>CM073779.1:13245853-13312102 GCA_037158775.1 Hetaerina titia
TAAGAAAAATGTTGCTCTAGAGGAATATTTAAATTTTATTGCGTGCTTTCCAACGTGTCGCAGAGAGCAAATCTGCATGTATTTGCTGCACTCCCAATTAATAAATTTTGTTGTTTTGTGCAAATGGCAGAAAATGCCATTGGAGTAAACTTTCACTAACGAGGCACCCCATGTGGTACGTACGAGTATATTTATTAATGGGAACTCCACAATTTCTTTACTACTTAATGCATTAATGATAAGTTTTTCGAGGACATGAGTGGTGTGACCAAGGAAGAATAATCACGGTTGTTTGAGTGCGGAGCTTTGTGCTGTTCCCTTTGAGGCTTAAAAAATCTTATTTTAGTATCACAGTTGTTACCATCTTTTTTTGTGGCAAGTAAGTGCTAAAGGTGGATACATTGTTTTCTTTAAGCTCATCTCAATGGTAGTTAATTTTCATTTCAAGCTTTCGAATGTACAGGTAATATGCATTTGCATGTGGAAAGCAAATGTTAAAAAACAGAAATACATGTGAAGTGTTTACCAAAGGCCAAGGTTGTTTTGTAGAAAATGTGCATGTTGTTGGCGTACTCTGAACAACAGCGAAAATGATCAGGTAATGGATATTTAGTTTCTAGTATAATTGGTTAGAAACAATTTAAGGAGGTACTTCTTGGACAGGGATTTGTGCTGATACCCATTGATTTCATTTGAATTTTTTTGCATGGATTGATGTGTACCCTTATGTCTTAATGTCATGATAATGAAGTTAGCTTTCATAAATGGAACTGAATAAGAATGAATGGAATGTTTACGGGACTCTCGCACGAGAGTGCAAAGAGGAAGAAGATTGGTGCGAAAACTTGAGTGTTCTTTAGTGTTTGCGTCTTAAAGATCTTTTTGTTTAAAAATCTAATGTTATTGGGGATTTTTGAGTGAATATTTAAAAGTCTTATTGAATATTTTCAGTGTGTCGTCAGGTGCAGAGGGCGTAGAGCAAGTTGACTCAATGGTGATGGAGGCGGGAAAAAGGTGTGGTATTGTGCATTTCTCTCTCATTTGATGCATGTGCTATTTAAAAATCTTATAATTTCAATAGTTATGCAATATTACAAAGTTGCTTCGAAGAAAATAATTCTGTCTTCGTAGCCTCTTCTATATCTCCTGCAATAATGTTCTTGGAGTATGGAGTGATTAATAATTTAATAGTTTTTGTGAAGTTGTTGTCAAATTCTGGTGGTGAACATCCCCCAGTATTTCTTTTGAACATGAATGAGACCGTATACTTGACAGAGGTTAATGTTTTGGTAGCCCTAATAAATCGGGTGTTTGTGTAAATAATGACATTTAGCGTGTTTGGGAACCACTGTAATATCTGTGAATCATTTGAAATAGTTTATGAAATGATTAATATTCTGTGGTTTGGATGTTGAGGCAGGAGCTTCCAAATGTTTTTCAACACGGGTTGTAGTAATTTCTCTAAGATAGGACATTTGTAACTTTTAGTGGGCCATTAGTGAAACTAGGTTCGGTACTGCTGCGTTATGGTAATATCCATTAGAAAAATGTTGCTCTAGAGGAATATTTAAATTTTATTGCGTGCTTTCCAACGTGTCGCAGAGAGCAAATCTGCATGTATTTGCTGCACTCCCAATTAATAAATTTTGTTGTTTTGTGCAAATGGCAGAAAATGCCATTGGAGTAAACTTTCACTAACGAGGCACCCCATGTGGTACGTACGAGTATATTTATTAAAGGGAACTCCACAATTTCTTTACTACTTAATGCATTAATGATAAGTTTTTCGAGGACATGAGTGGTGTGACCCAAGGAAGAATAATCACGGTTGTTTGAGTGCGGAGCTTTGTGCTGTTCCCTTTGAGGCTTAAAAAATCTTATTTTAGTATCACAGTTGTTACCATCTTTTTTGTGGCAAGTAAGTGCTAAAGGTGGATACATTGTTTCTTTAAGCTCATCTCAATGGTAGTTAATTTTCAATTTCAAGCTTTCAAATGTACAGGTATATGCATTTGCATGTGGAAAGCAAATGTTAAAAAACAGAAATACATGTGAAGTGTTTACCAAAGGCCAAGGTTGTTTTGTAGAAAATGTGCATGTTGTTGGCGTACTCTGAACAACAGCGAAATGATCAGGTAATGGATATTTAGTTTCTAGTATAATTGGTTAGAAACAATTTAAGGAGGTACTTCTTGGACAGGGATTTGTGCTGATACCCATTGATTTCATTTGAATTTTTTTGCATGGATTGATGTGTACCCTTATGTCGTAATGTCATGATAATGAAGTTAGCTTTCATAAATGGAACTGAATAAGATGAATGGAATGTTTACGGGACTCTCGCACGAGAGTGCAAAGAGGAAGAAGATTGGTGCGAAAACTTGAGTGTTCTTTAGTGTTTGCGTCTTAAAGATCTTTTTGTTTAAAAATCTAATGTTATTGTGGATTTTTGAGTGAATATTTAAAAGTCTTATTGAATATTTTCAGTGTGTCGTCAGGTGCAGAGGGCGTAGAGCAAGTTGACTCAATGGTGATGGAGGCGGGAAAAAGGTGTGGTATTGTGCATTTCTCTCTCATTTGATGCATGTGCTATTTAAAAATCTTATAATTTCAATAGTTTGCAATATTACAAAGTTGCCTTCGAAGAAAATAATTCTGTCTTCGTAGCCTCTTCTATATCTCCTGCAATAATGTTCTTGGAGTATGGAGTGATTAATAATTTAATAGTTTTTGTGAAGTTGTTGTCAAATTCTGGTGGTGAACATCCTCCAGTATTTCTTTTGAACATGAATGAGACCGTATACTTGACAGAGGTTAATGTTTTGGTAGCCCCTAATAAATCGGGTGTTTGTGTAAATAATGACATTTAGCGTGTTTGGGAACCACTGTAATATCTGTGAATCATTTGAAATAGTTTATGAAATGATTAATATTCTGTGGTTTGGATGTTGAGCAGGAGCTTCCAAATGTTTTCAACACGGGTTGTAGTAATTTCTCTAAGATAGGACATTTGTAACTTTTAGTGGGCCATTAGTGAAACTAGGTTCGGTACTGCTGCGTTATGGTAATATCCATTAGAAAAATGTTGCTCTAGAGGAATATTTAAATTTTATTGCGTGCTTTCCAACGTGTCCGCAGAGAGCAAATCTGCATGTATTTGCTGCACTCCCAATTAATAAATTTTGTTGTTTTGTGCAAATGGCAGAAAATGCCATTGGAGTAAACTTTCACTAACGAGGCACCCCATGTGGTACGTACGAGTATATTTATTAATGGGAACTCCACAATTTCTTTACTACTTAATGCATTAATGATAAGTTTTTCGAGGACATGAGTGGTGTGACCAAGGAAGAATAATCACGGTTGTTTGAGTGCGGAGCTTTGTGCTGTTCCCTTTGAGGCTTAAAAAAATCTTATTTTAGTATCACAGTTGTGTACCATCTTTTTTGTGGCAAGTAAGTGCTAAAGGTGGATACATTGTTTCTTTAAGCTCATCTCAATGGTAGTTAATTTTTCATTTCAAGCTTTCAAATGTACAGGTAATATGCGTTTGGCATGTGGAAAGCAAATGTTAAAAAACAGAAATACATGTGAAGTGTTTACCAAAGGCCAAGGTTGTTTTGTAGAAAATGTGCCATGTTGTTGGCGTACTCTGAACAACAGCGAAATGATCAGGTAATGGATATTTAGTTTCTAGTATAATTGGTTAGAAACAATTTAAGGAGGTACTTCTTGGACAGGGATTTGTGCTGATACCCATTGATTTCATTTGAATTTTTTTGCATGGATTGATGTGTACCCTTATGTCGTAATGTCATGATAATGAAGTTAGCTTTCATAAATGGAACTGAATAAGATGAATGGAATGTTTACGGGACTCTCGCACGAGAGTGCAAAGAGGAAGAAGATTGGTGCGAAAACTTGAGTGTTCTTTAGTGTTTGCGTCTTAAAGATCTTTTTGTTTAAAAATCTAATGTTATTGGGGATTTTTGAGTGAATATTTAAAAGTCTTATTGAATATTTTCAGTGTGTCGTCAGGTGCAGAGGGCGTAGAGCAAGTTGACTCAATGGTGATGGAGGCGGGAAAAAAGGTGTGGTATTGTGCATTTCTCTCTCATTTGATGCATGTGCTATTTAAAAATCTTATAATTTCAATAGTTTGCAATATTACAAAGTTGCTTCGAAGAAAATAATTCTGTCTTCGTAGCCTCTTCTATATCTCCTGCAATAATGTTCTTGAAGTATGGAGTGATTAATAATTTAATAGTTTTTGTGAAGTTGTTGTCAAATTCTGGTGGTGAACATCCCCAGTATTTTCTTTTGAACATGAATGAGACCGTATACTTGACAGAGGTTAATGTTTTGGTAGCCCTAATAAATCGGGTGTTTGTGTAAATAATGACATTTAGCGTGTTTGGGAACCACTGTAATATCTGTGAATCATTTGAAATAGTTTATGAAATGATTAATATTCTGTGGTTTGGATTGTTGAGCAGGAGCTTCCAAATGTTTTCAACACGGGTTGTAGTAATTTCTCTAAGATAGGACATTGGTAACTTTTAGTGGGCCATTAGTGAAACTAGGTTCGGTACTGCTGGGTTATGGTAATATCCATTAGAAAAATGTTGCTCTAGAGGAATATTTAAATTTTATTGCGTGCTTTCCAACGTGTCGCAGAGAGCAAATCTGCATGTATTTGCTGCACTCCCAATTAATAAATTTTTGTTGTTTTGTTGCAAATGGCAGAAAATGCCATTGGAGTAAACTTTCACTAACGAGGCACCCCATGTGGTACGTACGAGTATATTTATTAATGGGAACTCCACAATTTCTTTACTACTTAATGCATTAATGATATGTTTTTCGAGGACATGAGTGGTGTGACCAAGGAAGAATAATCACGGTTGTTTGAGTGCGGAGCTTTGTGCTGTTCCCTTTGAGGCTTAAAAAATCTTATTTTAGTATCACAGTTGTTACCATCTTTTTTGTGGCAAGTAAGTGCTAAAGGTGGATACATTGTTTCTTTAAGCTCATCTCAATGGTAGTTAATTTTCATTTCAAGCTTTCGAATGTACAGGTAATATGCATTTGCATGTGGAAAGCAAATGTTAAAAAACAGAAATACATGTGAAGTGTTTACCAAAGGCCAAGGTTGTTTTGTAGAAAATGTGCATGTTGTTGGCGTACTCTGAACAACAGCGAAATGATCAGGTAATGGATATTTAGTTTCTAGTATAATTGGTTAGAAACAATTTAAGGAGGTACTTCTTGGACAGGGATTTGTGCTGATACCCATTGATTTCATTTGAATTTTTTTGCATGGATTGATGTGTACCCTTATGTCTTAATGTCATGATAATGAAGTTAGCTTTCATAAATGGAACTGAATAAGATGAATGGAATGTTTACGGGACTCTCGCACGAGAGTGCAAAGAGGAAGAAGATTGGTGCGAAAACTTGAGTGTTCTTTAGTGTTTGCGTCTTAAAGATCTTTTTGTTTAAAAATCTAATGTTATTGGGGATTTTTGAGTGAATATTTAAAAGTCTTATTGAATATTTTCAGTGTGTCGTCGGGTGCAGAGGGCGTAGAGCAAGTTGACTCAATGGTGATGGAGGCGGGAAAAAGGTGTGGTATTGTGCATTTCTCTCTCATTTGATGCATGTGCTATTTAAAAATCTTATAATTTCAATAGTTTGCAATATTACAAAGTTGCTTCGAAGAAAATAATTCTGTCTTCGTAGCCTCTTCTATATCTCCTGCAATAATGTTCTTGGAGTATGGAGTGATTAATAATTTAATAGTTTTTGTGAAGTTGTTGTCAAATTCTGGTGGTGAACATCCCCAGTATTTCTTTTGAACATGAATGAGACCGTATACTTGACAGAGGTTAATGTTTTGGTAGCCCTAATAAATCGGGTGTTTGTGTAAATAATGACATTTAGCGTGTTTGGGAACCACTGTAATATCTGTGAATCATTTGAAATAGTTTATGAAATGATTAATATTCTGTGGTTTGGATGTTGAGCAGGAGCTTCCAAATGTTTTCAACACGGGTTGTAGTAATTTCTCTAAGATAGGACATTGGTAACTTTTAGTGGGCCATTAGTGAAACTAGGTTCGGTACTGCTGCGTTATGGTAATATCCATTAGAAAAATGTTGCTCTAGAGGAATATTTAAATTTTATTGCGTGCTTTCCAACGTGTCGCAGAGAGCAAATCTGCATGTATTTGCTGCACTCCCAATTAATAAATTTTGTTGTTTTGTGCAAATGGCAGAAAATGCCATTGGAGTAAACTTTCACTAACGAGGCACCCCATGTGGTACGTACGAGTATATTTATTAATGGGAACTCCACAATTTCTTTACTACTTAATGCATTAATGATAAGTTTTTTCGAGGACATGAGTGGTGTGACCAAGGAAGAATAATCACGGTTGTTTGAGTGCGGAGCTTTGTGCTGTTCCCTTTGAGGCTTAAAAAATCTTATTTTAGTATCACAGTTGTTACCATCTTTTTTGTGGCAAGTAAGTGCTAAAGGTGGATACATTGTTTCTTTAAGCTCATCTCAATGGTAGTTAATTTTCATTTCAAGCTTTCAAATGTACAGGTAATATGCATTTGCATGTGGAAAGCAAATGTTAAAAAACAGAAATACATGTGAAGTGTTTACCAAAGGCCAAGGTTGTTTTGTAGAAAATGTGCATGTTGTTGGCGTACTCTGAACAACAGCGAAATGATCAGGTAATGGATATTTAGTTTCTAGTATAATTGGTTAGAAACAATTTAAGGAGGTACTTCTTGGACGGATTTGTGCTGATACCCATTGATTTCATTTGAATTTTTTTGCATGGATTGATGTGTACCCTTATGTCGTAATGTCATGATAATGAAGTTAGCTTTCATAAATGGAACTGAATAAGATGAATGGAATGTTTACGGGACTCTCGCACGAGAGTGCAAAGAGGAAGAAGATTGGTGCGAAAACTTGAGTGTTCTTTAGTGTTTGCGTCTTAAAGATCTTTTTGTTTAAAAATCTAATGTTATTGGGGATTTTTGAGTGAATATTTAAAAGTCTTATTGAATATTTTCAGTGTGTCGTCAGGTGCAGAGGGCGTAGAGCAAGTTGACTCAATGGTGATGGAGGCGGGAAAAAGGTGTGGTATTGTGCATTTCTCTCTCATTTGATGCATGTGCTATTTAAAAATCTTATAATTTCAATAGTTTGCAATATTACAAAGTTGCTTCGAAGAAAATAATTCTGTCTTCGTAGCCTCTTCTATATCTCCTGCAATAATGTTCTTGGAGTATGGAGTGATTAATAATTTAATAGTTTTTGTGAAGTTGTTGTCAAATTCTGGTGGTGAACATCCCCAGTATTTCTTTTGAACATGAATGAGACCGTATACTTGACAGAGGTTAATGTTTTGGTAGCCCTAATAAATCGGGTGTTTGTGTAAATAATGACATTTAGCGTGTTTGGGAACTACTGTAATATCTGTGAATCATTTGAAATAGTTTATGAAATGATTAATATTCTGTGGTTTGGATGTTGAGCAGGAGCTTCCAAATGTTTTCAACACGGGTTGTAGTAATTTCTCTAAGATAGGACATTGGTAACTTTTAGTGGGCCATTAGTGAAACTAGGTTAGGTACTGCTGCGTTATGGTAATATCCATTAGAAAAATGTTGCTCTAGAGGAATATTTAAATTTTATTGCGTGCTTTCCAACGTGTCGCAGAGAGCAAATCTGCATGTATTTGCTGCACTCCCAATTAATAAATTTTGTTGTTTTGTGCAAATGTCAGAAAATGCCATTGGAGTAAACTTTCACTAACGAGGCACCCCATGTGGTACGTACGAGTATATTTATTAATGGGAACTCCACAATTTCTTTACTACTTAATGCATTAATGATAAGTTTTTCGAGGGACATGAGTGGTGTGACCAAGGAAGAATAATCACAGTTGTTTGAGTGCGGAGCTTTGTGCTGTTCCCTTTGAGGCTTAAAAAATCTTATTTTAGTATCACAGTTGTTACCATCTTTTTTGTGGCAAGTAAGTGCTAAAGGTGGATACATTGTTTCTTTAAGCTCATCTCAATGGTAGTTAATTTTCATTTCAAGCTTTCGAATGTACAGGTAATATGCATTTGCATGTGGAAAGCAAATGTTAAAAAACAGAAATACATGTGAAGTGTTTACCAAAGGCCAAGGTTGTTTTGTAGAAAATGTGCATGTTGTTGGCGTACTCTGAACAACAGCGAAATGATCAGGTAATGGATATTTAGTTTCTAGTATAATTGGTTAGAAACAATTTAAGGAGGTACTTCTTGGACAGGGATTTGTGCTGATACCCATTGATTTCATTTGAATTTTTTTGCATGGATTGATGTGTACCCTTATGTCGTAATGTCATGATAATGAAGTTAGCTTTCATAAATGGAACTGAATAAGATGAATGGAATGTTTACGGGACTCTCGCACGAGAGTGCAAAGAGGAAGAAGATTGGTGCGAAAACTTGAGTGTTCTTTAGTGTTTGCGTCTTAAAGATCTTTTTGTTTAAAAATCTAATGTTATTGGGGATTTTTGAGTGAATATTTAAAAGTCTTATTGAATATTTTCAGTGTGTCGTCAGGTGCAGAGGGCGTAGAGCAAGTTGACTCAATGGTGATGGAGGCGGGAAAAAGGTGTGGTATTGTGCATTTCTCTCTCATTTGATGCATGTGCTATTTAAAAATCTTATAATTTCAATAGTTTGCAATATTACAAAGTTGCTTCGAAGAAAATAATTCTGTCTTCGTAGCCTCTTCTATATCTCCTGCAATAATGTTCTTGGAGTATGGAGTGATTAATAATTTAATAGTTTTTGTGAAGTTGTTGTCAAATTCTGGTGGTGAACATCCCCAGTATTTCTTTTGAACATGAATGAGACCGTATACTTGACAGAGGTTAATGTTTTGGTAGCCCTAATAAATCGGGTGTTTGTGTAAATAATGACATTTAGCGTGTTTGGGAACCACTGTAATATCTGTGAATCATTTGAAATAGTTTATGAAATGATTAATATTCTGTGGTTTGGATGTTGAGCAGGAGCTTCCAAATGTTTTCAACACGGGTTGTAGTAATTTCTCTAAGATAGGACATTTGTAACTTTTAGTGGGCCATTAGTGAAACTAGGTTCGGTACTGCTGCGTTATGGTAATATCCATTAGAAAAATGTTGCTCTAGAGGAATATTTAAATTTTATTGCGTGCTTTCCAACGTGTCGCAGAGAGCAAATCTGCATGTATTTGCTGCACTCCCAATTAATAAATTTTGTTGTTTTGTGCAAATGGCAGAAAATGCCATTGGAGTAAACTTTCACTAACGAGGCACCCCATGTGGTACGTACGAGTATATTTATTAAAGGGAACTCCACAATTTCTTTACTACTTAATGCATTAATGATAAGTTTTTCGAGGACATGGGTGGTGTGACCAAGGAAGAATAATCACGGTTGTTTGAGTGCGGAGCTTTGTGCTGTTCCCTTTGAGGCTTAAAAAATCTTATTTTAGTATCACAGTTGTTACCATCTTTTTTGTGGCAAGTAAGTGCTAAAGGTGGATACATTGTTTCTTTAAGCTCATCTCAATGGTAGTTAATTTTCATTTCAAGCTTTCAAATGTACAGGTAATATGCATTTGCATGTGGAAAGCAAATGTTAAAAAACAGAAATACATGTGAAGTGTTTACCAAAGGCCAAGGTTGTTTTGTAGAAAATGTGCATGTTGTTGGCGTACTCTGAACAACAGCGAAATGATCAGGTAATGGATATTTAGTTTCTAGTATAATTGGTTAGAAACAATTTAAGGAGGTACTTCTTGGACAGGGATTTGTGCTGATACCCATTGATTTCATTTGAATTTTTTTGCATGGATTGATGTGTACCCTTATGTCGTAATGTCATGATAATGAAGTTAGCTTTCATAAATGGAACTGAATAAGATGAATGGAATGTTTACGGGACTCTCGCACGAGAGTGCAAAGAGGAAGAAGATTGGTGCGAAAACTTGAGTGTTCTTTAGTGTTTGCGTCTTAAAGATCTTTTTGTTTAAAAATCTAATGTTATTGGGGATTTTTGAGTGAATATTTAAAAGTCTTATTGAATATTTTCAGTGTGTCGTCAGGTGCAGAGGGCGTAGAGCAAGTTGACTCAATGGTGATGGAGGCGGGAAAAAGGTGTGGTATTGTGCATTTCTCTCTCATTTGATGCATGTGCTATTTAAAAATCTTATAATTTCAATAGTTTGCAATATTACAAAGTTGCTTCGAAGAAAATAATTCTGTCTTCGTAGCCTCTTCTATATCTCCTGCAATAATGTTCTTGGAGTATGGAGTGATTAATAATTTAATAGTTTTTGTGAAGTTGTTGTCAAATTCTGGTGGTGAACATCCCCAGTATTTCTTTTGAACATGAATGAGACCGTATACTTGACAGAGGTTAATGTTTTGGTAGCCCTAATAAATCGGGTGTTTGTGTAAATAATGACATTTAGCGTGTTTGGGAACCACTGTAATATCTGTGAATCATTTGAAATAGTTTATGAAATGATTAATATTCTGTGGTTTGGATGTTGAGCAGGAGCTTCCAAATGTTTTCAACACGGGTTGTAGTAATTTCTCTAAGATAGGACATTGGTAACTTTTAGTGGGCCATTAGTGAAACTAGGTTCGGTACTGCTGCGTTATGGTAATATCCATTAGAAAAATGTTGCTCTAGAGGAATATTTAAATTTTATTGCGTGCTTTCCAACGTGTCGCAGAGAGCAAATCTGCATGTATTTGCTGCACTCCCAATTAATAAATTTTGTTGTTTTGTGCAAATGGCAGAAAATGCCATTGGAGTAAACTTTCACTAACGAGGCACCCCATGTGGTACGTACGAGTATATTTATTAAAGGGAACTCCACAATTTCTTTACTACTTAATGCATTAATGATAAGTTTTTCGAGGACATGGGTGGTGTGACCAAGGAAGAATAATCACGGTTGTTTGAGTGCGGAGCTTTGTGCTGTTCCCTTTGAGGCTTAAAAAATCTTATTTTAGTATCACAGTTGTTACCATCTTTTTTGTGGCAAGTAAGTGCTAAAGGTGGATACATTGTTTCTTTAAGCTCATCTCAATGGTAGTTAATTTTCATTTCAAGCTTTCAAATGTACAGGTAATATGCATTTGCATGTGGAAAGCAAATGTTAAAAAACAGAAATACATGTGAAGTGTTTACCAAAGGCCAAGGTTGTTTTGTAGAAAATGTGCATGTTGTTGGCGTACTCTGAACAACAGCGAAATGATCAGGTAATGGATATTTAGTTTCTAGTATAATTGGTTAGAAACAATTTAAGGAGGTACTTCTTGGACAGGGATTTGTGCTGATACCCATTGATTTCATTTGAATTTTTTTGCATGGATTGATGTGTACCCTTATGTCGTAATGTCATGATAATGAAGTTAGCTTTCATAAATGGAACTGAATAAGATGAATGGAATGTTTACGGGACTCTCGCACGAGAGTGCAAAGAGGAAGAAGATTGGTGCGAAAACTTGAGTGTTCTTTAGTGTTTGCGTCTTAAAGATCTTTTTGTTTAAAAATCTAATGTTATTGGGGATTTTTGAGTGAATATTTAAAAGTCTTATTGAATATTTTCAGTGTGTCGTCAGGTGCAGAGGGTGTAGAGCAAGTTGACTCAATGGTGATGGAGGCGGGAAAAAGGTGTGGTATTGTGCATTTCTCTCTCATTTGATGCATGTGCTATTTAAAAATCTTATAATTTCAATAGTTTGCAATATTACAAAGTTGCTTCGAAGAAAATAATTCTGTCTTCGTAGCCTCTTCTATATCTCCTGCAATAATGTTCTTGGAGTATGGAGTGATTAATAATTTAATAGTTTTTGTGAAGTTGTTGTCAAATTCTGGTGGTGAACATCCCCAGTATTTCTTTTGAACATGAATGAGACCGTATACTTGACAGAGGTTAATGTTTTGGTAGCCCTAATAAATCGGGTGTTTGTGTAAATAATGACATTTAGCGTGTTTGGGAACCACTGTAATATCTGTGAATCATTTGAAATAGTTTATGAAATGATTAATATTCTGTGGTTTGGATGTTGAGCAGGAGCTTCCAAATGTTTTCAACACGGGTTGTAGTAATTTCTCTAAGATAGGACATTGGTAACTTTTAGTGGGCCATTAGTGAAACTAGGTTCGGTACTGCTGCGTTATGGTAATATCCATTAGAAAAATGTTGCTCTAGAGGAATATTTAAATTTTATTGCGTGCTTTCCAACGTGTCGCAGAGAGCAAAACTGCATGTGTTTGCCGTACTCCCAATTAATAAATTTTGTTGTTTTCTGCAACTGGCAAAAAATGCCATTGGAGTTAATTTTCACTAACCAGGCACCACATGTGGTAGGTACGAGTATATATATTTAATGGGAACTCCGCAATTTCTTTACTACTTAATGCATTAATGATAAGTTTTTCGAGGAAATGAGTTGTTAGACCAAGGAAGACTATTCATGGTTGTGTGAGTGCAGAGCTTTGTGTTGTTCCCTATGGATCTTTAAAAAACGATAGTGTAATTTCACAGTTGGTTCCCATTTTTTTTGTGGCAAATAAGTGCTAAAGGTCGATACATTGTTTCTTTAAGCTCATTATTTCCAATATCCATTAGAAAAATGTTGCTCTAGAGGAATATTTAAATTTTATTGCGTGCTTTCCAGCGTGTCGCAGAGAGCAAATCTGCATGTATTTGCTGCACTCCCAATTAATAAATTTTATTGTTTTTTGCAAATGGCAGAAAATGCCATTGGAGTAAACTTTCACTAACTAGACACCCCATGTGGTACGTACGAGTATATTTATTTAATGGGAACTCCAGAATTTCTTTACTACTTAATGCATTAACGATAAGTCTTTCGAGGACATGAGTGGTGTGACCAAGGAAGAATAATCACAGTTGTTTGAGTGCGGAGCTTTGTGCTGTTCCCTTTGAGGCTTAAAAAATCTTATTTTAGTATCACGGTTGTTGCCATCTTTTTTGTGGCAAGGAAGTGCTAAAGGTGGATACATTGTTTCTTTAAGCTCATCTCAATGGTAGTTAATTTTCATTTCAAGCTTTCAAATGTACAGGTAATATGCATTTGCATGTGGAAAGCAAATGTTAAAAAACAAAATTACATGTGAAGTGTTTACCAAAGGCCAAGGTTGTTTTGTAGAAAATGTGCATGTTGTTGACGTACTCTGAACAACAGCGAAATGATCAGGTAATGGATATTTAGTTTCTAGTATAATTGTTTAGAAACAATTTATGGAGGTACTTCTTGGACAGGGATTTGTGCTGATACCCATTGATTTCATTTGAATTTTTTTGCATGGATTGATGTGTACCCTTATGTCGTAATGTCATGATAATGAAGTTAGCTTTCATAAATGGAACTGAATAAGATGAATGGAATGTTTACGGGACTCTCGCACGAGAGTGCAAAGAGGAAGAAGATTGGTGCGAAAACTTGAGTGTTCTTTAGTGTTTGCGTCTTAAAGATCTTTTTGTTTAAAAATCTAATGTTATTGGGGATTTTTGAGTGAATATTTAAAAGTCTTATTGAATATTTTCAGTGTGTCGTCAGGTGCAGAGGGTGTAGAGCAAGTTGACTCAATGGTGATGGAGGCGGGAAAAAGGTGTGGTATTGTGCATTTCTCTCTCATTTGATGCATGTGCTATTTAAAAATCTTATAATTTCAATAGTTTGCAATATTACAAAGTTGCTTCGAAGAAAATAATTCTGTCTTCGTAGCCTCTTCTATATCTCCTGCAATAATGTTCTTGGAGTATGGAGTGATTAATAATTTAATAGTTTTTGTGAAGTTGTTGTCAAATTCTGGTGGTGAACATCCCCAGTATTTCTTTTGAACATGAATGAGACCGTATACTTGACAGAGGTTAATGTTTTGGTAGCCCTAATAAATCGGGTGTTTGTGTAAATAATGACATTTAGCGTGTTTGGGAACCACTGTAATATCTGTGAATCATTTGAAATAGTTTATGAAATGATTAATATTCTGTGGTTTGGATGTTGAGCAGGAGCTTCCAAATGTTTTCAACACGGGTTGTAGTAATTTCTCTAAGATAGGACATTGGTAACTTTTAGTGGGCCATTAGTGAAACTAGGTTCGGTACTGCTGCGTTATGGTAATATCCATTAGAAAAATTTTGCTCTAGAGGATTATTTAAATTTAATTCGTGTCTTCCAATGTGTCGCAGAGGGCAAAACTGCATGTGTTTGCCGTACTCCCAAATAATAAATTTGTTGTATTCTGCAACTGGCAAAAAATGCCATTGGAGTTAATTTTTACTAACCAGGCACCACATGTGGTACGTACGAGTATATATATTTAACGGGAACTCCGCAATTTCTTTACTACTTAATGCATTAATGATAAGTTTTTCGAGGAAATGAGGTGTTAGACCAAGGAAGACTATTCAAGGTTTGTTTGAGTGCAGAGCTATCTCTATATCTATATCTCCTGCAATAATGTTAATGGAGTATTGAGTGATTAATTACACAGGCCTACAAAAAAATTTTTTTTTTGGATCCCGGAATCTTTGTGCTGATTTTAACTATATTTGCAGAGCTGAATCCAAATATGAAATCCAATTATATTTAACAGCTCTACTTTTTTAGATATGGCACATCTTACTATTAGTTGTTTTAATATTTGATGTATTCCAGAAAATAATTTTCAAAGTTAAATAAATCTATAAGTGTACTAATTTATAACCACTCTGCGGTGTTCCTTGTATTTTCAATAAACTGTCAATAAGTATTATGTATATTTCTATATTTTGGGCCAGTGAGTTTAAAAAACAAAAATTGTTTGTATCGACTTCGGTAAATATGGCGAAAGTAGTTCATAAGGTATCCGTTAGATGGCATCCAGGTTTTCTGTTCTCTTGGCAGCCTTTTTTGTTTCATTAGTTGCTCTTGGCTATTCGGAGCAGGTGGACGGACTTTACTTCAAAGTGTAACTTTTTGTAAAACATCATTAAAAAATGATATCAAGGGGAAGATGCTGTGTTAATGATCCTGATGTGTTTTGTTACGATTTTGGGGAATATATGGTAAAAGAAAATAGGAAAAATATTACAGACTTTGTGAAACGTGCATATTTGGGATATTTTGGTGTTAAGCTTGGTGACCAAGATAAAACATGGGCACCGCATTTTGGGTGTAAAACATGTACTGAACATCTGCGGCAGTGGTCAACAGGACAAAGGAAAAGTATAAAATTTGTGTGCCAATGGTGTGGAGAGATCCTGTGAGCCATATTGACGACTGTTATTTTTGCATAGTAAATGTTTCGGGAATTAATCGAAAAAATCGCCACAAGTGGACATATCCAGATTTGCCTTCACCTAGACGCCCGGTACCCCATTCAGAAGAAATACCGATCCCAATATTTCAGACGTTACCAGGTATATCTAAGGAAGATTTTGAGTTATTTGAAAACATTTCTCATTCTATTGACGATAGTGGCAGTGACTACGAGGGGGTATCAACAATTCCTCAACTATTTAATCAAGATGAACTAAGCGATCTTGCTAGAGAACTGAACTTATTGAAGGAAGCATCCGAACTACTAGCATCAAGACTGCATGAAAAGAATTTACTGCAACCCGGTACAAAAATAAATTTTTATCGCACAATGGAAAAGGATATGCTACCCTTCTTTACTCAAGAAGACAATCTTACATTTTGTTTAGACATTAAGGGTCTTTTGAAAAATATGGGACTACTATCACCATATGATGCTTGTGATTGGCATTTGTTTATTGATTATTCCAAGCGTAGTTTAAAATGTGTACTTCTTCACAATGGTAACAGGTTTGGTGCAATACCAATCGCTCATTCAACTAAAATGAAAGAAGAATACGATACAATAGCATTGGTCTTACAGAAGATAAAATACCAAGAACATTGCTGGGTGATTTGTGTAGATTTAAAAATGGTGAACTTTCTTCTTGGGCAGCAAAGTGGCTTCACAAAATATCCTTGTTTCTTGTGCCTCTGGGATAGCAGGGACTGACAAAACCACTGGATTAAGAAGGAGTGGCCTAAGAGAGAAAACTTGGTTGTTGGGAAAGAAAACATCATTGCTGAATCTTTAGTTGAAAGAGAGAAAATCATCTTACCTACCTACCTACATATGAAACTAGGCCTAATGAAGCAATTTGTAAAGGCTCTTGACAAGGATGGACCATGCTTTGGCTACTTAAGACTAAAGATGCCCCATATAAGTATTGAAAAACTTAAAGCTGGTATTTTTGAGGGGCCACAAAGAAGACAACTTACAAAGGATCCTGCTTTTGTCGAGTCAATGAATGAGATTGAAAAAATTAGTTGGATGTCATTTATTGAGGTTATAAAAAATTTTCTAGGAAATCACAAAAGTGAAAATTATATTGAGCTGGTAAACATTATGCTCAGTAACATCAAATCACTTGGATGTAATATGAGCACAAAAGTTCACTACCTACTCAGCCACTTAGACAATTTTCTTGGAAATTTAGGAGACACAAGTGAAGAACAAGGTGAAAGATTTCACCAGGATATAAAAACAATGGAAGCTTGCTACCAAGGAAGATGGGATAACCATATGATGGCAGATTACTGCTGGTGCTTTAAAGATTACTGCTGGTGAAACAGTTAAAAGAGGTACTGTTTGGACGGGGATTTGTGCTGATACCCGTTGATTTCATTTGAGTTTGTTTCGGATGGAATGATGTGTACCCTTATGTCGTAATGTCTGTGATTACTTTAGTCGGAGAAACACCGACATTTAGAATGGGAGGTTGGCATGAGAGAATGTTTGCTATGGTTAAATACACGCGGTAAAGCCATCATTGATCAAATTTTAAAGATTGTCCTTTTTTGCAATGTTCAAGTTTTATGGCTATAGTTTTGTAAGTCTCGTATTTGTTTTAATACTTTCAGTGGCACGCCGAGTCAAAAATTTGACAAATATTCAGATATGGAGCCATTGCCCTCCACAAGGTATGTTCTTCATATATTTTTCTTAATTGAGAAATATGTCATTACAAAATTGTTTTTAAATTTTTAAAAATAATGTAGGTAAATAATTTTAAAAATTTTTGTGAAGGCATCATCTATTGTATTAATATATGTAGGGTTAATTTTTTCTTTCAGTCACACCGAGCCCATGAATGCCAAGAATAATGGACATTCAAATGGAGACCATGTAGTGATGAAAGACAAATTACCCGGTCCATCTACCTCTTTTGACGTAATGATTGAAATTGACAGTGATGAAGTAGAAGTTATAGGAAACAACTCTACGGATAGTGTTTCTGAGGTGTCCACATCAGATAGGTGGGTAATCCTTGTCTTTTGTTGTATGCATGGCAGTTGATTTTCAGGGTATTTTTTTGAGGAAAATTATTAGGTTCTTACCAAAAGTGCTGTTGTTTTGTTTATCTCTGAATGTGATGGCTAACATTCAGAATGTTAGGGTTACCTAACTTCTGTTTCATTTGGTTTCATCTGCAGCTATAAGTCATAATTTATTCATTTAAATTTTGCTTACAGTTATATTGCATGCTCTTTTCTCTTAAATGGTTATTTTTTTAAGTAAATCATGATTGAAAATGATTCTAGTAATACAAATTTAATTTCATTTATGAATGTGAAGGCATGCGTGAAAAAGTGACATGCATTGTATCCATGAAACAAAACTATTCAATAGTATTGTATACCTTACTTTCAGTGATGTGCAATTTGTGGCAGTAGTCCCCCGAAAGATACCATTTAAGGGACATAAGTTTGGAGACCAGTCTCCAGTAAAAGACTTGGAGATAACTGTGCCGGCAAGAGAATGCAAGACGATAGGGGAAGTTATTCACATCACAGGAAATTTGGGTAATTGATCAATTTTACTTGGACTATTCTGTTTTGTAATATTGTGTAAATATTGTATAATCTCAGCATTAATTTTTCATTTATTTTTTACTGTGGAGAGATAAGTAAGAAAATTTAAGATTGCAATTCCATTAGGTCATACACTAGCAAGATTGAGAGCATATAAGGTTTGTTCAACAAGTATGCAAACTGAAGCCATAAAAACTTTATTTTGCAATGTGCACTTATTCCATCTTCTTTTCCACTGTTTAAAGCTCCTTTGGAAGTCCTCGGCAGTTAAGCTTTTTAATTGTTTGGTCAATTCCATTTTTATTGTGACTACATCTCTACAGTGATGTCCCCTCATCACATTTTTGCATTTTGGGAATAGGAAAAAGTCACAGGGGTGAGATTTGGTGAATGAGGATGATGATCAAGAATAATGATTGAATTTTGTGCCAGAAACTGGTGAACAATCAATGCTGAAGGTGCGGGGGCATTGTCATGGTGAAGGCTCCATCCATTAATCATGTTTGGTTAAAATAGTGTGCACTGTTGATTTTCCGAAATTCAGTTCATCAGCTATCATTCGGTCAGTTTTTCTAGGATTTTTTGAATTTTTTGAAAGGTAGCATATTCTTTCTTGGCTATCTTGTAGTCAACCTCAAGGTTATGAGGATGATGATCAAGAATGGTGATTGAATTTTTTGCCAGAAACTGGTGAACAATCAATGCTGAATGTGCAGGTGCATTGTCATGGTGAAGGCTCCATCCATCAATCATGTTTGGTTAAAAATGTGTGCACTGTTGATTTTCCAAAATTCAGTTCATCAGCTATCATTCGGACTTTTTCTAGGATTTTTTGAATCTTTTGAAAGGTAGCATATTCTTTCTTGGCTATCTTGTAGTCAACCTCAAGGTTGGGGTCAACCTTCAATCTCTTTATCCTCTCCAACTCTTTGAGTTGTTTTACCGGCTCATTTAACTTCATTTGTTATCCAAAATGTTCCCAGTTTTTTTTTGGACAAATAGTATTTTTGGGAAACTGCTCTCAAATGAAAGTTGAATATTTTCAAGCTTTCATAGTTTGAGTAGCCCCTATCACCATAGTGGTCCGACAGATTTAGATCAATGACAGAACATAACTTTTTTAGACAATTTTTCATTAGTAATTATTTCCTCAATATTGGTAGCCATGGTCTTAGTTTGTCGTTAAGGCAAGTTTATCAAAGATAAAAAACCATAAGTACATTAGTCAACCCGATGGTCAGTTTGTTAGGTGATGGTAGAGATCACCTAGTACTAAGCTGGAGGGCATGTGAAATTCACACATCAGGGTAGAGGGGCCAGTACCTTTTCATGTGCTGGTTATGGTTTCCCAGGAAGATGTGGTATCTGAAAAATCACATATCTAGGATGGAACTGCAGGTGCCCCAAGAGGCTTGGCCAGGAATCGAACGTGGGCCCTCCGGGCAGTAGTTCAGCGCTCTACCCCTGTGACCCTCTGTTAACCATTAAAATCTAGTAGGTGGCTCAGTTTGAGCGAAACATTGCTTTGATTTTAACATATATTAATGCTAAAATCTCCACAGATAATTCAGTTTTTTTTACATTTTTATGATGAATTTTGTTAGCTGGTCAAAAATTAAAAAAAAATCATTCATGGAAAGGATCTAGGCCCTCAATCATCCTGATGTTTGATTGCCATCTGAATTATAGGGTTTATTATGAGGTGAGCTCCACCCTCACCCATTGCCATATTGATTACTTTGGTTTTTTGTATACAGTTGAAACAAATGCATCACAACTTTTTCATATTTGCATAACTAATTTAATCAGCGAACAAAATAGTACAGAGCAATTCATGTTTTTCCTTTTTGCCATTATATTAGGGTTGAAATGGTAAGCTTATACATATTATTATTGAGAATTTCGGATTTATGCTTTAAATATTTTTCCTAGAAATAAATTATTTTCACTTAAGCAGAATATCAAGTAATTATTAAAAAATGAAACTTAATGAGCAAGCATGGTAAGAGTGGAAATATTGCAAAACCTTTCAATTTCTTGCTCTGTTTTAGTTTTTTTCTCCTGTTTTCCAGAATAGTATCTTCTATTCAGAGAGATATTTTCATAATTTATCACTCAAAGGGACCAAATTAACAGCTTTATCAGAAATATTGCCCATGATGATTTACTTTAGTGTTCGATTCTGAAGTTATTAAATTAATCTTTAGTAAGAGTAATTCTGCTCCTGGGTAGTATAATTTTTTCCCAAGTGTTTAGAAACCATGGATACTGGGGAAGGAACTTGCTCCCCTGCCTAGATGTGCGAATTATACACACTGCTGGGCTTAGTATAAGGTATTATTAGTATTGGTGCATTATTGAGCAGTTAATGTGGCTATTCAAACCAGTGAACAAATTTGTATTCCACAATACCTTGGTATCAACCTGAAGGTTTGTTTGGAGTAAAGCTAACCTTCTACCAAGTCCATTTGGCCTGTGAAATTATCATATGAGGTAATGGGGAAGTTCCATTCCATGTGAGAACCCTAAACATGCAAGAGACTGATTCTATGTTGGTGCCACTGGATAACCTCAAGGTGGTCCTAAAGCAATGGTGGGAAGCATGGTTGATATTAAGCTCCAGGGGTTAAAGTCAGCAGTATCGGTGTTACCCTGATCCATTAGGAAGAGCGGTAGGAAAGTGTTGGTGATCACACGTCTGAGGGCAGAGTATTGCACCCTGACAGACTCAAACCTCTGTACAGAGGATAAACCACCTCGCTGCAAAGGTTGTGACCTGGCCTTGACGGTCAACCATGTCTTGCCACAGTGTGACAAATACCACAGGTCAAGAGACACTTTCAATATAAGGGGTGATCTGAGTAATATTTTAGGGGATCACCCTAACTCCTTAAATAGTTAACGTTTTTAAGGAAACTTACTTAATAGGAAAACAATAGTTGTGGTATCCTTTTTCAGGCTTTTGGTTTTAAATGTTTATTTATTTATCTATTTAGTAATAGTGTATTGAGGTGGTAAAACTTTTTGACAGCGGTGCAAAATGACCATAACCATTGACACACCCAAAAATAAAACTACTACTTGTGTTACTAAGGCTACGTCATGTGAGGATTACAGAACAATAAGTTTGATATCCCACGCAGCTAAAGTTATTCTCAGGATCATCAACAAAAGGATCGAGAGTAAGGCAAATGATTACTTAGGGGAGGATCAGTTTGGGTTTAGGAAAGGAAGAGGTACACGTGATGCCATTGCAGTAATGAGGTCATTAATCGAGAGGAATATAGAATACAATCGGGACGTTTTTGCCTGTTTTGTATATTTCGAAAAAGCGTTTGATAGAATGAATTGGGAAAAATGAATGCGTGTATTGCAGAAAATAGGAATGGATTGGAGGGACAGGAGACTGATCCGCAACCTGTACATGTCTCAGACTGCTCAGGTACGAGTGGGGAACGGAGAGTCCGGATGGGCAGTGTTAGGAAGAGGGGTAAGGCAGGGTTGCCCATTGTCACTGGTGCTGTTCAACGTATATGTGGAAGAAATGATTAAAGAGGCATGGGAAAAACTGGAGGTAGGAATGAAAGTCGGAGGGGAATTCGTAAAATCGGTTAGGTTTGCTGATGACCAAGCATTAGTTGCGCAGTCAGCCAAGGGGTTGCAAGCATTGTTGAGTGAATTGGAGGTTCAGTGCGATAAATATGGGAAGAGAATCAATATTAATAAAACAAAGGTTATGCGATTTTCCAGAAAGAAAAAGGCTAAGCTAAATATTAAAATAGACGGGGAAAAAATAGAGCAGGTAAAACAGTATACATATCTCGGAAGTGTTTTGGACCAATATGGTCAAAGTGGTAGGGACGTGAGGAGAAGAATTGTGCTAGGAAAGGAGGCTTTCTCAAGGAGGAGGGAGTTGATGACGGGGACGTTGAGTAGAGATGTTAAGACAAGACTCGTAAAAACTCTGATATGGAGCGTAGCTATGTACGGTGCGGAAACGTGGTCACTGAAGCAGAAGGATAGACGTAGATTGGAGGCTTTTGAAATGTGGGTGTGGAGAAGAATGGAGGAGGTGAAATGGACAAAAAGGAAAACAAATGAGGAAGTACTGGAGATGGTGGGTGAGGAGAGGGGTTTGTTGAGAGAAATCCTATGCAGGCAGGAAAAATGGATGAAAGGCGTATTGAGCGGTAGTGGAATATTGAAGAAGGTAATAGAGGGGAGAATGTTGGGCAAGCGAGGAAAGGGTAGGAACAGGATAGGGATATTGGATGGGATGAAGGGAGGAAAGAAATACACAGAGATGAAGAGGGACCTGATGTAGTTTAGGTTGCTGGATTGGGTTTTGTTTGGAGTTACAAAATATGTATTTGATAGTTGTGTCCATCCATAAACCTACCTTAACCGGTAGATTACCTAATAAGTGAAACGATAAATTAGGGTGAAATAGAGCACTAATATTTTTCATAAAATATATACACATGAGCAGTGCTAGGCTTAGAATACTGCTGTAAAAAGGATGTAATTTAGTTGTATTTACTGCGTTATTAATACACCAAATTCTCTTTCCTTTTTTGTTCCTGTAATCCAGTATTTAATGTTAAACCATTACTTATATTTTAAATGAACTTATGAGGTATATAGTTAAGTGCCAAGTAGCATTAAGTGTGTAGCTCAGCATTGAAAGTTTCTCTGAAAAATTTATGCCACTAACCTGATTGCTTTTGATCACTCATGTTAACAATGTGTTGATCGTCTAATATGTATTAATTTTTGTTTCAGCTGTAATAAGGGGCTTCACCCCAAATCCAGTATTAAACACTGGAAGTATCCTCTTCATTGAAAATGGGAGGAGAGCTATAGGAGAGGTATGCGATGTAATAGGGCAGGTAGATGCTCCCCACTATGCTATCCGCTTTAACTCCGAGGAGCATGCATACGGCCTTGGCCTTCGACGTGGAGTACAGGTGCAGTGTGCACCCAGAACTGAATATACAAAGTTCGCCTTTGTTAATCAGTTGATGAGGTAAGTTCTTTCTGTATCACACAGTTATACATTATTCTTATAGTGTTGGTGTGATTTTATTTAATGTCTCGCAGGAAACTTATTTAAATAATGGAATTTCCATTTCCCCATTTTTTATTGTAAAATGATTCAAGTGTATTTCAGTTTCTCAAAACTCATTTTGAGGTTTTTCTCCCTTTTTTAATTTTGTTTAGTTCTAATTATTGATAATAATGAAATCCAGATCCTTAAAAAAAAGTGTTTACAAGACAATTGTGTGAATGAATTTGAGAGGTGAAGTAAATTAATATATCCATGAGAGCACAAAACATTATTTTATTCAAAATGTAATATTTAACAAAAAGTAGCATATTTTTTGACCCATACAACACTATTTTTGCTTAAAAATGTGATCTAAAATCAGGCTATGTCTTATGGGGCTAGGGTGCATTGGTGTGTAGAAGTGCAGTGTGCCAAAAAATACAGTGATCTATCTAGTAAAGCAAAACATTCATTTAGTGAAACAACTTGTGAATTTAAATTAATATAAAAAAGGTTAATGCATACCATGTGGAGAAAAAATTATGTATAAGGCTTATTCAATGAAAAATATTATTCATTGTTTAGGATAATGGATAACATTCACTTTTGTCTCTTGTGGAATGAAGCAAATGGGAATATGAACTCTTGTTTGTAAAAACAAAAGAATTTCAATCAAGTGTTAATTATTAATAATATGTACCTAATCTCTTTTTACTAGAAAGCTATCTAGAGACATTTGTTTTTGCGAATGCTTCAAAATTTGGTATAAATGTGGCTTAGAATGATTGTTCAATAAATTTATGGCACTCATCACCAATGCCTTATTAGGGTGATCCCTAGTGTGCATGGCACAATGCAAAAGTTTCCCGTGACCTCCAGATCTCATCTAGCCTGCTGTTTTGGACACTTCTTGAAGGCTCATGCGATTCCTGGATGGTAAACTAGCCACAGCCCCAGCCATAAGTTGGAAGAAACCATAATCTCTGCTGAACATAGTGCTGGAATGGTAGAGGATGTAGAACGGGAAGGATACTAAGTCAGTGTAGTGGATGCTTACATCATCATCTAAAGCATATGAGGGCAATCCCAAAAGTACCCACCCTAACAAAGAAAACACAAACATTTTGGAAAAAAATATATTTATCTCCTTTCAGCTCTATACACTTTTCCCAGCAGTTTTCAATAAGTTTGATAGCCTTTTTATCATAAGAAGTCTTGCTCCTCAAAATAGCCATTAACTACCGACATCAATTCTTCACGGTCAGAAATCTTTGACCACTGAGCTATTTTTTTAAGTTTTCGAACAGAAAATTATGAGGGGGGGCTAAATCTGGTGAATAGGGTGCATGAGGTAGCAATTCAAACTTAAATTCATGAATTTTGGCCATTGCGATAACGAATTTGTGAGCTGGTCCATTGTCTTTATGAAACAACACTTTTTTCTTGGGCAAATGCAGGCACTTTGCTTGATTTCTTCCCTCAAATGTTGCAGTATGTTCTCATAATACTTGCCATTGATAGTTTTTCCTTTTTCAAGATAGTCAATGAAAACTATCCCACACGCATCCCAACAAACCGACGCCATGACCTTGCCTGCAGATGAAACAGTCTGCCTTCTTTTGAGCCGGTTCTCCATTTTGAATTCATTGTTTTTTGTCCCAGGTGTGAAGTAATGGACCCATGTTTCATCCATAGTTCTGAAATGGCGCAAAAATTCTGCTTTGTTGTTGTGAAACTTTGCCAAACACTCTTCATGACACTTCTTTTGCTTGAGTGTGAGCAAACGTCACACACATCTTGTACATAGCTTTCTCATGTCCAAATTTTCAGTAAATATGCGATGTAACCCACTTTTTGAATTGCTTTCTATGTCTGCTAGCTCCAGTTCAGCTTTTATATTGGTTAGGCTGTGGTCTTTCAAATAAAATATTGTATACCATAATGATGACCAATTTTCTCCATTTTCATAAATTCACTGAAAACATTCACTAATGATGGCTGCCAAACAAATACTAAACAATGTGGCATCTTCAAATTTGAAACATATGCTTTATAGATTGCATACAATCTGGTACAGTGATATTTTTCAGCAACTACCGCCATCTCTAGGTCAGGCCGGGTACTTTTGGGACCACCCTCGTAGAGAGAACGGCAAACTTATTGTCTTTATACACATGTGAAATTAAATCCCTTCATTGGTGTGTAAAGTAGGGATTAATTTTTATCAGATAATGATTTTTATTTGTTAGCCATGTTTATGTGCAGGTGAAGGAATATAAATTTATTGAAAATGCCCATTGATAAATCCATTTTTGCAATTTAGCTAAATTATTTAGCAAATACAATTGGTGTGATTGATCTTTTTTAGGTTTTAAAAAAACTTCCACTAACGAAAAGAGAAGTCAGGCATGATGATGTGGAATCGAGACATAATAAGAACTTTGTTGCAATTTTCTACAATTAAAACTTCATTTCGACCATGGTTTCGACCTGATGATGATACAGTGTATCAAAACCATGGTCGAAATAAAGTTTTAACTGTGGAAAATTGCAACGAAGTTCTTATTAACTTCCACTAAAGTTAGTCTCTAGTAGTAGAGCTGACTGATGAAAATATTTCTTCCTGTATTTGAGATTTTCATAAAGTTAAGTAATCACTCTTTTAAGAAGTGAAGTTGTTTATGATGATTTGCATATATTTCAGGTTCAGGGGGAGTGACGCCTCAGGTGAAAACGATGAGGAACCCAGCCATGTAAGCGTCGATGATTCAGATGATGAAGAGGAAGTAGAAGCAATTAGCCATAGGGGAGTGAGTAAATTTAACATTTAATTTTAACCTCCCAGTATTTAGACCAATGAAAGCTGATCTCCAACACTGCCCGAGGGGCAGTATCAACTATGAAATAAAGTTATAAGATGGCAGGAGTGGCCAAATTTGAACTGTTTCTTCTGTTGAAGTTAAAAGCATTGGGGCTATTGGTGAAATGTTCAGTGAATACAGTTTTCAAAGGAAAAATAAAAAATTTCAATAACAATTTCCAATATTGGTAATTTGGCCAGAATGACTATCAATTGAGAAGGTATGTATGTGTACATTGAGCCATAGACTATGGACACCAGTGTGCCAAAGCAGCAAATGTGGTCAAATCATGTGGGAGTAGGTAGGTTTCTGTTGTATGTGGAGGGAAGAGGAAATTAGAGCTTGGGAGTGGGGGTGATTTTCTATGAGAGGGTTTGAATTTTTTGGGTGTATCAAATAGTTATTAGGCTACTTATTTCATCCAGTTCATTATTCATTTCCCAGTAACTATGAGCTTCGTTTATATTTCACATTAATTTTTAAAATTGGGCAAAAAAAACTGGCTGCCAGTAGCCTATATCTACGTCTTAAATTCTGCTCCATCATAAAATGCTCTTTCGCCAGCCCTGGTGGCAGCGGGGTAACGTCCTCATCTGCCAACCCAAGGGGGGTTGCGGGTTCATTTACTGCCTGGGTGGGTTTGCCTCCACCTAGGGCTTAGGTGTTCGTAATCATGCCCATTGTTATCAATATTAACAGTCTGATGTAGAAGTTCAAAAAGTGCTGTTTTCCATCTAAGAATGAATAAATAAAAGTAACCTTGACAAAACGATTGAGAACTCATAAATATTATCTAATTTTAATCAGAGTTGTGTGAAATAAATAATTACCTATAAGTCGCTCTGTCACGTCGCTCAATCCAGAGTAAAAGGTCTGCCCCTAAAGTAGGACTGAGTCAATTAAAAAAAATTTTTTGCCAGAATTGATAATTTCAATGAAAAGTGTTTGAAATAGCACCCTTGTGTGTCAACACACTGCTGCCTGTGGGTTTTCCACACCTCGTATGCCTTCTGGAAGGGATACGAGGTGTGGAATACTGCTAAAATGCCACATCGTGGCCTGTTGTAACGCTTTAACCTAGCAATGCTGACTTCATTTGAGCACAAATTTGTGTCCATGTCTTGTCTCCAGTGACAACGTAAATTCTTGGCTTAAACCAAATTACTGCTCTAATCCAGTTTATTTAGGTGCATAATAATATAACGGAGTTAAAAAAGTTTTTCATAAAGAATGATGCACATGAGGAACTGTTTTAGAATGTGAAATATTTAAATCCAGTGCTTAGTAAGGCAAATATCAGGAAAAGTGAAAATGATATCAAGTAAAAGCAGGTTTCCTCATCCATCGGAATAATAGGAAAATTTATGGGGCCTGATAAAATTGTCGTAAATCGTGGGATAACTAGACAGAAAACAAACTGATACCTTTTACTGAGTTGTAATCTCAGTGTAGTATCATATCTGCCTTCACCACACTTGGTTACAAGTTTGAGCCCATTTGTAAACCTGTTACACTAACGAAGTGCGAGGTCTTTGATTTGATTCCCATTCGTTTGGTGATGTCTAATGCTTTTTTCTCAAGATGACACCATTCATAGGCATATTTGAAAAACTAGTGCCTGAAAACCACTCTTTCAGTAATCTTTCCAATTTTTCAAACTTTGAATTCTTCACATTTTCTCATTTTATACAAATGTTCTGCAATGCATATTTTAGAGTCAGATAATGAGTTTTCACTATTTTATTCTATGTGGAGAGTGTGTGCCATTTTAGAGTTTTGCTAGGTCAATATGGGCTCCATCATGAAAACCAACATGTTCTAAAATTTTTATTTTGTCCTCGATTGAAAATGTTCTATTTTTTGCCTCATCTTTCCATTATCATTCAGCATAAAATTTATGTTTTTGAGTAATCGAGGAAGACTTAACACGTGAGAGTCTTGAGATACCATGCCATCTGACTTCTTCAAACAGTTGTCTAACTTGAAAATTATATTTGGTTTAGAGTAGTTTTGATGTGAAAAAGTAAGTTTCAATACTTTTTATTATTAAGGAGCTTATCACTGTTATAACTGCTGTGTCGTGGCAGTGCAAATGGCCCTAGTGGACACTCACAACTTCTTGTGCTTTACATGCTTCATCATGTTTGGGTCAGAAGTCACTTTCATTCCTCATAATGTCAACTTATGAGCAATATAAGTGGTCTCTCCTATGTGTTCTTCCGTTTTTCATTTGTATCACAAAATTGAAAGTCGTTACCAGTATTTAATGTTTTCATTTAAACATTTTTGCGCTATCCTTACTTTATCACCCTGATTTCTCTTGTATTCATTAGCCCTGAGGAATCCATACTATCCTTAAAGGCGAGCAAATACATAATTTTAGTATGCGACAAGTAAGGCATTACCAGGTGTTCAAGTATGAAATGTGGATTTCAGACAACTGATGGTGAACCAGTGCAGTTTTTGGTATAAAGAGTTAACACTTATGTCATTTTGTTGTGCCATCAACAAGTTTCAGATGCACAAGAGTGATAAATTGAAAAAGTTTTGGCATAGTGTTGTATGTTGCTGTGCTCAATTTTTCGAAATTTAAACCAAGCAACGAGCATTTGCGGACGGCATTATTTTTTGTTTTCATTTGAAGAAAACTGCTGCTGAATCATGTGGATTACTTCAAGAAGCTTGTGGTGAACATACTCCACTGCAAGATATGTGGGAATGATGGTTTTGGCAGTTCAAAAGTGGTGATTGTTGCAGACAAGGAGAATGGAAAACCACCAAAAAGGTACAAAGATGGAATTGCAAGCATTGTTAGATGAAAATGATTCACAAGCAATAACAAAACTTGCAGAGCAATTGAGCGTTAGTCAGTAAGCTGTTTCCAGTCACCTATGAGGGATGGGATGGATGGGTGCCACATGAGTTGAATGACAGGCCAATGGACAGACCCTAAACCACATGAAATTTTGCTCACACGATACAAAAGGAAGTCATTTTTGCATCGTATCATTACTCGGGATAAAAAGTGTTTTTTTTTTCTAGAATCCAAAGTTCAAAAAATCAGGGGTAAACACAGGTGCACACTGCGAGACTGAATCCCTATAAAGAAATCTAGAACTCTACGGCCTCAGGTTAAAATAATAAGGGGGGGAAAAACTCCAATGGCCGTAATAATCAGTCGCAACTCCCGTTAGACTAATTGCTGTGTTGGATTAGTCTGACGAGAGTTGCGACTGATTATTATGGCCATTTGAGTTTTTCCCCCTCCACATTATTTTAACCTGAGGCCATAGAGCTCTTGATTTCTTTCTATATTATGGCTTTCCAGTCATTTGAGCTTAACAAATACCATCAATTGAAAACTAAAATAGGGAAAATTGACGAAGACATCTGTTTTTTGAAGTGTTGTAAACCAAACAATATTTACCCTGAGTTCATAAATTTGCTTGCTCTGTATGATAAGAGAAATCTAGATATTGACGAAGCATTACTACGCAAAGCCATTCACTCTGAAATAGTATCTCTCTGCGCTAAACGTAGTTACCTGGAATTACAAACCTACAGTTAGCATTTAAAACTGACCCTGAGATTATCTGACCACGATTTTCAAGATTGGTTGGAGATAGAGGGAAAGATCCACACCGTGGTTCTCAAGAAACAAGAACAGAAAGTGTTGCATCAATGGAAAACTGGCAAAACTTATCGGTGAGTCCAAAGCTTCTTTGTCCTCTGACAACAAGGGATTCCCCAATGTTTGCAACTGTCTGTATGTCTGATGAAACTTTTTCACAACAAGACTTGAAATTGCTCAATCATGGTTTAAACTTAAGCATACAGCCGAAAAATATCCCCTTGGATGATTTGATTGCTCACATAGAAAGATTTTTGTATCCATTTAATATTCCCACTAAAGATATTTTACGAAAAGCTTGTGAAAATCAGATTAAAAATAACCTCAACCACCTGGTTTTCCAACGCAAGCTGTACTCACAGAATCCAAATCATAATGTAACCTCTTTAAAAAGGAAAAATTGTTTCTACATGAAAGCAGACAAAGGTAACATCTGCGTCATTTTGAATAAAGCAATTGTTTTAATAAAGTAAACAACTTAATATCATCTGCCCCATACGTTGAAGTAAAACAATCCCCTTAATAAGCTTGTAACTCAAGTAAAAAATGTGCCCATCCTTCATTGATAAAAAAATTAAATTTAGACTTTCAGTGTCAAATCCAATTTTACCGAGACTATATTGCGTACCTTAAGTCCACAAAGTTGTTTTCCCCATGAGACCCATAGTTTCAGGGATAGATTCTCCCACATCTAATATATAAATGGCTGGTCTGTGAATTTAACAAACTGGATTTCCAAAGCTCCCATTCTCTAAAAAATACCATAGATTTCATAAAAATTACCAAAAGGGACATTTTCAGTCAAGGGGAAGTCATGATATCTTTTGATGTTTCAAACCTATTTCCAAGGGTACCATTAGACATAGCTATCAACTTGTTAAAAGTGTGGTTAACGTCATTAGAACTGGATCCTAAATTAATTGCTGAATATATCGGACTAACTAGCCTAGTCATGAATCAAAACTTTATTCAATTCCAAGGAAAGTTTTGTCAACAAGAATATGGAATGGCAATGGGAAACCCCTTTCCCCATTCATAGCAAACGTATTTATGACCCACTTTGAGACAGAGTTCAAAAATAAATTCAGTTATTTCCCTTCCGTTTTTGTCAGATATGTGGGCGATATTTTTGCAATTTTCGACACCACGAAATATTGCATAGAGCAGTTCATTAATGACTTAAATAGCCTATTCCCATCAATCAAATTTACATACGAACTAGAAAAGAATAACCAACTCCCATTCCTTGATCTGCTATCAACCAGAAACACTAAAATAACGTACGACGTGTATCGCAAACCAACACATACCAACATCTACATACATCATGATTTTTTTACACACAACAGTCACAAACTTGGTGCCTTCCATGTCCTTGTGCATAGATTAGTAAACATTCCCTTGAATAGAAACTACTATTTCAAAGAATTAAAGAACATCAAACTGGTTGCGATTCAAAATGGTTTTAAAGAGTCCATTATCGATAACTTAGTAAAAAAGCACAAAGGTAAAAAACTAGTTCAAAACACAACCATCCTCATGCAGCATAAAACCCCTCGATACATCAAACTTCGATTCCACCCACAATTAACAAAAGGGCTTGGAAAGATTTTCAAAACCGTCGATACCAATATATCATCTAGCAGCAACAACAGACTGAAACATTTATTAGGTAATACTAAGGACACAATCGTCACCTCAAATAAATCCGGTATTTACAAAATAAATTGTTCCTCTTGCGAATCATCTTGCATCGGCCAAATGCGGAGGAATATTAAAACCAGATACAAAGAACATATTAACCATTACAGACCAAAAAAATAGAGTTTAGCACTACATTTACTCAGGGAAGGCCATCAAACATCAGGAAACGAACTGAAACTTATCAAACAGACTCCCAACCACCTTTTGGACGCATACGAAAGCATTTTTATATACAAATTCAAGAAGGTCGTAGTTAACTGCGATAAAGGGCCGATTCCATTCTCTCCTCTCTACTCCCTTTTGAAATTATATCTTACTCCTGTTTTCAAACACAAAATTTCCGTTGGACTTAATACTCACAATCCCCCTCCCCCTTTTTCATAGTCTGTTACCCGGAGACCTTTCACCTCCACACCATCTTCCCTTCTCCTTCACTAATTACTCCTCCCCGTTCCACTCATCCCATTGGTTTCTGTTCGCTCCTCCCTCTCCCCCCTTCCTCTATGCCAATGCGTTGAAGTACTCCTTCCCACTAATCCTATTGGTCCCCCCAACCTTTTCAGCCACTATATGTATTGGGTGTCTGTCTTCGGTGGTTACTTTCAACCTAGTGTTGGATGTGCTTTTTTCCCTTCAGTTCGCTGAAGTGGGCCACTTTGTGGCCGAAACACACGTGTTCTACGCATATCTTCGTCTGCACTCTTTGTTTTCAGATTCTCCCAGAAGTTGGGCCCTTTGAGTGTGTGTGTGCATGTTTTTTGAGTGCTAGTGTGTGTGATTGGTCTGTGCTTGTCCTTCGTGGATAGGCACAGTATGTGCCCTTGTAGAACATCCTGGTACCTTTAACGGGGTCTTCCCTACAGCCTTGTGAAGGATTCCAGAAAGGATAGTGTGTGTGTGGCTGTGTGGTCCCTGGCGTGGAATAATTTCCCGTAAACCACCACAGAGGGTATTCTTGGTTGAGAGGTTGTGTTTGGTCCCTTTCGTGGTTCCTGCGAAAACCAACACGGCAATTAGTCTGACGAGAGTTGCGACTGATTAATATGGCCATTGGAGTTTCCTCCCCCTCCCCTACTGAATCCCTGTTATAGAAAGGCTATGCTCTGTATTGTTGGACCAAAAGGGTGAGGTCTATTATGGGCTGTTAAGACCTGGTGAAACGGTTAATACTGATCACTACCAGCAACCTTTTCAATGTGAACCATTTGCTGCTTTAAAAAAGACGAGAACACCAAAAGAGGCAACACATGGTCATTTTTCTTGATGGCAAAGCTCCATCATTTGTGGAAAAACCAGTTAGCAACACGTTGATTGCACTCGCCTGGGAAGTTCTACCCCATGTGGCTTACTCACCAGACTTTGCTTCTGACGACCACTTGTTTGCATTGATAAGTCATGCACTTGCTGAGCAGTGCTTTCATTTGCATGAAAATGTGAAAAAAATGGCTCGATGAATGGTTCGCTGCAAAAGGGGAAAGATATTTTGTGGCGTGGTATCCACAAATTACTTGAGAGATGGGACATATGAATTGCTAGCACTGGTGCATACTTCGAATGAGGCTGTTTTTATCATTCTTCCAAAAAAAATGTATTTAAAATCTGTATTTCATACTTTTACACCTGTTATCTGCCCTGCATTACTTTAATCAGTATAACATGGTAAATCCGTATCAGAGATTTAATATTCATCCTTTGCCAATTGTTTTTTTTTCTTGGCTGTGTGATTGGTTTAGCTTCTTGAGAATACATTCATCTATTCACTTAATTTTCTGTGTCCTTGTAAAACTATAATTCCACCCATATAAAAAAGTTTAAAAAGGGAAAAAATTATACTTTCCATTGCCAATTCCATTCCTGAAAGAACTAGAATTAAGCAAGGGGAATGAAAAAAAAGTGCTGATTTTTTTCCTGATGAAGTCGATAAACTAATTTCATTCATACAAATTGGATCCATTATCATCAATAAATTTCTGGGGAGCATAGTCAGCTTTTAGCGTTGTCAGGGTGTTGCTTTCTACTTATGGTACGATTCAAGTTTCCTGTGGTCTCCACATTACAGTAAGCATATTCTTTTGGCCTTGAACTTCTTGAAGGCCCGTGATAATTCATAATAGTGAACAAGTAAGTAGATTCATTTTAAAATTGCCGCCTGGATTTTGTATTACAATTGATTTGGATGATCAGGCTTCTTCTGGGAGTGCCAGAAGAGAGCAGTCTGAGAGACCCAAGAAGAAGATGCCAGAGTGAACTTGTATTTGTACACATAACAGTAGAGGGGAACGCATTACCCAGCCACAAGCCAATGAAAGGCTGTCTCAAGCTGCTATATAATACTAATGCAAGTGGGAATTTGAAAATTAATCCCTTACTTTCTTACCATTCAGAAACTCCATTAATAGGAGTGTAAATTCTATTGGAGTAGGCTGTGATATGGAGGTAGTGGGACTCGGTGGCATTGTACCATGCACATGAAGCATTACCTTAATAAGGCAGTGGCTCTGCACACGAGAAATTTATTACATGTTAATGCTGAGGTGCATTTTCACAAAATTTTGTAGAATCGGTGAAAACAATATCTCTAGGCTGCTTTATAGGAAAAAGAATATTTATGGGAAATAAGCTCTTTATGTATTGTACGAGTCAGGAGCCCAACCATCTCCCACAGCTAGCTCTGGATTACATGGTTCGTCCGGAAAATAATTGTACTGATTTTTTCCCGCCACTCAAGGGCGCCCAGCACCGCTCTGACGGGCTGCGATTGGAGGGGGGTATGTTGGCAAGCGACGCTGAAAAGTGCAGTCGGCTCTGAGCTGTGGTGTAGTGAGGAGCTCTGTTAACGCGAACCTCCACGCTCGACCCACGTCACGGAACGCGATACCGAAGTTTTTGGAGCAGCGTTATTCCATCAAATTTGCGGTAAAGCTTGGGAAATCGCCTACCGAAACTGTATGATTAACCAGGCTTACGGGGAGTCAGCCATGTCCAGAAACATGATCTTTTGGTGGCACAAGATGTTCGTGGAGGGCAGAGAAGAGGTCGATGACGAACCATGGCCTGGACGCCCATCAACGACACTCACCGACGAAAATGTGCGAAAAGTTCGCGATGTACTGAACTCTGATCGTCGTCTTAGTGTTCGGATGATAGCAGAGCAGTGTAATGTGCCAAAAACAATAGTGCACGAGATTATTAGGGACCAATTACAGATGCGAAAAATGTGTGCAAAGTTGGTGCCCAAAGTGCTCAGTGCTGATCAAAGACTCAATCGTTTGGAAATCGCGACACAACTTGCGGATCACTGCAAAAATGATCCACATTTTTTAGAGAACGTTTCTGTTCCCGAAGATAAAGAGGAGTTTGAAAGGAACGCGATACGGGACTTTGGACGCCGTCAAAGAGGCCGTGACGACGTGTCTTCGAGAGGTTCCTGATGATGCCTTCGCGGGAGCGTTCCAGGAATGGGAACGCCGCTGGAACAAGTGTATCGACTCACAAGGGTCCTATTTTGAGGAATATTAGCTTAAGATATGTAAAAGTGTAATAAATTTTTTTCCTGAGCTCAGTACACTTATTTTCCGGACGAATCCTGTACAGCTGACTGCAGCGATGCTTCTGCAAAACCTGGTGGGGATGGTATTTTGGTGCCCACAGCAGTGAGCAGAATTTTTTAAAAGGACTCCTTAGGCACACACAGCAGCTGCATTGCCAACAGCATAACACTAAGGTCCTCGCTTTTGAAGACTGGCTCATTGAAGTTGACCTTTCGTTCTGAAATACCAAGTTCATATCACGAGGTATTTACAATATGTTGTTTCACGTTTTCATTTCATTTCCTTTAAATATCCAGGGAAGATTTCAATTTCATCCATAACTTTGTCAAACTTCAATTAAAATGTATAATCTGATACATGGCCACCCAAGCACCTCCCTTGGAATGGCAATTTTGCAAATTCTCTTGTCACTGCTTGAATTGCACGAAAGACCCAGAAAAAAACCTTAATATTGGTAGTGGTTCATGGAATATCCATGCTATTATGCACAGCAGGGTCAGGATTCACTGGCTCATTTTGACTGAACCGCAGAAGCAGGGCCAAATCTAATTTTTATTGAGTTGATATTTTCAAGGTCCTTTTGGAGGTACCTATGGTACCTCCAAAAGGACCTTGAAAATATACCTATGGTACCTCCAAAAGGACCTTGAAAATATACCTATGGTACCTCCAAAAGGACCTGGTATTTGAGGTACCAGAGCTACTGTCCAAAACATTAAGTCAACTTAAAAAAGTTGCAATTTTACTTTCAGTAATGGGTAAGTTTCACTGTCAAGCCTCAAATTGCCAGTTTTATGGCTTTCCATTTCAATTTAATGATAAACTGTCTGCCACCATCATATTCATTCCCCAATTAGTAAGCAGACTCTGTTTTGTCCATGTGATCATTTCAAATTTTATTTGTAATGGAAAGGATAATGTTCCTCCATTTCTATGTCATTAATAAATAGGATGAAATTAAAGTTATCAAACTAACACCAGGTGTAACTAATGAATGTGACTGGTATGTATGTATAGATTTCAGATTGTCATTCAAGTGGCTTGTCATATCAGTAAAACATTGAAATGCAAATACAGTGGTATTCATTATTCAAAACTGATTACTTTAAAAGGCAGTATAGGCAGGGGATAACATTTTTCTGCATAATAAAGTTTTATAAATAATGCCATCTATATATATTTCTCTTGGATGTTGAAGATTGTGTTATCAGAGCAGTTTTACCTTTGTATGAAGTAATTTTATAAAATGGGATTAAGCAATCAATTCTAGGAATTGATAGTAGAGTGTCTGTCCCAAAAATAAGTAGAAAAAATCTGGGGGAAATATTTATTGCAGTTCAAAGAACAAAGTCCTAAAACTCATCAAAATAGCACCCTTGTGCATGGACACTTTGGTGCCAGCAACTCTCCCAGTTAGAGTACACTGTTTGGAAAGTGTTGACGGGAATCTCATTCAGGCACCTCGTTGGAGCCTCTTTGATGTTCTCCAGAATTCCTAAATGGTTGCCTGCAAGCTCTTGTTTATTTTTGGGACAAAAAAGTGCTGGGGTGCCACATCATGGCTATAGGGTATGTGTAGGGCAGCATTGTCACCTTGTGCTTGGTAAGGTCTAAGTCACAAGAAAGGCAGTGTGGGGCAGCATGTTGTTGTTATTCAGTCTTCAGTTGGCAAAGATCTCCTTCCTGATGCGTTGCACTCTTCTGCAGCCTTTCCAGGGCTTCCACTTCAAACGTACTGTTCATTTTCAGTCCTTGAAGCACTTTGTGAATAATTTGTAAAAAATACAAAAAAATCATCCTACTTACTTTTGAGACAGACCCTGTATTTGGGTCTGGTTTGAGAATTGAATTTGATGATCAGGATTGGTGCTGGAATTTGTAATATTTTGTAATCAACTATTTCTTGTCTCAGTATTTGATGCAGCTGTTGTTGGCACAGTAGTACATAAGTATGTAGGGTATTATTTTGCTTTACTGCCAATTTGTTTTAGTGCCTAATATATGTCGATTATCAGGATAACAATCATTTTAGAATATTTCTTTTGTCCTATAAATTTCAAAAAGATTTTTTTTAAAGCTAGAAATGAGTAAATCATGACCCATGCCTGTAAATTACATTATACTAAAATAAAGTGCCAGAGTGGCCAATATTACTTGAATATTATCATCAGACATGCCAACTCTCCCGATTTAAGCGGGAGACTCCCGATTTTTCCTTCTTACGTTCTTGATGAACTGTTCAAATTGTGTACTTAGCTTAACATGTTAATAAAGTGTGACATTCATTAAAAATTGGCAAAGTGTCATAAAGGGATTAAGGTGCCATGCAAATATTGTGGTAATTAAAAGTGATTACTTCGTGATACACTTCTAAAAATCTCCCGATTTTTCATTTTTGAAAGTTGGCATGTCCTCCCGATTTTTCATTTTTGAAAGTTGGCATGTCTGTATCATCATTGTATATAATATTAACTGTGAGTATTTGGTTAAATTCTGTTTAAAATTTTCAGGTTCAAGAAACCCCTGCAGAATCATCAAACCAGGACAAAGTAGACAATGATGATGATGATATCCAAATCCTCTTCTCAAGGTGTAGACGCCAAGTGGCTGATTCTGGACAGGGTGGCCAGAAGAACTCACCTGCTCCCCAATATATGAGAACAGTGCATGGAGGATTACCAACTGGCTCAAGTTTGAGCCACAGTAGGCCAGTTATGGCATCCCGGCAAGCTGCTGCCCAGGCCATGCACCCACCAGGGCATCCGCCAATCAAGAGATCTTTATTCAGCTTTGTCCAAAGTAAGCGTGCTCTCAGGGCTGCGCAGGGACTCCAATTTCCCTCCTGTTCTGAGACCCCACGGCAGGAAAATGTTCACCGTACTCCAGGACCAACAGCGCAGCACCTATATGCCTTGTTGCCATCGCCGCAAAGTCCTCCAAGCAGCACCAGTACGGAACCAAGACCCCTCTCTGTAAAAACTGAAAAGGCGGTTGGAAACACCATAAATGCGTATCGCCTTCCCATTGTGGAGGTAATGGCAGAGGAGTCCTTGACTGCTCCAGAGGGGGCCACATCGAGTCTCTGCTCGTGTGGGCCACGCCCTGATGACCCCAGTGAGAGGCCTGTCACCCCCTTGGTGACCACTTCCCCACCCTTTGTGCAGGTGGCGGATCACTTGTCTGCCAATGGCAACTTGAATGTGCCCCCAACTTGCTCCCCTTCCTCAGTAGCACTTGATGGAAGTGATTCTGTCCCTCCACCATGCAGCCAGGATCAGGCCCCCCAGGAACATTCACGCCCTTATGTTGTGATGAGTAGGTCACCCAAAGGCTCGTCTGGAAGATTGAGTGGAGGACCACCCCAGTAGTAGATGGGAGAAAAATTTTTGTTTATGATTTACTTTTACTAGTCTTGAAGGTGAGGAAATGTTCCTTCACCAACATAAGAATGTGCATGGAAGTGTAATTTTCTGGCAGATCCCTTACCTGCCCCAGAATATCAACATTGAATGTGGTTGTGTGGTCCACACCCTGACGACCCCAGTGAGAGGCCTGTCACCCCCTTGGTGACCACTTCCCCACCCTTTGTGCAGGTGGCAAATCACTTGCCTGGCAACAGCAACTTGAGCGTGCCCCCAACTTGCTCCCCTTCCCCAATGGCACTTGAGGGAAGGGATTCCGTCCCTCCACCATGCAGCCAGGTTCAAATTCCCCAGGAGCATGATCTTATGTGGTGATGAATAGGTCACAGAAGTTTTCATCTTAAAGATGGATTGGACCACCCCAGTAGTAGATGGGTGAAATTTTGTTTTGTGATAGTCTATAATTGGTGACTCTTATGAACATGCATGATATGTTCCCTAGATATGTTCTCACCGGATGCAATTTCAGAATGTGCTCCATGGCAAAAGGTAATTGCCAGATTTTAAAGGTTTGTTTAGTTTGTTTTTTAGTAAAAGTTCTTACAGGTATAATCTTGTTTTCAAATGTTTTTTGAATAAAAAATTTGAAAATTTTATCTCAACTATGTATCATTAACAAATGGAATGCTCCAAAATAATTTTCGAAATATCTAACACCTTTTAATCATGTATAGTGACAAATACTTACCCTTATAAATCGGACTAACTAGCAATGCTTAAAGTTGGTGCTCTTAGCTGTACATACTTATTGAGTCATCCATTGAACTTGAATGTGATTTTGGCTCTCCCTGTTCTCTTTTGTTTTTTTGCAGATATTTTTGGGACTGGGCCTTTTAGGTATGCTAAATGAACTGACAGGGTGGCTCAGATGGTAAAGAGGTGGGAGGGTACACTGCTATTATTGATAGCTCCAACTCGGCATTGCCATGTGTCCTTGGTACCAATTCACGGATTCTTCACTGTGACTCTTTTGAACAATTGCTTGCATTCAACAGGCCAACATCATGGCCCCTAAAAGAAATAGGGAATTGTTTACCAATACTTTCTTGTTGGAAGCTAATCTTAGAAATCAGCATGGGTTTTCACAGGGCTGTCTGAAGAAATTCTCAATAGCCAAGCCATCTAAAAACTTATATTTTTAACTTTTTACTGTTTATAAGTGATTACATAGATCTTGTAATCATGTTCATTGTGAAGATCTTGTTCATTAGACATCAAATGACACATCCACTGGTTGTCACCAATTTACCACAGTAAATTGTTTGAAGATCCTTTGATAAACACCAGAAGAGATATTCAGTTGAGGAGATGAACAAACTAATAATAATGGAGGTAGTGTTCCATTTTCAAGAAAGAGGAATGGTAAAAAGAGAGGTGGAAGATGAATCTGGGGATTAAAAAGTAGAGAAAATATGTAAGACAGGTAAAGGATATAATCAAAAAGTGCTAGGGGAAGTCAAGTGGATGATTGCAACAGAGATTTGGCAACATTCATGCAAATTAAGTGATTGTGGAAAGTGATACATTGGAGGTGGTGTAGGAACTTAGGTTGGCAGCATAGATGTTTTCAGCCAGGGGTGTACGTGAACCGATGCAAAGATGGCATGCCAGAATATCACTTGGCATTGGGTTTGATATTTGTAAATTGCTGTGATCGATCAAATCTTTAAAGCTAACAGTTTCAGGCTTAACTTTGTGGAATTCTTTCATAGTGAGGGTGAAAGAAAGAAAAGAAAACTTTGCACTTCCACACACTTTTAGGATGATGATGCGCCACATTGAAACCATGGTCGTGTTATATTAAAAGTGTGTGGAAGTGCAAAGTTTTCTTTTCTCTTTCTTTCACCCTCACCAAATCTTTAAAGAAGGCAGATTTAAAATACAAAACAGGTAATACAATGCCTTCTTCATGTGTGTTTTAATTTAACAATGGTGATCCATTTTCCCTTTGATAAATTGTATCTTTTAATGTTATTTTTCACATGCCATCCTGGGTAGTATTTGTCCTACAAAATCTTGAATATAAAAGGCATGATAGGTTTAGCACTACAGGAGCTCTATCCTCGTCTATCAAACTAAATTTTGGTTTGATTACTGTGGTTTTGCATGTTCCTCATTACATCAATTCAATTTCTGCAGGTTTTTTTTTAAATATTCCTCGATTGTTTCCAAGAGAATTGAGGCTGTAATATTGGTAATTATAAGTTATTTCCTGCATATTGTTCACGTTGATAAAACATTACTTGATTGACCAACCATTGGGGGATGCTTTTTGAAATGTATTCCTGCTTCCTATTTGAATTTGTATCAGCTCTTCTGCAGATTTTTAACATTTGGATTTAATTCATTTTGTTGGAACCATTAGTTAGCTTTATTGATTTTAGTGTATTAGAAGTGGTCAAATACTCTGCCAGTTATGGGTAATATTCAGCTGCCATTGCATCAATGAAAGCATCTTCACTGCTCATTTTAAATGAACAAAAAATAACTTTTTCATCCATGGGAGATATAGGGAAGTTCTGCCAACACACTTCCTCAGGGGCATCTACGGACCTTATGTCTCGTATAAAAAAAAAACACAGTAATCAACCCGAAGGTCGGTTTAGTAGGTGATGGTAGAGCTCACCCATGTACCAAGCTCGATGGCGTGTGAATATTCACACATCAGGGTAGGGGGGCCAGTTCCTTTCCCTGTGCCGGTTATGGTTTCCCAGTAAGGTCTGGCACTTTCTTTCAGAGCGGGAACAGAGTATAGTCAATGACGGCAAAAACAAAGATATTAGGTGTATTTGTAGGTGTGTGTGCATGTTAGTTGGTAGTTTGTGTGCTTGCATGTGTGTGGGGGGTAAGGGTTCTTGCATGCGTTTTTATACTTACAGGTGGTGCCCTAAAACCCCCTGCCACATGCTCTTGCGGCAGATTGCGGGGTATTAAGTAGATGTATATGAGAATACTTAACTTGGGAGACCCAAATTCATTAATTCTGCAGGCAAACATAAAAAATGGGATTTAATAGATGCATTGTCAGCAGAAGTGACTAAGGTCAAGGAACGTTGTTACCACGCTCTTGGAAGGCCTCATTTAGGATATGCATGTAGCTTATGGGATCCGAGTGAAATAGCCCTCATTTGAGAAATTGAGAAGGTTCAACACCGTGCAGCCCGTTTCATTAAAAATTCTTATGACAAAAAGAAAAGTGTCACTGCAATGCTTATGGAGTTGGGGTGGGAATCGTTAGAAGAAAGACAATTCAATGCTAGATTGAACTAACTAATTAAATTCAGATTCGCGTTTCAGCACCGAGGTCTCGCAAATCATTTGCACTAGGTCGCACTTGGTTTTCATTGGTCGCTTGGATCATGTGCAAGTATATACTATCCGGATTTGTATATAAAATCCGGGAAATAGATGCCAGACTCAAGGACTCCTACTTCCCACGGGCAATACGGGATAGCAACTGCAGGGTTATAGATATTCCACTTCCACAATTTGTCAAGCTTTTGGTGTGGAGCATAGCACTCTTTAGTTCTGAGACTTGGAACATTGGGGAAGTGGGCCATCGAAGAATAGAAGCCTTTGAAACATGGTGCTGGAGGAGAATACTGAAGATTAAATGGACAGAAAGTAAGGAACGAGGAAGTATATAGAAGAGCAGAAGAGGATAGTACCATATGGAGAACTCTACGGCAAAGAAGAAATAGATTGGACAACAATTAATGTACAATGGTATTGACAAGGGATATAATAGAAGGAAAAATATAAGGGAAAGCTCCACAAGGAAGACCAAGAGACATGTATGTAGGACAAAATAAGGAGGACGTAAAACTGAGAAGGCATCAGAGATTGAAAGAATTGACATTAAAAAGAGTAGAATGAAGAGCTGCAGCAAACCAATCCTAAAATGAAAATACTGATGATTACATATTTTTATACATACATACATACACAAGGGCGGTCTGAAAAGTTTCCGACCTAACAAAGATACAAGACATTTTTCCTGTGCCTGAAACTTTTCAGACCTCCCATGTATATAAACATATACACACACACATTCAAACACGAAATCCCGCCATAAGGCGAACAAATATTCAATCGCATAGAAATACATATAAGGAAAGCGGATAGGAACACACAAAGGACGAACACAGGAGAGGTGGGGAAGGCGGATTCAAGCAGACCACTTATGTAAAAATAATTTCTCGACCGGGACTTGAACACCGGATTGTTCCAATTGCCGGGCAGATGCTCTAACCACCTGAGCTATCGAGAAAACCTAATTTTACACTGATATCTTATAAAGAGCCCAGCTCCCTAACCCCATCTCTTGGCCAAGGAATTGGAGCACTTGGGCTCTTTAAGATCGCAGATCTCAGTGGTGTCCCAGTTATTATTCTTAGTTAATTTACATTATTGGTCTGCTTGATTCCGCCTTCCCCACCTCTCCTGTGTTTGTCCTTCATGTGTGTTCCTATCCCCTTTCCTTATATATTTCTATGTGAATGAATATATATAAATAACGGGATATTGAAAGTCACAAAAGTAACTATTGGAACTTTTAATGGGAAAAGGGAACCATAGATCATGGATGAGATTATTAGAAAGATACATGAGAGAAGAAAATGGAAGAATGTAAACACTGAGTTGGGCAGAAGGAAGTATAAAGAGTTCAATTCATTGATACAGGTAACAAATAAAGCAAAAGTGTGAGATATGGAACAACCTCGCCTGCAGGTAACCTCACCTGCCAACCAAGAGGTGTTGTCAACTAGCCACCCAACTAGGTGTTATCATACATCTGGGGCTTGGGTGTTTGTAATTGCTTCTATTGTTATAAACTTTTTGTTAAAAGTCCGATGTAGAGGCCAAAGTGCTGTTTTTGGATTAATGCAAAATAAATAAATGATGGGGTAAGATTAATGATATTTCCTATTCTGAAAATTCAAAATTCCACAAAACCTGAAGAACTCCTAACAGTTAATTTGTAAGCATCAAAAAATTCAGTTATTTGCATTCTTAAACAACTTATATAGCAATTCTACGACATTAATATACTGTATGCTCATCGGACAAGTTTAATTAAGGAAAGTTATCAAAATAGAAAGTTCAATAAAATTTATTTTTAGTTAATTGAAAAAGCGACCTAACTCTGGGAAAAATCATTCAAGTATGTTGAACCCCAGAAGAGCAATGAAACTGGAAATTGAATATTTTAGGAGGGAATTTCATCGAATGGCTCAATTTTACATAAATTACAGAGTTCAAGCAATAAAAACGAATAATGGTATATCACAAAAATTAAGAAACCATATACGAGACATGTGGGTCGTGGTGGTCCAGTGGGTAGTGTTGGACTACTGACCGGAGGGTCCCGGGTTCGATTCCCGGGCAAGGCACTCTGGGCACCTGCAGCTCCACCCAAGCTAGTTGATTTTTCGGGTACCAGAACTTACTGGGAAACCATAACCGGCACAGGGAAAAGCCCCGCTAAGAAGCCTCTCTTAGAGAGGCTTCTTAGCGGGGCTTCCTAAAGGAATTGTAACAATATCATTCATACTGACAGTGAGGGTAAAGGCAACATTCTAAATAAATTCTTCCAAAGCATTTTCACGAACGATGTAGCCACCGCATATATCCAAGAACCAATACATACTGAGCCCATGGCAAAAATAACAGCCGACAAAAAATATTTAACTCCTAACATCGCCCCGTACCTCGAATTTATATTTAACAAATCCCTCACAGAGTGCAGAGTCCCTAAGAATAGGAAAAGTGCGCAAATAATGCCTATTTTTAAAAGTGGTGACAGGGAGGACCCCAGTAATTACAGACCCATATCTCTCACTTCTATATGTTGTAAAATTTTATGACACAAAAATGTCATTTTCATAATGATACACCTTGATAACAAGAACATGTTAAGTGACAATCAACATGGATTCAGGAAAATCCGCTCATGCGAGACCCAATTAGGATTATTCACACATGTCTTACTTTTATCGGGTGAAAGTGGTAGGCAAGTGAATGCGATCTTTATAGATTTTCAAAAGGTATTTCATTAGGTTCCACATGGTAAACTCATCCATAAATTAAAGGGTGCAGGTATACACAAGGGTGCAATAAATTGGGTTGAAGACTTCCTTTCTGAGTGGGAACAGAGTGTAGTCCTTGACTCAAGGATTCCTTCTTCCCACGGACGATACGGGATAACAACTGTAAGGTTACACTTGTAGATAGCAAAAATGCCACTTGTCACCCTCATTGCCTAGGGAATAATTAGTATTACTCAATTGCATGCATTTTCACTAACCTCTTGCGTGTTGTTTTCAAAACCCTTCCCGCATGACCGCATTGGAATGCCATTAAGTAATGTAGTACTTTTTGCAGTATTGTTTTTTCTACTTTTGGTACCCGAAATTTCCCCTTCCATCCCTTGTCCCTCTCCGTGGGGGATCCCTACCTGCAATGTTGGGTCAAATTCCTTTCTTTGGGTAGGAGAGCGTTTATATTGCACGTTCTTGTGGTGGTGGAATTTCGCCTTGCTACTTACCAAAATCTAGCTTGTTTGGATAAATTGTATAAATTTTTAAATTAAATAAATAAAAAAATAAAATAAATAAATAAAATATAAAAAATTGGATAAATTTCTTACTGCATCTTAAGTTGCAATTATTTGTTAGATTATAGTATATGTAATTGCATGCGTGTAAAATTAACGAAGGTAGATATGTATTTGCATGTGTGTAAAATGATAGGATGTTTCTATGAATGTATGCACCACTGTGGATTTGGGTTTGCATGTATGTGTTGGTTTTGAATGTGGTTTTTCTATTTTTCCCTTTTTTGGGTGGTGATCTAACACCCCCTGCCACATGCCCTTGCGGTGGCTTGCGGGGCATTATGTAGATGTAGATGAGGTGGCTTCTAAGGCGTCCAAACCCTAGTGGGGCGGCCATGGAGTGGGGGTGTAACATTAAAAACACTTTTGGGGAAGGCAATGGGTAATCACCTCAATCATTATTTCCAAGACTTTAATGTTGGACAATGTAGTAAATATCAGTTCTAGCAACTCTGGGATTCGGCCCAATTGGACGTGTGTCGTGCTCAGCAGTGGGGGAGGTCAAGTCTTCCACGGTCATCATCTCACAAAAACCATGCAAAGCAAAACCAACAGCAGCAGAACAGAAGATGGAGACTGAATTACTTAGAAAGGGAACTTGAAATGTTAGGAATGTAAATTAATGAGTATATTGCAGAAAATAGGAATAGATTGGAGGGAGAGGAGGCTAATCTACATATGTCTACATGTATCAGACTGCTCAGGTGCAAGTGGGGGACAGAGACTCCGGATAGGAAGTGTTAGGAAGAGGTGCAAGGCAGGTTTGTCCATTATCACCAGTGCTGTTCAACGTATATGCTGAGGATATTATTAAGGAGGTATGGAAAGAACTAGGAGTATAATAAAAGTCTGGGGGGTAATTGTAAAATCATTTAGGTTTGCTGACTTTGGTATCTTGATGGAAATTTAAATTACAAAGAATAGACCAAAATGGTTTCCACATTGTTGGAAAGTTGTCATTATTCAACAAAAACTGTTTAACACCCAAAATTTGGGCATCGGAGGATAATCATAATGCATAAAATGGATTTGAGTAATTTTTAGGTTTTACAAAAGTGCCTATATTTACAATATTTTGCTCTGAAACTTTTATCTAAATCTCTTCCATGAACAAAAATTTTGCCGCACTCAGGATTTGAACAAGATGGTTAAATTATGCTTTTTTTACACTTTTTAAGCAAACAATTACTTAAAATCTTCTTCCCTCTAAGCCACAAACAATTAAACCTTAAGTATCAGAATTATCATATTTCAGGCATATGATAATATCAAAGATAGGGTTGCCACCCCGGATACAAGATACACAAGTTCTCTGGATCTTGCGCCTCTTGAATGAGCCTCTCCACTTGTGCCTTGACAGATGATGCAGGAGGACCATTCTCGGTGCCCATGAGTTTCTGCTCCAGTCTTTCCATGGCTCTCATGGCTATTGGGTTCCTCTCCACTGACAGAGAACCAAAGAAATTATTCACAACTTGAATTGGAAACTTATTCTTGTATAAATAGTGCAGCATATATCACAAGTTTGTTTTGAATCCTCATTTTGGGTTTTGGTGTAACAACACTAGGTTTTTGCTATAAATTACTCACGTGTTCACTTGTATCTATTGTGTTTTCTGCATAAATATAAAATGTTTCTTGGGAGCATGGAAACCTGCACATAATGTTCATCAGCTTGATGCCCACCAGAGAGTTCAAAAATGTCCCTAATGTCGAGTAAGACCATCACATTGCCAACTTATTACCATTAACAACTTTGAAACGATTAATATCATTGCTATTGCTATACCTATTGAGCATTTGTGGTCTCAAAATGATATTTGAGTGCACCCTCTCTAGAATCTTGTTCATCCCACCTATCATTCAAATTTTTTTTCCATGGCTTTCATTACCCTTCACTCTCAATGATACAACATTGACCCGGATCTAATTTGAGCCATTCTGAAACAATGGATTTCCAATCAAAATGTTTTCAAATTTTAAGGCATATATGAATCTCCAGACTACCAATTAGGTGCCACCTATACCAGTGCAATGCAGATATTATTTTATATACTTTTTTACTGATGTAGACATTCCCAATTGACGTCAAAAATATTAGTAATTACCCATGCTACATTCATTAAAGGCATACACCTAAAAAAATACAGTTAATTCCCTTTTCTCACTCACCATTCTGCAAGCTATCTTCAGTTTTAGTGAAGTTGGCTTGGCCACTGGTTGATGTAGAGGCTCTCGAACTACCCTTGGATGTTCTGAGCTTAGATTGGGGTTCCGCTGATGATAACAAGGAATGTGTGACTGTCGTTGGAAAAACAGCAGCAACCCTATCACCTGAGGGCTTCATGGTCAAGGGGCCACTGCCGACAGGCCCTCCTTTATTGTCTACTCCCAGCATTTTATACTTTGGTTTAAGGGTCCACACATACAGAGGATCATAAATGAGAACCTCCAAAACAGTCAGTATTATCTGATAGTATTTTCTCATCAAGGCCATTGTAACTTCACATGATCTGTTGGAATGAGAAAGAGAGAAAACATACTCATTAATATTAAAAATCACTAAAAGAAGTGCTGCTTTAAGTCATCTCATGAAGGTGTTCATTTTACAATTAAAACTACCCAAAAAGTCCATTTAAGTTTCTTAATCACCCTACCTTGCATTTCCCTAACAAAGACATGAACAATATTGAGAGTAACTAAATATGGTTGTATATTTGACTAGAATATGTTGCTTCATTCAAACATCCACAAAAAGCACCTGAATTTCATTGCAAGTCTCCTATATTTAACCGGGGGAGGGTTGGTATTCTATGTTCACAGAGAAAACAACACTTTTCTAGTGAGTGAGAGGGGCTTAAAGGTGGAGACCAAAGGTACTTTGGTGACATGTAGCCTCAACCTAATTCAACAAGCCTGAGATAAATAGACCATTTAGTCAAAAACAGCAGAAAGAGGGGAAAAATTTGATTACCCCTTTCACCACACCACCTTCACAGAAGAATGCAGTGATTAAAGATGGACACCATGGAAGTGAAAATTTCATGATTCCATTAAGACTACATATTTACTAAACTGGTTAAAACTGAATTAAAGAATTTATCGCCTTGACCAATAAATATTTTATCAGGATCATCATTTTCAAATGGCTTTTTATTTGTAAAATTTACACCCTTACGTATGAAAACTAAAGATATTCATGCTGACTTTCATAAGACTCTGGTAGACTCTGCTCCTTCATATTTACTGTTGCCAAATGGAAAAACAAGTTTAAGTTTGGTTGGGAGAGATTAGATGATGATCCGTGGTCGGCCACAATTGTCACTACATCAGAAATTATTACAAAAGGACACAAAATGGTCATAGGACTGAATACGCAAGGAAATGCTGAAGCTGTATGGATGTCATCCAAATAGGTATATCACATTTTTACAGTGGAATTATTTTTGACAAAATTACATGCTAGATGGGTGCCACTCTATTAACATAGACTCACAAATGCATCAGAATGAAAATTTCCAAAAAATGTTTGACCCATTTTAAGAGCAACCAACAAGATTTTACGAGTCATTTTGTCATCGCAGATGAATCTTGGGTCCACGACTATACCCTAGAGTCAAAACAGCAGTGAAAGCTGTGTAAACATAGATTCATCATCATCATTACCACCAAAAAGAAAACAAATATAATACGATTAGCCAGAAAGGTGATGCTTCATTTTTCTGGGATGAGAAAGGGATTCTGCTGATAGATAATCTTCCCATTGGTCAAACAATTACTGGAAAATACAACACTAATCTCCTGGAAAGAGTAGAGTAAAAGATACATGAAAAAGGCCAGCTTTGACAAGGAAGAAAGTTATTTTTATCAAGACAATGCATACCCTCACACAAGTGTCATTGCCATGGCAAAAATACATGAACTAAGATACGAATTGCTGCCACACCTGCCTTATTCACTTGATTTGGCTCCATCAGATTTCCATCACTTCGCTGAGCTCAAAATTCCCCTAGTGGATGGAGATTCTCTAAAAACAAAGATCTGACAGCAGCAGTAGACAAAATAATCTAATTTTCAAAGTGGGATCAAGACATTGGAGCATTGCTGGACCAAGTGTATTAGGGTACAGGGAGACTACATTTACTGATTATTGAGTTTCACTAAGGTAATTCTTTTATTTCGATTCCATTCAGAGAGCTTCTCAAATTACCCTTGAAAATATTCATTGATTTAAGCCTGGCCAACAACATGCATCTGATTAATTACTTTAAATTTTTTCCATATAATTTTAACAAATATCGCAAAGCAAACAAGTGCAAAATTTTTCCATTCATCCTTAAGGAAAACATTAAAACAGGCTGTACTTGGCTGGTTAAAAGAACACTTACTTTTTAAATACTCCTTCAATTCCACAAATCCCCATCCCATCAACAATGTCTCTAGTGAGGCGGAATGGAACAGATTCTGGTGTATTCAATGTTTTTCCTTGCTCAAAGGCAATTCCTATATTAAAAGACCATAAAAAAAGACAACAATAAAAAGGCTTATCTTAACTTAGTAATTATTATTAGGTAATCTACAGGTTAAGGTAGGTTTTTGGATGGACACAACTATAAAATTAATATTTTGTATATCCCAACAAAACCCAATCCAGCAACCTAGTCTACATCAGGTCCCTCTTCATCTCTGTGTACTTTCTTCCTCCCTTCATCCCGTCCAACATCCCTATCCTGTTCCTGCCCCTTCCTCGTTTGCCTAACATTCTCCCCTCTATTACCGTCTTCAACATCCCACTACCGCTCAATATGCTTTTCATCCATTTTTTCTGCCTCCATAGGATATCACCCTACAAACCCCTCTCCTCAACCACCATCCCTAGTACTTCATTTGTTTTCCTTTCGGTCCATTTCACCTTCTCCATTCTTCTCCACACCCACATTTCAAAAGCCTCCAATCTACGTCTATCCTCCTGCTTCAGCGACCACGTTTCCGCGCTATGTTAACTTTGATATGTAGCTATGCTCCATATCAGAGTTTTTAACGCTGGACGCTACTCAGCGTCCAGCGTTTTCCACCATTCTTCTTTTGCTTTATTTGTGGCCCTTCTCAATTTATTGTTTTACTCTTTGTACTTCATTTTGCCTAACTCTGTGTTTACATTCTTCCATCTTCTTCTCTCATCCATCTTTGCAATCATCTCATCCGTGACCCATGGTTTCCTTATTCCTTTCCCATTAACAGTTCCTATAGTGTCTTTTGTGGCTTTCGATATCACTTTCTTCATACATTCCCATTTATCTTCGATAGTACTCAGCTCGTTATGGCCATCCATGATTTTCTCTACAGTCTGCTGATACTTCTTCCTTGTTAATCCATTTAATGCTTCTATATTCCATTTCCTAACCTGCCGCCCATGCCTTAACTTTTCGAAATGTTACATTTAATAACAACTAAATTGTGGTCAGAGTCCCCATCCGCTCCCAGCAAACTGTGCGAAATTATCACACTGTTCCTAAACCTATGCTTAACCAGAATTTAATCTAACTGATACCTTTCTGAGTCACCTGGCATTTTCCATGTATACCTACGGCTTTTGTGGTGTCTAAACCATGTGTTGGTGATCACTAACCCCTGTCTCCTGCAGAACTCAATTGCTCTCTCCCCGCATTCATTCCTCGTGCTTAAACCAGAGTCCCCCACCTCATCACCATCTCTTCCTTTGCCTACCGTTGCATTCCAATGCCCCATCACTATCAAATGTTTCCTTGCAGGAACACACATGATTATATCCTCTAACTCATCGAATATCCTATCGACTTCTTCCTCCTTATGGTTGCTCAGTGGCTTGTATACCTGAACAATTATCAAGTTCGTCGGTTCTGCTTTAATCTCTACGAGTAATATTTTATCTGTTGCTTGCTCTATGTTGACTCTGCTTCTTCCTACCTCTTCATCTAATGCTACGGCAACCCCTCGTTAGCTCCCGTCCCCACCGCTGTATATTATTCTATAATTATCACTCCAGTAGTCCCTGCTATCCTTCCATCTCACCTTGCATAGACCTACAACATCTATATTACCTCTATCCATCTCTCACTTGATATTCTCTAAGTTGTCTGTCCTCAACATTGTCCTGAGATTTTATGATACACTTCTAACTAATTTCGTCTTCTTCTTCAGCATCTTCTGGCATGGGTGACCCTACCAGGAGTAATTACTATTATTCCCGCCAGCCCTTCCATGCCCTTTAACTCCAAGCCCTTCCACCATGCCAAGGTTGTAGTCCAAGGGAGATATATATATATATATATAAACTTTAAACACAGTAATCAACCCGTAGGTTGGTTTAGTAGGTGATGGTATAGTTCACCCAGTGCTAAGCCCGACGGCATGTGAACATTCACACATCAAGGTAGGGGGGCCAGTTCCTTTCCCTGTGTTGGTTATAGTTTTCCCAGGAAGATCTGGTACCTGAAAAATCATATAGCTTGGGTGGAGCTGAATATTGATATCTTAGGTTGATGTCTCTCCTGTAACTTCTGCCCTGCCTTCTACGTGGGTGAATGCACGACCACCCTTTCTCTTTGCATGAATAACCACTGCTATTCCACCATATCTCCCAACTTCCTTAATTATCCCATCTCTACTCACACTGCTTCCCATAATCAATCTTTCGATGACTGCTTCACTGTTTCGGTGATTGAAACCCTTCCCAAATCTGCAAGTAGCATAGAGGTGAGAACCCACGAGAACACATACATATACTAATATATATATATATATATATATATATATATATATATATATATATATATATATACACATATATAGACACATACATATACAAAAATTTCAGGAACATTACCCACAATGTCTTTATGAGGGCCATTTGCTAGAAACTGATTTGTGCTCAACCATGTGTATTATAACATTTTAAATGTATATACGCCCGTGGATGAAGGCCTCGCTGACCCAAAACAGTGTTCAGATGATATCAAAGAGAAGGATTGAGTGAACACATGACGTTGTACCGCCATATGCAGAAACCTGCGAGCAGCTGACATCTCAAACCTAGAAAAAGTCACTAAGGTATATTTGGTGAACGAGGAGGAGGTTCGAGAAGCCAGGAACGCATCAAGGACTGGTACAATTGTGAATGTGAATCAATCATCGGTAGAGCAGGTTAAGCCAGACTCTCAAGAACAATGCACCCTTCAGTTCCACCCTGGCCCATCATGCTGTGCAGGCTGCACCTAAATCAATGATCTCATTGGTGATAAATAACCAGCTAATAGAAGATGTGAAACTGGACCAAGACGCTGCCTTTGCCATAGTCCAACATTCAAAACTGTTTCAAACCATGGAAAGTATTAACTTTGGCCCCAAAATTCTCAAGTCCATGCAGGCAATGTACAGAGAAGCCATTGTACATTGATGTACATTGGTACGTCATGCAATAACCTTGACATTACCTATTCCCAATACCACAGGAATCAGGCAAGGATCTTTAGCCAACTGAAAGCAATCACCATTAAGGCCTTCGATCAAGAGGTCAAGTGGAAAATGCCTGATTTTCCATAGATGGCCATGACCCACAGTACCCAAAGTGGCCATCTCTACATATGCCAATGTTGTAAACTTTTTTCTCTAGAACAAAGAGGACTTGCATTCTGCCTAAAGAGTATTCCACATGTATGCCCTATCCTCAGGTGGTAAACTGAACATCCACAAAAACAAAGAACTGTGGTGTCCTGATAACAACACTGAGTGGAATAAAACAGGAGACTTCCAATGGTTGCATGAAGGAATGGTCTTTCTGGTTGTGTGGCCGAGAAACAATGCATTCAGCATGGAGCAAAAAGCAGCAGAAATGGCAGGAGGACAACTTAGGAGAGGGGTTGTGGCGTGGAAGAAAGGCCACCACACTACCCTTCAGGGGAAGAGTTCATGTAGCAAACCAGTTTCTGGGCCCCGCAATGTAGCACATCTTCCATGTGGCGCAAACACCTCCATGGGGCACACACACCTCCACCAACCCTCAAAAGGCTCCAGGTGATCCTAAATGGCTTCATCTGCGGCAACAGCAAGCAGTGGGTAAAGCAAGATGTGCTGACAGCCCCAATAACCGCAGGTGGATTGAGTCTCATCAGTTTGCGGGATAAAATAGATTCTGTCAGAATCAAGACCATGCGAACAGTCCTTTTGTTGCCCTTCGATATCCCTTGGCAAATCCTCATTGTATCCATCAAATGAAAGAGGCAACAGGAGCACAAGAGAACATAATAGATTCCCCAATGAAGCCAGAAGAGTATGGACCTCAATGCACCCCATGATAAGATTGGAGCAGACCAATGGTCTCTACCCTAGTAACTAGACGTGTCGTACAACATTGTGAAAAGGAAACATCCTAAATTCCTTCTGACAAAAAGAGAGGTATACCAGAAAATTTATTTGAAGAGAGGAAAGACATGGCCACTAAAGGACAGGAGGACATTCCACTTTGCCCCATTTTTTTTTGGTTTTTTGGTTGGCTCATTCCATCTTTCTGCAAAGGATGGGAATAGCCGTTAACACAATCTACTCTCAATGCACAGAGGAGGAAGGAGAAGGTGATCATTTAATTCTGTCTTCCAACACGGATAGCTGAGACAAAAGCAATGAAGAGCCTCCTCAGAATCAGAATGAAGAGATTTGAAGTATAAATATAAATAGCTAGAATGGCAATGGGCAAACTACCTTGTAACCCTTGCCAAAAGCACAATTTACAAGGACTTCATCATGTTGTCACGACTACTTGGAGCATTTCCAGGAGTCCATCAAAAAGTGACTGACAATGGAACTGGCATACCATGAAGGCCAAAATACCATAGAAGAAGCCTTCCTGAACTGTTGGAGGACCGGGAACATACTGTGCACACTCAAGGAGATGGACCATGATGATGTGGAATTAACAATAAAAATCTGATGGAAGTGACAGGGTAAATCGTAGATTGAATGGTGGCATCATATGGTGGGATAGGGGGCCAAGGTTGTAATTGCAGCCCCATTGATGGCCCCTCCTGACACTGATGGTTAATGAGAAGCACAAAAATGATAACATTAATAATAAAATAAGGTGACGGTGAAAGAATAACCTTGACCTGATATAATAATAATATTAATACACACAAACATCCCATTAAGGTGGCAAGAAGGGTCTGTAAACGGGAGACTCCTGATCCATATGATAAGATGGATAGCTTTTGCTAATCTACATGCAAAACTGACCAAATTTATTACATTAACAACCTAAGTATTGGGATACCTTAATAATATGCTATGAGAGAAAATTACTGATGTTACTGGCTTGATATCTCTCAGAGCAAGTGAAAATGACAGCTCTAGTTCAGCTTACCTAAATCAACATGGAGTACCTCAGCTGTGCTCTCATCTATCAGGATATTCTGTACATGCCTGTCACCAAGGCCCAAAACATATCCGATGATGGATGAAGTAGCCACACTAAAATAGTTCACATCACATTGGTTACTTTGATATCTCTAAAATAAATACGAAACATTTTGGCAGGCATAACACTAATATCCTCTGTAATTTTTCAAATTTCTACTGGAAAACTAAGAAGATTAGGCATTCTTTCATGAATATATAAAGTATATCCTGAGTTGAGTTGCTTTAATAAATAATAAAAGCTTTCAAAAATATTGGCGAAGTCAAATTTTTAATTTTTCTTGAGAATACAGGTGTAAATTTTTGTCCACATATTAAAGCTGACAGGTACAGATATTTTTAAGCAAAAGACAAAGGAATAAAACATACCTTCTGGTATATGACTGCCTCATCTCATACCAAATACCAGGATTGGGAAATTTACTGAAGAAATAATGCCTGAACACTGGTTGCAAATTTTCACAAATTTCCAAATACACCTGCAATTTGATTTTCTTTGTAGATTTTTGGACATCCTGTAAGAAAAAAATTAAAAATTTCAACAATTTCTACAAAACCAAAGTTAAAATCAAAAAGAGTGTCAGGTTACTCAATTCACCATTAGGGAGACAATGAGCATGGCTAACTTTGACAGCATTTGAACAAACTAATCATCTATTCATGGATTCAAAGAGCAACTCATGAAGGCCAAAACACAAGCACAGCAAGCATTTCCTTGATTCCTAGTGTATCAAGATGGTGTGGTGGCTAACGTACTGGCTTCCCACTAACAGCCAGTGTTCGAATCCCGGATGCTGCAGGTACACACATGAAGTGGTATCCTGGTCCCTACTTGAAGCCCTCTGAGGAAAGCACTTTGACTGAGTACACCATCCATCGGATGGGATTTTAGATTTTAATGGGGCAAATGACCTTACATGTTGGTCTCCTCCTCTAAAAACTATCTGCTACCCGAAAAAATCTCACAACTTTGGTGGAATCGAACCCGTTGCCCGGGATTTGAACCTGGGCCAGTAGTCCAACGCTCTGCCTCTGGACAGCCACGAACCATATATATATTTCTACGTATAAATATATAGGTTGCCTATAAACCCACCTATATATATATATAAAAAATTCACTAAATAGTCATAGCAAACACAGAAACTAAAACATATTAAAGAGGGACTCACTAGGTCTCGAATTTTCGGCGGTGCAACCACCTTTCTCAAGAGGAATTAGGAACAGAACTGAGGCAGAGGAGAGCCCGTGCCACATCCCTGTACACATCCATTCCCCACTTAGAAGGTCTCTCCGCCCTCCAACACTACCTCTCCCAACGCCCTGAGCCACACATCCCCAGCACAGATTTTCTCCTCAGCCTTTCCGAGTTCATTCTTACCCGCAATTCCTTCTCCTTTAATGATAAATTCTACCTACAAATCAAGGGTTGTGCCATGGGTAGCAGGTTCAGCCCGTCCTATGCAAACCTCTTTCTTGGTCTCGCGGAGAAGGTGAAGGGGTTATGAGGGGATGTGGGGACAGGGTAGCAGATCTGATAAGCAGATATGTTTAAATCGGGGAAGGTTGCAGGTAGGAGAAATATGAGGAAATTTGTCAGGGGGGAGGGGGCACCAAAGTGTAGGTGGATCTCAGAAGGTTTCTGAGATTATCGAGTCTGTAAGCAACAGAGGGGCATTGGGGCAGCAAGGATGAGGTTGTGTCATTGATGTGTAAAATAGGAAAAAGTTCTTTAATAAAGGTTTTCATTCTGTCGGATCTGGGGAAATAGGTGGTGCAAAGGTTGAGTCCTGCATCAGATATGGGGTTGTTTTTCAGTGGTGTGTGTGTGAGATTGGATGGAGCGGTGGATTTTATTCTGTAGGAGCTTTTTTGGGTAACCACGTTTGTGGAGTGCATGGCGTAGATTGTGGAAGTATTTGTTGAGAGTAGTTGTGATGTTTCAAATCCGGTGTCCTTGGATAGAGAGAGAGTTGGGAATTGAGCGTTTGGTGTGAGAAGGATGACAACTCATTTTGTGTAGATATTGCTGATGATTAGTGGCTTTGATATGTACTGAAGTGGTGAAGTTGTTATTGTGAAGTGAGATGTCTGTGTCAAGAAAGGTGATGGTGGAGTCTGAAATGGAAGAAGTGAATTTAAGAGTGACAGAAGAATTTAAGGCAGATAAGAAATCATTGAGACTCGGAGCCGTTTGTCTAGAGAATAAAAATGTTGTCTATGTAACGGACCCAAAAAAGAGGTTGGAAGGGTTTCTGTGAAAGGAAAGTCTCTTCAAGGTTACCCATGACACCCTGAACTGGGTAATCAACCTGAAGGTCAGTTTCGTAGTTGATGGTATAGTCCACCTAGTACTCAGCCCAACAACATATAAAATTGACACATCAGGGAAGGGGGCAGTTCCTTTCCCTGTGCCTGCTATAGTTTCCCTAAAAGACCTAGTGGCTGAACCATGAAAATATGAAGAATTTTGTCTGACAGTCAAGTAATCTAGTAGGTGATTTTTTCATTGTGAATTGCTATGGACAACATCAGCTTATATTTAATATCATGTAATGTACTGAAATAACATGAAATCAAGTACAAATTTCTACAACTTCATATTTCTCTAAAATGTCTAAACTGAAAATATGACTTTACTTACCATCATCATATTTCTGCAAGTACGTATTGGATAATCGGATGGGTTAAATTTTGAATGTGCACCAATGAAATTCTTAACCCCATGAAGGTAATTTCCAATGGAAATTGTATTGCTGCACCACTCAATAATGCCACTACGATGTGAGAGTGGCACCACCTGGAATCAAAGAGATGAACATCATCAATGAAGCCCAATACAACTCTTGCAGAAAATTTTTTGAACTTTCTAGAAGATGTGGCCTCTTAAAAAATACAGACAGAAAAGACTTACAGAGTATATGCTTCACTATAATAGGAGTTTTATTGTAATACATCTTGAGAGATAAAAGGTAACAAGACCAACAGAGACTTTCAAACATTAATGCATTAATATGTACTTCCTTCCTCCCTTCATTATGTTACTCATGTCCATCCTTTATTTCTCTTTTCTTGCTTGCCTTACATTCTTCCATTTAATCCAGTTCTTAACATTTTATTCCCAATTTAAATTATTTGCATCCATCTTTCCTGCCTCTTTTGAACCATGGGGATCATGAAGCTATGGTGGCGATTGTGCTGGCTTCCCACCCAGAAGGCCCGGATTCAAATCCTCGAGGCAACAGATCTTTTTCAGGGGTATTCTGATCTCTACTTGAGGTACTTTGTGGAGGTCATTTAGAGTATGTCATCCACTGGATGGGACGTTAAACTGCGGACCCCCTGGTACCTTTAGTTAAGAATAGGCTAATGCTCGTGCTGGGTTTTTCTCCGCATTTCTTCATTTCCTATCAATCCCTACTGGCACAAATAACCTCAGCTGTCAGTTGCCTCCGCTGAAAATTACTGCTCCTTTGAATTTCTCTCACAAAATTCCCTCCTTTGTGGTAGTTATATATTGTATTGTATGCATGTTTTTAAATATTGTTACACATAGAAATACACTACATTACACATAGAAATACACTACACTAAATATGAATAGTTTTTTATTTATGTAATGTTGCTGTTTTCAGGAACAGGCATTATCTGTCCTGGAACATATAATTACTGGACACACAACATTTAAACCACAGAGTGTCTGGAACCTGAGGAATCCGCAATGGCTAATTTTCAGGAGTCAAGGCAAACTTACTAAAGTTGGTGCCAAAATTAATTTTGAAGCTTCTCATGGGGTGCTAGATTGATTTTTTCTTCATTTTTTTCAACTTCCCGACAAAACAAAAATGCCAACATTAACAACATTATGATGTCATTTGCCAGTAATGGACACTACCTTGGCAACATATAACTTGCTTCTGGCTGTTGCACTTTTGCTTACTTAATATTAGTTATCCTTTCAGTAATAATTCTATATAAATAAAAAAAATGTGAGGGAAATCAATGTTTTGGCAAAGTTACAACGCCTGTGACTAACTGTAAATATTCTGTACTGCAATGCTACCAAGAAATTGCGGGCGATGTCGCAACAGTAACTTTTAACGGGGATCAGCTAATATGCATTTCAATGCAACAATTTCAGAGTGTAAAAATCATTCACCTTGAGCGGGGTTCGAACCCGGATCCCCAAGAGTTTAATTTTAGAGTTTATGGGAAGCCTCGACAGCTTAACTGGCTAAAGCACTTGGCTGAACATCAAGGGATCCGGGTTTGAATCCTAGGCAAGACAAATGACTTTAACACTGAGAAATCGTTGCTTTGAAATGCAATTCTACCCTCAAAAATCTCAGGAAAAATCGGAAATTGTTACATTTTAGAGGCTACAAAAAATAAGTGACATATGATTAGTAACCACTTTCATCTTTGACATTTAACTAAAAATAGTGAATTAATGACAATTTAGAAATTCAAAGAAAAAGGTACATAGTCGTACGATTATGCTAATTCAGTAAGTAAAAGAACATGGGATTGCACATGAAAGTAATGTCTTAAAGTAGCACTTTTCCACCACACTTTCATTACAAAGTATAACACGCTTCAACATTAGAATGCCATTTTCAGGAAAATGCAAGCCTAGGTTTGGGTAGATGGCTGCACATATGGAACTATGGCTAAATGGGGGGGCACCAGGGAGGAGGGAGAGTGGAATAAGAGAGGAAGAAGTGAGCCGGATGTTTTTGAGAAGCTGATCCTGTTACCTTATACAAAAAAGTGTAGTGGAGGAATGGAAGTACACCAGTTTAGGCATGCAGAATCCTGGTGCTTAGGGGCAATTATACTTATACTGATTATTATGATTCATATTGTTGTAAGTAAAATTATAGTAATTTTCCAATTAGGCTTACACTGACAACTTTTCCAAATAAGGATATTTAAATTGAGAATAACACAAGAATAATGACTGGGCATTACCTATTTCACTTGAATGTAACCAAATGCAACATCAGGCTATATAGTAACCACAATGGTCAAAGTTCTTCTTACAAGTCTGTCTTCACTACTCCTAACACTTTATAAACTTACACTTGCACATTAAGTTGGCTGGAATTCAAGAGCTCTACGGCCTCTAGGTTAAATAATAAAGGGGGAAAACTCCACTGGCCGTAAAAAACAGTCGCAACTCTCGTCAGACCAAATTGTTGCGTTGGTATTCGCGGGAACCAACCACAACCTCTCGACCAAGAATACCCTCTGTGGTGGTTTACGGGAAATTAATCCACGTCAGGGACAACACACAGCCACACACACACTATCCTGTCTGGAATCCTTCACGAAGCTGTGAGACTTCGTTAAAGATTCCAGGTGGAAATGTAATCCTTCACGAGGCTGTAAGGAAGACCCCGTTAAGGATACCAGGATGTATTACAAGCACACACTCTGTGACTATCCACGAAGGACGAGCACAGACCAATCACACACACTAGCACTCAAGAAGCACACACACGCACTCAAAGGGCCCAACTTCTGGGAGAATCTGAAACGATAGAGCGCAGACGAGGATAGCGTCGAACACGCGTGTTTCGGCCACAAAGTGGCCCTCTTCAGCGAACTGAAGGGAAAAAACACCTCCAACACAAGGTTGAAAGTAAACTACCGAAGACAGACGTCAAATATATATAGTGACTGTGGAAAGGATGTAGGAGATAGGGGACCAATAGGATTAGTGGGAAGATGGAATACTTTAAACTTATTGGCAAAGAGGAAGGGGGGGGGAGGGGGGGGGAAGGAAGGAAGGTGGGGCGAACAGAAACCAATGGGATGGGTGGAACGGGAAGAAGTAATAAGGGGGGGGTTAAGTACTAAGTCCAACGGAAATTTGAAATGATACTTTGTAATTCCACAGACTCTGAAAATCTGCGGAATTACAAAGTATCACTTTATCCGCTTAAAACAGGAGTTAGAAATCATTTCAAAAGGGAATAAAGAGGAGAGAATGGGATCGGCCCTTTATCGCTGTTAACTACGACCTTCTTGAATTTGTGAATAAAAATGCTTTCGTAGGCGTCCAAAAGGTGGTTGGGAGTCTGTTTGATAAGTTTCATTTCGTTTTCTGATATTTGATGGTCTTCCTTGAGTAAATGTTGGGCAATGCTTGATTTGTCTGGTCTGTTATATCTGTAATGGGCTATGTGCTCTTTGAATCTAGTTTTAATGTTCCTCCGAGTCTGGCCGATGTAAGATGAATCGCAAGAGGAGCAATTGATTTTGTAAATACCGGACTTGTTTGAGGCGTCGATTTTGTCTTTAGTATTACCTAATAAATGTTTTAATTTGTTATTGCTGCTAAATGATACATTCGTATTGACGGTTTTGAAAATCTTTCCTAACCCTTTTGTTAATTGTGGGTGGAATGGAAGTTTGATGTACCGAGGGGTTTCATGCTGTGTGAGGGTGGTTGTGTTTTGAACTAGTTTTTTATGTTTGTGCTTTTTTACTAGGTTATCGATAATCGACTCTTTAAAACCATTCTTAATAGCGATCAGTTTGATGTTTTTCAATTCTTTGAAATAGTTGTTTCTATTCAAGGGAATATTTACTAATCTGTGTACAAGAGCATGGAAGGCGCCAAGTTTGTGACTGTGGTGTGTGAACGAATCATGGTGTATGTAGTTGTTGGTATGTGTTGGTTTGCGATACACGTCGTATGTTATTTTAATATTTCTGGTTAATAGCAGATCAAGGAATGGGAGTTGGTTATTTTTTTCTAGTTCGTATGTAAATTTAATCGATGGGAAAAGGCTATTTAAGTCATCGATGAACTGCTCTATGTTGTATTTCGTGGTGTCGAAAATTGCAAAAATATCGTCGACGTATCTAACAAAAACGGAAGGGAAATAACTGAATTTATTTTTGAACTCCGTCTCAAAGTGGGTCATAAATACGTTTGCTATGAATGGGGAAAGGGGGTTTCCCATCACCGTACCATATTTTTGTTGATAAAACTTATCTTGGAATTGAAAAAAGTTTTGGTTCATGACTAGGTAAGTTAGTCTGATATATTCGTCAATTAACTTAGGATCTAGTTGTATTGACGTTAACCATACTTTTAGCGAGTTGATTGCTATGTCTAATGGTACACTCGGGAATAGGTTTGAAACATCGAAAGATACCATGACTTCCCCTTGACTGAAAATGTGACTTTTGGAATGGTTTACGAAATCTATTGTGTTATTTAGGGAATGGGGGCTAGGCAAATCCAATTTGTTAAATTCACAGACCAGCCATTTAGATATTAGATATGTGGGCGAATCTATGCCTGAAACTATGGGTCTCAAGGGGAAACCAGTTTTATGAACTTTAGGTAAGCAATAAAGTCTTGGTAAAATAGGATTAGACACTGAGAGTTTAAATTTAATTCTTTTATCAATGAGGAATGGGCAATCGTTAAGCACATTTTTAACTTGAGTTACAAGCTTATTAAGGGGATTCTTTTTTACTTCAACATATGGTCCAGATGATATTAAGTTGTTTACTTTATCAAAATAATCTACTTTATTCAAAATGACGCAGAGGTTACCTTTGTCTGCTTTCATGTAGAAACAATTTTTCCTTTTTAAAGAGGATACCACGTGATTTAAATTCTGTGAGTACAGTTTGCGTTGGAAGACCGGGTGGTTGAGGTTATTTTTAATCTGATTTTCACAAGCTTTCCGTACAAAATCTTTAGTGGGAATGTCAAATGGATACAGAGATCCTTCTATATGAACAATTAAATCATCCAAGGGGACATTTTTCGGCTGTATACTAAAGTTTAAACCATGATTGAGTAATTTCAACTCTTGTTGTGAAAATGTTTCATTAGACAAGTTGCAAACATTGGGGAATCCCTTGTTGTCAGAGAAAGGAGGAGCTTTGGACTCACCGATAAGTTTTGCCAATTTACGGTTGATGCCGCGGGCTTTCTGTTCCCGTTTCTTGAGAACTACGGTATGGATCCTTCTGTCAATCTCTAACCAGTCTAGAAAATTGTCGTTAGATAATTTCCGAGTCAGTTTTAAATGCAAACTGTAAGCTTGTAGTTCCAGGTAACTACGTTTAGCGTAGAGAGATACTATTTCGGAGTGGAGGGCTTTGCGTCGTAACGCTTCGTCAATACATACGACGTGTATCGCAAACCAACACATACCAACAACTACATACACCATGATTCGTTCACACACCACAGTCACAAACTTGGCGCCTTCCATGCTCTTGTACACAGATTAGTAAATATTCCCTTGAATAGAAACAACTATTTCAAAGAATTGAAAAACATCAAACTGATCGCTATTAAGAATGGTTTTAAAGAGTCGATTATCGATAACCTAGTAAAAAAGCACAAACATAAAAAACTAGTTCAAAACACAACCACCCTCACACAGCATGAAACCCCTCGGTACATCAAACTTCCATTCCACCCACAATTAACAAAAGGGTTAGGAAAGATTTTCAAAACCGTCAATACGAATGTATCATTTAGCAGCAATAACAAATTAAAACATTTATTAGGTAATACTAAAGACAAAATCGACGCCTCAAACAAGTCCGGTATTTACAAAATCAATTGCTCCTCTTGCGATTCATCTTACATCGGCCAGACTCGGAGGAACATTAAAACTAGATTCAAAGAGCACATAGCCCATTACAGATATAACAGACCAGACAAATCAAGCATTGCCCAACATTTACTCAAGGAAGACCATCAAATATCAGAAAACGAAATGAAACTTATCAAACAGACTCCCAACCACCTTTTGGACGCCTACGAAAGCATTTTTATTCACAAATTCAAGAAGGTCGTAGTTAACAGCGATAAAGGGCCGATCCCATTCTCTCCTCTTTATTCCCTTTTGAAATGATTTCTAACTCCTGTTTTAAGCGGATAAAGTGATACTTTGTAATTCCGCAGATTTTCAGAGTCTGTGGAATTACAAAGTATCATTTCAAATTTCCGTTGGACTTAGTACTTAACCCCCCCCTTATTACTTCTTCCCGTTCCACCCATCCCATTGGTTTCTGTTCGCCCCACCTTCCTTCCTTCCCCCCCCTCCCCCCCCCCCTTCCTCTTTGCCAATAAGTTTAAAGTATTCCATCTTCCCACTAATCCTATTGGTCCCCTATCTCCTACATCCTTTCCACAGTCACTATATATATTTGACGTCTGTCTTCGGTAGTTTACTTTCAACCTTGTGTTGGAGGTGTTTTTTCCCTTCAGTTCGCTGAAGAGGGCCACTTTGTGGCCGAAACACGCGTGTTCGACGCTATCCTCGTCTGCGCTCTATCGTTTCAGATTCTCCCAGAAGTTGGGCCCTTTGAGTGCGTGTGTGTGCTTCTTGAGTGCTAGTGTGTGTGATTGGTCTGTGCTCGTCCTTCGTGGATAGTCACAGAGTGTGTGCTTGTAATACATCCTGGTATCCTTAACGGGGTCTTCCTTACAGCCTCGTGAAGGATTACATTTCCACCTGGAATCTTTAACGAAGTCTCACAGCTTCGTGAAGGATTCCAGACAGGATAGTGTGTGTGTGGCTGTGTGTGGTCCCTGACGTGGATTAATTTCCCGTAAACCACCACAGAGGGTATTCTTGGTCGAGAGGTTGTGGTTGGTTCCCGCGAATACCAACACAACAATTTGGTCTGACGAGAGTTGCGACTGTTTTTTACGGCCAGTGGAGTTTTCCCCCTTTATTATTTAAGTTGGCTATTTAGCCCGGAATGCAAAATAAGATTCAGAGGCTAAAACATTTGTTAATACCAAGTGCATGTTGATATGAACTTAAATCTGCATATTCTGGTTAGTGTGAAGTGAGTGAGCAGCATTTAGCTGTTCCCATTCATCTTGCAGAGCCAGAAAAGGAAACTTTCACAAATTTTAAAACAATTTGTTTAATAACAAAGATAAAAATTTGAAATATTTTCAATAGCCTTATAATAAATTTACAAATTAACACTGAATGTAAAAGAAATCAAGGGCTGAAGTCTTATGATTTAAATACTGATGACAACAATTATAACATTAAAATTTTAAAGCAAAAATACTACATGAGACAATAGGAAAGGAGAGACAAGCCTCCAAACCAAAGCCTCCCTTACACTTTTCCTCCCAATTCTCTTGTTTTCCATTATCAGAAAATACGACATTTGTGATCTCAATATGCAAAATATAATAAGATAATAGGTGATATGAATCATTATTTCAAATCTAATGTCATATTTTCTCATCATAAAGCAAAAACTTATGTATAAATTTTCTGCACCGAAAAGATATAAGCTTTTCCAAAATGTATAAACATGCCCAACTTCTTCAATAGGAGATTTGGGTAAATTAGGATATTTATTTACACAGTTGTTCTGTTTTCAAGTGGCGAATGTACAAGTAAATTAAATGAAATGGCTTGTGAAGATTCTTCACTATTTACCCTCAAAGCTCCAGGGAAGAATAACTGGAGACCCATATATTTCAGACCACAAGCAGTTTTCCTGATTCAAATAGGGCCACTTTGTTGCCTATTGCCATACTTATGTATGCATTAGTTTTGTACTAATCATGAAAAATAGATTTAACAAGACAGTGAATAAAAAAACAAGGTACATGTAGTACACTAACATTCATGAACAATGGAAAACATAGGCTTTAACAAATTATATCAAACATTAACCATATGACTCTCTTTTGAATTTTGAAAATATTCAAGGCAAGGGATGAGGAATCCAACAGAATTCTATCTACAAGGGTTGCTATTTACATATTGAGCCTTTACCACACTCAGTGATTGAGATGCCATCTGATGTTTCCAACATAAGGCATCACTCTTTTAATGCTAACTTCCTTCAAAATATTTTGCCATTTGATCATAGCTTACGTTGCTTACAGTGACTCAAAAATTTTGTCTCAGCGAAAAAATGGAGTTTCACTTTCATAAACTTTCATAAGTGTTTTCGTAAACACTTTCATGCAATGATTTTTTATGACTTTTGACGAGGGTTATCAAGACAGGAGTGTATCGATCAACTTACTTCCACTTTTGGCAATGAAGCCCCATCCTTTGCCACTATGAAATGCTAGTATAATGAATTCCATCATGTCCGCCATTCGCTCAGCGATGAAAATCATGAAGGTCGTCCAAAATCAGTTGTTGTTCCAGAAAACATTGATGCTGTGTGAGAACCAGTAAAGGAAGATTGTCATGTGACTAATCGTGACTGAAAAAACTACCCATTTCACTGGCCAAAACGTCAAATTGATGGGTCATCCTCCATACAGCCTTGATTTAGCACCTAATGACTTCTTTTTATTCCAGTGTATCAATAAGAGAATTGCGTGGCCAACATTTTTTGGTGCCTGATGAAGCCGTTAATGAATTGAAAACCATGCTTTGGAGGTACCTCAATCGGCGGGGAAAGTGTTATGAAAATTGGCTCGAGCACATGAAGAAGTGCATTGATTATCATGGAGAATACTTCAAAAAACAATATAGCCATTTTTAACAATAAATTACTGTCTTTTCATTATTAGGCTGAAAATATAAATAGCAACCGTTGTACAGTCGTTAGGCAGGAAATAATCATAGTACAGGGATAATAGAACGTCTAGATAAACAATAGACTGGTTAGCTGGTTAGCTCTGATAAGGAAACAGATGGGAAGGGGATCTATCTAAGAGTTAATATTTATTTCCCAAGATACATGAAGATCAATGGTGATATCGAGGAGTGTATAGCAATCTACTTGGGGTATGCTTTCCTATCAAGATCAACAGCTATAATATTAGTTTTCTTATTAATATTGGACAAGTAGACCACAGGTTATTTATCAATGTGAGTTTTAGCACTTACCGTTATGTTATTTAGATAAAAGCAGGGGAACAAAGTTAGCAGTAAATTGAAATGAAACAAGATGAGATGAAATAATAATGAAATTTGTACAATTATCATAAAAGACTGAATTTAATT
>CM073779.1:13312202-13373076 GCA_037158775.1 Hetaerina titia
TTTATATAGAAAAAAACAGGCTCATCACATGCTAGTTTCGAGCTTTTTACAAGCATAAGAGTCATCATGAAATGGCACAGCACAAAATGAACATACAGTATATGAAACAAATAAATATTAAGTGTTTTAAGCATCAGGAATAGTAAATCCTAGATTTTTCCCTTTACGATTATATCAGAATTGCCAAATCAGATTACTCTAGAAGAACAAATGCTCAAACCTTTGTAACATCACCTTATCATCAAGAGCATCAGAAATTTTGCAACATGCTCATTTTGCACATGCATGCAAGAGTGCAACCAGAAGTCAACATACCACCTGGTCTGAAGTAGTGCAGAGCTTGGCTAAGAGACAAATGGTCCTGTGGAGAACACTTCCACTGTATTTCTCAAAGGAATCACTCTTCTCTTCAATTTCATCATAAAGATATTTTAATTCTGCTTTTTTCTCTTTCAGCTGAAATATTCATTAAAGATAAAATTAGAAAATCACCTCTAATCTCCAGATATTGTGCATGTAATATATAAACACAGTAAGGGCAGAAGAATAAGAGTGTCAAAGAGGTGTCCAAAAGGTGAGTGAAGAGATTTTCCAGGAAGAATTCTGACAACTTTTTGGTACCTAGAACATTCTTAAAGCATATCCTGAGGTACATCAGAAAGGAATACAAGTTATTTGACCAAAATGCATAGTATTTAGCACATTTTAATTAATGATTTGCTTTAAACACCTGAAAATCAAGCAATATTTACACAGTTTATTGGCTAAATTATTAGCATATGTCTCCTGATCAAAACTGACATCTACAAATATATCCAGGAATTTTGGGATAGAATAATACATTTTCAACATCATCGCTAAAGAGACGTCCTTCTACATGCAAGAGACCTAATCTGTAAACCTTTAAGTGTTTAATCAGGTTTACACTAACTATTTCAGTGGGCAAATGGGAAACCACCTCATATATTATTCCCAAGAATTTAATGATGGACAATATGGAGAATATGAGTCCTGGCAACTAAGGGACTTAGCCCAATCGGCAGTGTGCTGTGCCTGGCAGCAGGAGAGGCAAGGCTTCGGCAGTTGTCATCTCACAAAATCCTTACAATAGAAAACTAACAGCAGCAGGACAGCGGAAGCAGAAGAAGACAACCATATTTAGTTAGAATGGGAATTTGGAATGTTAGGACAATGTTGAGGGCAGGAAAATTTGAGAATATTAGGCAAGAGATGGAAAGAGGAAATATAGATATCTTAGGTTCATGCGAGGTAAGATGAAAAAATGGTGGGGATTAATGGAGTGATAATTATAGAATAATATATAGCGGCAGGAAAGAGAGCTAACAAGGGGTTGCCATAATATTAAATAAAGAGGTAGGAAGAAGCATAGTCAACATAGGACTAGCAACCGATAGAATATCACTAGGAGAGATAAAGGCAGAACCGACGAACTTGGTCATTGTTCAGGTATACATGCCACCAAGTAACCACAAGGAGGAAGAAGTCGATAGGATGTAAGATGAGCTAGAGGATATAATTGCGTGTGATCCTGCAGGGAAACATTTGGTAGTGATTGGGGATGAGAATGCAACGATAGGCGAAGGAGGAGATGGTGATGAGGTGGGGGACTATGGTTCAGGCACAATAATGACCTTGGGGAGAAAGAAATTGAGTTCTGTAGGAGACAGGGGCTAGTTATCACCAACACATGGTTTAGAAACCGCAAAAGGGGTAGGTATACATGGGAAATGCCAGGTGACTGAGAAAGGTATCAGATGGATTATATTCTGGTTAGGCACAGGTTTAGGAACAGTGTGATAATTCGCACAGCTTCCTGGGAGTGGATATGGACTCGGACCACAATATAGTTGTTATGAAATGTAGCATCCATTTCAAAAAGATAGGGCAGTGGCGGCAGGATAGGAAATGGAATGTAGAAGCATTAAATGGATCAACAAGGAAGGAGTATCAGCAGGCTGTAGAGAGAAATGGTGAAATAGACCGAAAGGAAAACAATGTGTAAGTTCAAGGTATGGTGGGCAAGGAGAGGGAGGGTTTGTTGGGAGAAATCCTAAGGAGGCAGAAAAAATGGATGAAGGGCACATTAATTGGCAGTGGGTTGTTGAAAAATGCAGTAGAGGAAAGAATGTTAGGAAAATGAGGAAAAAGCAGGAACAGGATAGAGATGTTGGACGTGTTGAAGGTTGAAAGGAAGTACTCAGGGATAAATAGGGACTTATTGTAGAGTAGGATGGTGGAATATGCTTTGTTAGGAGTCACAAAATATTTATTTGGTAGTTGCGTCCATTCAAAACCTATCTTAACCAGTAGATTACTTAAGAAAAAAAGATGTCATTAACATGAAGGATTAAAAAAGGTCCGATAACACTTCCCTGGAGCAAACCAGAAGTGATTTCCACTGCATTAGAGCTAACATCATCTATAACTACTCTTTGTACCCGATCATTCGAAAAGTCTATATTCCAGTTCAGAATATTTTAATATATGCCATAGGCTTCTAGGTTTGAGTAGTTTACTATGAGCTACTTCGTCAAAGAGCTTTTTCAAAATCTTGAAAAACTGCATCAACTGGAACATTACTTTTTCCCTAACCAAAGATATCATGAACAAAAAGTAAAAGTTACATCTCGCAGGATTCACCATTTCAGGAGCTAATTTTTCATCAATATCTCTTTGACTATCAAGATGGCTCACTATGAACTGAACAATTGTACATTCCACGACCTTGCATGATATGAATGTGAGAGGAATATGTTTGCAATTGCTCCTTGTCTCCATTTTTAAATATTGGTACTACATTAGCCATTTTCCAGTCCCTGGGAAGCTTGTGATCTACTGGGAACTTCTTCAATAGGATTCCCAGATGCAGTGGAATTTCCATAGCTATGGCTGTAGAGATAATTTCATTACATGGAGCTAATTTGCCTTAATTCAGTATTCACCACCAATGAAGATACACATGAAATAATGAAGTCGGGCAAGGACACAAAAGACATGTTTGTTCTTCCTAATGACAATGAAAGGGTTAACATATGATCAAAAGTGGACCTGAGTATGCATAATGACTTTTCCAAAGGGTTTTACTCACCATAGATTGGACATGCTGAAGCATTTCAATGCGAGTGAACCCAAATATATTATGTGCCTCTAAGAAATCCACAAGATTCTTGCTCAGGGAAGTTCTCACGCTGCCACATCCAATTCTATTTAATAGCACATTTAAATTTTTAAATTTTTGGCAACTGGGAAAAGGCACAAGATAAAACAGGTCTTCCTTTAGGCTTTTGGTATTAAGTAGAGACTCAATTAGCTTCAGCACATGCTCTTCTAAATGCTTCATGCAGTCATCATTAATCAGATCAACAAGAGTGTACACAATTGGGACTAACACTACTTGTAGACCTTTCAGTGGTGGAACAAAATATCTGAAATGACAAAAACACCATGTTAATAGGGGTGCAGTTCAGATAAAAGTAAATCTAGGACTTTGGATATGTACAATATAGCAGGATAAAGAGTGGAATTTTTCCAAGTCCAAATACATCAGTACCAAAGATGAAATGCTCTAACTGATATATGCATAAAACCCTTTCCAAGTTTCACATCTTTTCTTACTCTTTCAGGCAGAGGCATAACATAGGGGAATTGCATAGGACAGACAACTTTTGGCTGAGGAGTGGCTACTATTTGTTCAAAATATGTTTTGATTGGCCTTTCATGTGCGTTTGAAACCTGTTGAGCACCTCCACTACAAGGGGGGCAGGAACACAGGACACAGTAACGGAGAATGGCAAGAGATCTAGGACAGGACTTTTTTCCATCTAAATGCATGTAAAGCTAGGCATATAACTTCAGCCAAACTTTCAAACAAATCCTGAGGGGGGAGGACAGGGAATCCCAGAAGGGTTGGCGGACCATACCCCTTGATAAATTATAAAAAAGATGACTGCAGTTCAAGCCTATGATGCTCAAGATAATAAATGGGGCTTATTTTCTCTAAAAGCAGTGACTGCAAGAAACCCAGTGGAAACCCAGAAGAAATACGGAAAGAAATAAATTGTATTGATGTAAAATTAAATGGCAACAACTGAAAAATATCTTGGAAACTGTTCAAAGAGGAATTAACAAAGCGTAAATTAACCTGTATTATTACCTGTGTGAACTTGTGGGATTAATGAAGCTGCATTTTTCTTTCTGTAATGAATATGTTTCACTAAGTCAAGCCAGAAACTGTGAAGTTTATCTGAGAACCTGTTGAAAACCATTGTAGTTTTCTACATTTCATTATTTTCTCATTTAATTCAATAGATTTAAGCTCAAAGTAATTAATAATATAAAGAATGAATAAAAAAGTTGAATATATATTTTAAAATAATTAAATTCAAACATTTATTTTCAATTAATTTAATTTTCTCAAGATTGTTACTCTACATTCATCAACAATAAACAATGAATGTACTTGTTTTTCTTGGGCTGATTCCTATAGTTTGCCAGGATATATGCTCAAATCCTTGTCCATTATGTTACATGAGATAATTGAGTTGGGTTCGCTGGGCTATTCAATGGTGTTTTAATGTGACACCATTACTGTATTGGCCACCCCAATGGGATCGGATACCTTTGAAGCTATCTCACTGTGAAACAGATTCTATGTGGGCTATCTTTCTTCTCACTCCTACCCTTTGACCCATCTGGCATGAGAGACCCTATCACAGGTTAATTAATTTGAACATGATTAATGCTGGTGTTTGGCGAGGGTTTGGCTACGATATTCTTATTATGGTGTTTCCCGGTAAATGTTTTAATAATCTAGAGCTTAACTTCATTTGTTATTAAATGTTATGCACTTAAATTCAGGATTCTCTGAGAAGAGTAAAAGTTATGAAAATAATAACACAGGTCAACAGTGGTTTTGGTGCTGGAGCTTTTAATGCTGATTTAAAGAACAATTGGGGTGCTGAATCCAATTATGACACTAGTTTTTTCCTATCAGCTATAGTTTTCAAGATATAGATATGTTGTTACTTACGTAAAAAAAATCTTCTACATGATGATATGGGAATAGTATATTAATAACACAGGCCAACAGTGGTTTTGGTGCCGGAGCTTTTAATGCTGATTTAAAGAACAATTGGGGTGCTGAATCCAATTATGACACTAGTTTTTTCCTATCAGCTATAGTTTTCAAGATATAGATATGTTGTTACTTACGTAAAACAATCTTCTACATGATGATATGGGAATATTATATTAATAATTATCTCATTGGCCTACAATATAGAAATATACATAAAACTTATTGACAGTTTATTGAAAATAAAAGGAACACCGAAGAGTGGTTATAAATTAGTATACTTATAGATTTATTTAACTTTGAAAATTATTTTCCGGAATATATCAAATATTAAAACAACTAATCGTAAGATGTGCCATATCTAAAAAAGTAGAACTGTTAAATAAAAACGGATTTCATATTTGGATTCAGCTCTACAAATATAGTTAAAATCATCACAAAGATTCCAGGCACCAAAAAAAAATTTTTTTGTAGGCATGTGTAATATATAGGTTTCCTTTGTCAACTATGCTTTCTCCACTATGACTCTTGCTTATGTGTGGCGAATGATGGGTATAATAGCTAATTAATAATATTATAATAGCAATATAGCAATTGATAATAAGCTTCCATATGAATGATTACCCCACAAGGGATATTGAGAAAATTATTTTTTATAGCAAACTGAGCAACTACTGTGATTATATCTAACTGAAATGCGTCTTGTTACATTGAAAAAGTACTATTCACACTCTTACCATTATCATCACTAATACTAGTCATGGAATCAAAGAGCTAAGTCATTATTTCTAATTTCCCATTAAATGCTTTGAAATGGTAAAAGAGAATACTTACTCGATTAGATCCTTCTGGAGGTATATAAATGCTAGGGTGCAGACTGTGTCATTTTCTGCACTGCACCATCTCTTTATGACTCTGAATAAGGAAAAAGAAGCATCCCGAACAATCCCTTTGACCAGTTTCCTCATGCACATTTTCTCCCTTGCTTCTTGTACCCCTGCAACATGTTCCATCACATACTCCACATAAAATTGAAAAGCCACAAGAGCTGTGGTGGCAACACATGGTGTGGAAGCATTGATGACGTCATTTGCAAGCCGGAGTAAAACGTAACGCAAGTGGCTGGGGGATTCCCTGATGATGTAATCCATGTACTTGACTCCTTTTGACTCCTTGTTCCAATAAAATAAATACTCAAACAATTTCAGCACCATCTCATTTGTATACCGGTGTGAACTTCTTTCAGGGTAACAGAGTTTGCTGTCACAATTGAGCAACATGCTGTCCTCGGTCACCATGGCTACTTTCTCCTCATCATGGAACAATTTGCATACAACATATAAGATAGAATTAGATGTTGAAAGAGCTTGATACAGATTTAAATCTGGATGGACTTTTATTATCTGATCGATAACTGATTGAGCTGTTTGCCGTCCAACTGCCATCTCATGCTCATTTCCGCCACATAAATATTGACTCATAGAGAGAGCTAATAACAGGGCAGAGTGGTCCTGGAATACACCACAAAAAAATGTGACTTCCTTCCTTCACTTTTCCAATTACATAGTCTGTATCACAAAAACAACCTAACCTTAAACACTTCAGAAACATTCTTTTCTATGATATGACAAAATTCATCCAATGATTCATGGTTAGCCATCCACAAAGTGGTGAAAATAACCCCTGCATTCTCCAAGTAGAATTCTTTGATGCAGTTGTAGGCTACCCAATATGGGAATACCTGAGAGTGGAAGCAAAAAAAATTAAATTATTGCAAGTCTTAGAGAAATCTTACAATCATTTAGTTTTCACTCTACATAAGGAAGAAAAGTTTAATTTGTTTACTCTAATTTGTCCAAATTCAACTTCATATTTTTACTCTCTTTAACACTTAATTCCTTCTTTATTATGCCTACAGAATTTTCACCATACATATGACACTGTCCATCTTCATTAACAAGCACATGACTACAAGAATGAAACGATTACTCCCATTTTCAAGCCCCAAAGCAAACCAAACTTCTTCACATTCCTTGTAACCAGATTCATATATCTAACCCATTCAGTGATACTTCCCTCTTACCCTTTCTAAGCCACCAAGATACTTTTTTACAGGTGGGTCTGCCCATAAAATATTAATGCAATTTTATGATTTACAATTACATTCAGTTTTTGAGAATCACTAGCAATGAGAATCGAATATGGGTACAATATAAAATGTATGAGTAGTATTATTACCAATGCAGACAAATTTTAGTGCAATAAAAAGTACCATAGAGATTACTCATTGCCAGGGGTGTGAGAAGTGTTATTTTCTGCTAATTTTGAAGTTATTTGATTAAAATTGTTCCAAACTGAGTCTTGGCAAAAATATTCATTAGTGAGATTGCAAAATGGTTGCATATACAGGTACATATTCCAAAATTTACATGCTATGAATAGACACCACAATAAAGAATTAATTATTTTGCAAGTGTTTTCAAACAATTTCAAAGATGGAAGAATTTGAATCATAATTTGAATGTTTTCATGATTGATGTCTACAAATTCTATTTGTTATCAGCTCAAAAGATTATGTATCTAGTGATCAATTAAATTATGCCCATTACTAGAATGCATTCACTCCATAGGTACTTCCAAACATGCATGTAATAGTAAGACTTAGCTAATTCATTTGGATGAAACACTGAATTATATTTTGTAAATGAATACTTCAATTATGCATTATGTTATAGATTATAAATTGATATTGAGATAGCTATATTAAGGCTAGGTTAAAGTCAGTGAACTTTTGAATACATACCTATAATCAGAATACACAAGACAATACATCTCATCAAAAGTATGTTTTCTAGCGGTACATACTACATTCAAGTGATTATTATTGTTAAATTGGTGAATTTTCCATCTGTTTCCCACAATTTATTTCATTTAGTCAACATTTACAAAATGAGGTAAATGGTCATGAGTAATCTTATTTTGAAAGAGAAAGATAAAAAAATCAGGTCTTTATGCTCACATTTACTTAAACCTGAATGACAATAGAAGCAATCCATACTCATTCATTGCATATCAACCAATCCATGGTGAGAAACAATTAACTTCATGAGATTTGAAGTGATGTAAATCTAGAAGGCTTACTAATATACCAATCCAGACATGCCAACTTTCAAAAATGAAAAATTGGGAGGACATGCCAACTTTCAAAAATGAAAAATCGGGAGATTTTTAGAAGTGTATCACGAAGTAATCACTTTTAATTACCACAATATTTGCATGGCACCTTAATCCCTTTATGACACTTTGCCAATTTTTAATGAATGTTACACTTTATTAACATGTTAAGCTAAGTACACAATTTGAACAGTTCATCAAGAACGTAAGAAGGAAAAATCGGGAGTCTCCCGCTTAAATCGGGAGAGTTGGCATGTCTGCCAATCTCATAGTAAAATCACAAATGGGATGCAGGAATCAAATGTTGGGAAGAAGGAAAAGCTATAAATAGTAATGGTCCCACTTAACACTGACAATTGTCAGGTAGTCTGGTGGCTGCCCCTTTTAGCTATTTTGCTTCAGTGTGAAAATTTTCAAATAATATTGGAAGGCTGGATCTTTAAACTCCTTCATTAACAATATTTTTACATCATTAGCATTGCTAGGTCTTCTATGTATTCCATGGTATAGCATATAAATATTACTTAGACAACTCATGAATAAAAACAATAATTTAATAACTAGTTAATATTAGTTGTTCCTTAAAGAGTTCCATAAGAAAATCCTGTTTAACATGAATTATATTCCATTTCAGCAGAGCTTTTAATTATGATGGACTTCCTATCATCTCTTACATCTATGGAATTTACTGAATAGGTAGGACTTCAAGGTGAAATTTCATTTATACATTACGTGCATTCACAAATGTAGCCTCAAATTCTAGAATTCAGGTGTACAAAGACTTTGGAAATGAAAACTACTGGATCCAATGCTTAGGTATCATCATCAGATACCTGATGATGATGCCTAAGCATTGAAACCAGTAGTACCAAAATAAAGAAGCGTGGAAAAATACATTAAGTTCTTCATTCCATGAACATAAACTTCCACAAAGTTCAGCCAGAAACCATCGAATACATTAGGAAATGGCATGCATTCCTTGTTTTCCAGGGAGACACAGCTGATATCTAAATGCCTCTATCTGCTGTCACTTGTACAACATGTAAGCATATTAACCACCTTTCCCTAATGGTGCAAATCACCTAACTGCCAGTCACCTCCAACTAATAACTACCAATAATACAATTTTCATTTTCATTAACCCCTCTAATCATTAAATGAAATAAACCCACACTACTGAAAGAACATTCATCACCAATTGTGTTATTTCTTGTTCCCATGGATACATTAGATGTTGAATATATCGGTACATCAATTGACACAGGTTTAGGAACATTATGATTAATTTGCATAGATTCCCCAGAATGGATGCAGACTCTGACCACAATTTCCTTGCAATGAAGTGTAGCATCTGTTTCAAAAAGATAAAGCAGGGTGGGTGGGTGAGGAAATGGAATATAGAAGCATTTAATGCTTATATATTTCATTTTGACAAGACAGAAGTTTGACAAGAAAGAAGTATTAGGAGGCTGTAGAGAGAAGCATGGATTTGGGTAAACAGCTGAGTACTATTGAAGAAAAATGGGAATATGAGGCCTGGCCAATAAATACGCGAACTGGAGCAATCTGGTGGCCATGACGCAGAGTATAGACCTGCCTACTAGCGGTGCTAGTTGCCTGAGATCCAATGAGCTGTCTGAGCTTGGACTATCATCCAGCTTTGCATAAGATGCCAATTATGTTAGTTTCTGTTGCCCTTGTTTAGACTGTTTGTCTAAAATTGAAATTGACAAAATCACAAATTAACGAATCAACATCAAGTTTTTTGGTGAAATGTAGTAAATGTTACCAAGAAATTACTGAAATGTTGACAGCTGTTTACCGACATAATGCTCTGAAGTAAACATCCATTTTCAAGTGGATTAAGTGTTTTAAAAATGGCCGATAAGACGCCATGGATGATTCAAGTCCGGGACAACCTTCAGAAACCTGTGTTGACGACAACATTGATCATGTGTGGTTCCTTATCCTTACTGATCATCAAAAAACTGTCTGAATGATAGCTGATGAAATGAATTTAGAAAAATCAACAGTGTAAACTATTTTAACTAAACATGATGGATGGATCCTTCCCCATGACAATGCACCTGCACATTCAGCATTGATTGTTCACCAGTTTCTGGCAAAAAATTCAATCACCATCTTTTTTGAATTGTTCTAATTTGGATTAATCTATTCAGACTAATTCTTTTCATGGGAAATTCCAAGAAACTGTGGGAGATCCGCACTCAGGACACTATGAATTGATCACTGTTCCTTAATCTGTGCCTAACCGCAATATAATGTAATCAATACCCCTCTGAGTCACCTAGCATTTTCCATGTATTTTTCCACCTTTAGTGGTGTCTAAACCAACTGTTGGTGATGACTAGCCCGTCTCCTACAGAACTCAATTCCTTTCTCCCCACGGTCATTCCTTGTACCTAAACTGGAGTCCCCCACCTCATCACCATCTCTTCTTTTGCCAAATTTTGCATTCGAATCACTATCAAATGTTACCTTGTAACAACACATGATTATGTCCTCTAACTGATCATATACCCAATTGACTTCTTCATCCTTAAGATTGTTTGGCGGCATGTATATCTGAACAATGACCAGGATCGACAGTTCTACTTTTACCTATACTAGTATATTAACTATTTTACAATATTTTCTACTTTTTGTTCAATATTATGGCAACCCCTCGCTAGCTCTCGTCTCCTCCAGTGTATATTACTCTATAACTATCACTCCAGTAATCCCTGCTATCCTTCCATCTCACCTCACATACTCGTAGACCTAAAATATCTATATTTTCTCTCTACGTCTCTTGCTTCATATTTGTCTTATCTCATGCTTTCAGATTTTTCTTGCAAGGCTTTCTTGCGATGTCAACCTCGGAAGCCTTGCCTTTTCCACTGCTGGGCACGACACATGGCCATTTAGGCTGAGTCCCATAGTTGCTAGGACTCAATTTTTCTGTACTGTTCATCATGTAAAACTTGTGAATAATATGAGGCATGATCATAAAGTAATGACCGTTTGGTCACAGGAAAAAATATACTCATATGAAACACATTTTATTGGCACTTTTAGTGACCCACAAACCTACTTCACTTCTCTACATAATTGTCATTCACTTCTAAGCATTTTTCATACCGCATCACCAGCTTCTTTAACCCCTCTGCATAGAAGCTCGCTGCCAGAGAGTTGAACCAATTGACAATGCTGTTCTTGAGTTCCTCTTCGGTTTTGAAACATTGCCAACTGAATCACTTTTTCAAGTGCAAGAAGAGGAAGTAGCTGCTAGGTGCAAGGTCTCATCATCTCCATCTTGTTGGTAACGGCCCAAAACTCTCGTCCACTGGACATTCTTTGCTCTTTGTGGTGGTTGGTGAGCATTTTCAGTACCCACCTTGCACACAATTTGTGGTATCCAAGGTTTTCCGTGACAATATTGTAGACAGTAGTGCGTCCAAGTTGAGGAAATTGTTCAGCCAGGCCATTAATTGTCAATATACAATCACATCGCAATTATTTTCCACTTGCGAAACAATGTCATGGGTCAGAATACTGGGCCTGGCACTTCGCTCTTCATCATGGACATTTGTTCATTCATTTTTAAAATCACGGCACCATTGTCTAAGTTTTCCTTCACTCATATCTGTAGGTCCATAAACTAGGAATAACTCCCGATGAATTTCAGCAGCCGACAATCCTTTCGAACCCGAACTTCACAGCTGGCGTGGTCAACGATTGTCGTGGACATTGTCGTTTGCATGCACGGACAAGCAAACGACTTCTGAAACAAAAAATAATGATGCTATATATGAAACTGATTCTCAATGAATCAGTAGATGGCGCTGCAAGAGTAAAACTGTGCTCTGAAGCACCAATATTTAAATATACGCAAACGGCCCTTACTTTATGAATATGCCTCGTATTTGAGGTGGTTTCTCATTGCCTTCCTCCATAGTGTTTTTAATGTGACACCATCACTTAATGGCCGCCCACTTGGGTCAGACACCTTTGCAGCCACCTCACTGAGGAACAGATCCTCAGGACTACTTTCCATCTCCTATCCTTCAACATATGCCATGGGTGATCTTACCAGGGGCAATTATTATCTTTGCTCCCACCAGCACAGCCCTAGGGGTCATAGGAATGCACAACCTCATCCACCATGTCAAGATTGTAGTCCGTAGGAGGGGTAAGACCTATTGTTATTATTACTTGGTAGTCTCTCATTGAAAGCAGAATTTGGATGCAAACAGACTTAAACACTTTGAACAAGTGGTGTTTTTCAATGATACTTATTTTTTTTGCTATTACTTTCTGCTATTTATTGTTAGGGAAGAATTTCATAACTATTATAGCATGGCTGTGTACTACGTAAAATGTTAAGTGTTGTGGCAAAAGAATGTATTTTCTCAAAGCCATTTTAAGGTCAACCATTTTCCACCTTGACTTTGGGAAAGGCCTTAAAAGTCAAAAGAGTTCCTGAGCTTTCAAGATTTCATTCACCCTGACTTCAATCAAATGGAGAGGATGAACGATAACAGATAACACAAAACATTTATAATGCCTCTTTAAAGTAAGGCTGCCAAGCCAAACACCATTCTTAAACAAAAATATTTAGGTAAGCAAGCTTCTGCTATATTAAAGAACAAAAGAATAGGCAAAACTTAACTTAATATCACTCAGCAAGATCCACTTCTCAAGAAAGTCATGCAGATAGGCACATATTACTGCTTTACTGTCAGCTTTCAGCTCTTCTCCAAGAAGAGAAATGATCCTTTTTCCTAGAGCTAAAAATTGAAATAAAATAAAATCATAAAGTCACAGTAGTCAGTCAAACACTGAAGGTCAGTTTGGTATGTGATAGAGTTAACCCAGTACTTAGCCCAACAGCATATGAAATTCACACATCAGGGAAGGGGGGCCAGTTCTTTTCCCTGTGCCAGCTATGGTTTCCCAGGAAGATCTGTTACCCAAAAAATACGCATCTTGGGCGAAGCTAAGGGTGCCCAGAGAGGCATGCCCAGGAATCAAACCCGGGTCATCAGGTCAGTAGTCCAATGCTCTAACCCTGGACTAATTCGTATATTAAACAAAATATCTTAATTTCTTAAAATTATAAGCTTGTTCTTCAGAATCCACTTAAGTAAAAATTAAATCCTAAACCAGATGTTCCCAATATTTTAAGAATAATAGGAAGAGCTAAACTAAAAATACTTCTGTAATATTTCAAATATCCTCCTTGAACTTATAAGATTTTTCCACACAAAATATCTCAAATGAAACAATGGAAAATGCTTAATTAAAAAATACTTAATCTATGGAAAATAACATTTTCATATCATAACTACACATAAATCAAAGAAATACAAGGTTTTATATTTATATTTTGGGCCTTGACAAAATTAATGGCTTTAGATGCCATCTGAAGTTTCCATCTGAAAGTTTGACCCTTTTAATGCTAACTTTCTTCAGAACATTCTATTATTTGATCATAACTTGTTGTTTACAGCAACTCGAGAAAAGCTAAAAAAGATGTTCGTGTCAATTGGCGCAAATAAATGTTCAATAAATACAATCATGGCGCATCAAAAGCTGTGTATTACATCTACACAGATGACGAATCTTGGATCTATGCATATGAGCCCGAATCAAAACATCAATCCACTGTATGGGCCTTCCAAGACGAGCCAAATCCAACAAAAGTGATTCGTGCATGAAGCACATCAAAGCTCATGATCGCCCTTTTCTTCAGAATAGCTGGACATATGGCAACCGTACCATATGAGCAACGTAGACCCCAGAATTCTGAATGGTACATGAGCATTTGCTTGCCAGAAGTGCTTGGTGAAATATGGAAAAAGAAGGATCACTCTTCATCATGACAATGCAAGCTCTCATAGATCGGCTTAAACAACTACCTATTTAATGGGCAAAAATGTCGAATTGATGGGTCATCCTCCATACAGCCTTGATTTAGCACCAAATGACTTCGTTATATTCCTGTTTATCAAGAAAAAATTGCATGGCCAACGTTTTTCCATACCTGAAGAAGCCATTGATGCATTCAAAAACCATGTTTTGGAGGTACCTCAATCGGAGTGGAAAGTGTTATGAAAATTGGTTCGAGCACATGGAAAAGTGTATTGATTATCCTGGAGAATACTTCGAAAAACAATAAAGCCATTTTCAACAATACATTCTTCTCATTATTAGGGTGAAAGTTTAAATAGCAACCCTCATGTGTAACCACTAATTTGGTCCTCTTCTGTGCCTTCTGTTTTACTACTGTTGCTTCCTCTTTGCAAGGATTTCATGATAAGACAACTGTGGCACCCCTGTCTCTCCCCCTGCTGGACATGACACAAGTGCTGCACTGCCACAGGGTGCGTTCCAAAAGCAATGTAATTGGTTTTCCCGTGCCACTCCTATTGGTCGGAGTGGGATTGAACCACTTGTAGTAGGTGAGGGGACACTAAACTTTCCTGCGAAATCAGTCTCAGTGCTCTCCAAGCTGTGGAAGTGGTAGGACATCAGTTATTGTAAACCTCGACTACGTCACAAAAGACCAACCGAGCAGAAATTTCAAGTGAACTTTGGCAACGTATTGAAATGAAGCTGATTATTTGGACAATGTGGTCACTGGTGATAAAACCTCGGTTTTTGAATATGACCAAGAAACAAAACACCAAAGCTCTGAGTGCCTCACCGACCAGTCCCCCAAGCCTAAAGAGGCAAGAATGAGCCATTCAAAAGTGAAAACAATGCTCATTGTATTTTGTTCCTCAGGGACAGACAGTTAATACTGCCTACTACATGGATGAGCTGGAAAGACTCCAAAAAAGGGTCATCAAGACAACAGAAGACATCTCAGCTACCTGGACACTCTATCACAACAATGCACCTTGCCACAACTAACTACAAGTCTGCGAGTTCCTTGGCAAACACCAGGTGCCAATACTGCCACCCCCCCTCCCACATAGTCCTGACGCCACCCTAGTAGACTTCTTTTTGTTTCCTTCAATAAGGCAGCCTTGAAATAACCAGTTTTTCATCTATAGAAGAGATCCAATCAGTTGTCACGAACACCTTGCAAGAGGTCCCCCGAGACACCTTCCAGGGTGCATACCGATCATGGCAGAGTTGCTGGAAAAAATGTGCAGAGGCCCAAGGACAGTACTCTGAAGAATTTTAAGTGTTTGTGCAAGTCTGTTCAATAAATTACTAAAAAATAATTGCATTGCTTTTGGAACGCACCCTGTATGACTGAGTCCCATACTTAAATGCCTAATTCAGCATGAATTTAGGGGGGTCTGATAAACGGTTATTTAGAAATGTTGCAAGGCCTTTTTTTAGCTATTCATAATATAGGTCAGAAACTGTGGTAAATTGTGAATGTATTTTGAGGATTATCTTTGTGCCAATTTTGACCAATTTTTGAGGCCTGGTTGAAGGATACCACCTGTAGTTAGCTTATCCTCCATTATTAGGTAATCTACCAGTTAAGGTAGGTTTTTGGATGGACAAAACTATCAAATAAATATTTTGTAATTCCAAACAAAACCCAATCCAGCAACCTACTCTACATCAGGTCCCTCTTCATCTCTCTGTACTTCCTTCCTCCCTTCATCCCGTCCAACATACATCCCTATCCTGTTCCTGCCTTTTCCTTGTTTGCCTAACATTCTGCCCTAGTTACAGTCTTCAACATCCCAATGCAAATCAAAACACCTTTCATCCATTTTTCCTGCTCCTATAGGATTTCTCCCAACAAACCCCTCTCTTCACCCACCATCTCCAGTACTTCCTCATTTGTTTTCCTTTTGGTCCATTTCACCTTCTCCATTCTTCTCCACACCCACATTTCAAAAGCCTCCAATTTACATCTATCCTCCTGCTTCAGCGACCACGTTTCTGCCCCGTACAGAGCTACGCTCCATACCAAAGTTTTTACGAGTCTTTTCTTAACCTCCCTACTCAACGTCCCCGTCGTCATCAACTCCCTCCTCATTGAGAAAGCCTCCTTGCCTAGCGCAATTTTTCTCCTTACGCTCCTACTTCTTTGACCGTATTGGTCCAAAACACTTCCAAGATATGCAAACTGTTCTACCTGCTTTATTTTTTTTATCACTCCATATGCTCACAAAATGTGCACTCAAAATTCAAGATCTAATTGAAAGGGAAAATTATAGTTACTAAAAAACTCTGCACAAATGTTCCTATTAGAAATTAAAAACAAACTGCTATTACTGCAACATTAAACATTTTTAATGGCAATAAGATCATAAAAGTTACATTTTTACCTGGGCAAATGTGGTGAATATTAATCAATCTTAAGAGACTGAAGATGGCTTTCTTCCTTAGTAGGGGAGCAGCCACTGCCATAACACACAGACAGTGAAGAGTAATTTTCAGATTATTTCCTCCACCCTTCTCTCCTGAAATTGACTTTTCCTGAAAGAGTAAGAACAGGATGTAAATAGTAAAGGTTGAATTGACATATTATAAAATAAAACATTATTCTTAAATTCAAAAGACAAGCAAAATCAGACTGAATCATCTGTAAGTTCCTAAAAATATTTAAAAATTCTTTTGCTTCCTAGTTCACCGTTGAAACAGTAATGTCATTTTGCCTGCCTATTAAAAACACTCAGGAAATTGAACTGGCAGTTTTCATATATTTGTTCATGATATGTTTGCTAAGGAAGAACTTTTAGCGTAGAAAAATTAATGAAAACATATAAAATAGGAATGTATCACTGAGGACAGAGTTGACAAAGAAACTTCATCCACTGAACTGACCCATGCAACTGTTTCCAAGGAATTATTTTTTGAGAGGAGAGAACATAATAGCATTTTTATTTTCAAATTTCATTGGTTCTAAAGTAAAATTCATACAAAACTATGCCTTTTGCATATATTTCCTACCTAGATAATAAGATACATACAATGCAAAAAACATAGAACTTTTGTATGCATTCTACCACCAATAATGGTAGCAAAAATCATTAATTAATGTAAAAATTATAATGAATAACAAATTAATACAAATTAAATTCCAACACAACCATGGAAAACTAATTTTTCTCCCACATGTATAACATTCTCATGAAATTGACAAATATGTAATCGGAATCTCACATTTAGTCCCCCACCACACTCTCATCTCTTCCAACACCTGCCGTCGCATTTCAATCCCCCATCACAATCAGATTTTTCCTTCTCGGAACACCTGCAACGATGCCCTCTAACTGATAGCAAACCCTATCCACTTCTTCCTCTGTATGATGGATTGATGGCAATTAGACTGGAACAATGACAAGTTCGTTGGTTGAGCATTTACATCTACTAAAAGTATACCATCAGTTGCTTGCTCTATGTTTACTAGGCTACTTCCTAACTTTTGGTTTAATATTATTGCCATCCTTTGCTGGCTCTCCAGCCTGCTGTACAATACTTTATAACTATCACTCCAGTATCCACCCCATATCCTTCCTCAGTTCTCATCTCACTTCACACACCCCTAAAATAACAAAATATGTTCTTTCCAATGCAATTCTTTTGATGTCCATACTACTTTACCAAACTATCTTTCTAAACAAACAAAAGTTTGTGGCTTCAATTAACTATGAAAATAAAATCATGATGATACATGCAAAACTTAACAGCAGCCTACTTAGAGATGAGACTCACTAAAATCAAATCTTTTCCCAAGAAACTGTAACAGTAACTTTAACGGAGTCACCCACTATGTGTGCATTATAATGCAACCATTTCAGAGAGTAAAAATCCCGGTCAAGGCGAATGATTTTTACTCTCTGAAATGGTTGCATTATAAATCTTTTCCCATTATATGAGTGCCATCTCTTGCTTTCCCTAAGGATTTATTGAACAATTCACAAATTAACCCTTAACTCGGGTGCTTTTTTTCTTGATTGCCTTAGTCCACTCGGGATTTAATTTTTTAAATACCCCAATTTTACTAAGCTTGACACTAGAATGAAAAACTGGAGTTTCTTTTCATACTAACTTATTTATTTGGATTTTTTTACATAATTATTGATAAAACATAAATTAAAATCTGTAACTTTTCATGGTATGATAGTTTTGGAAGCATTCACCAACATGAAGACTTGGTTTACATTTAAATATCCCACAGATATATATTGTCTCTCTTCCTCCACCTTTGACTTTTCGGTTAGAGCAAACCACACAATCTTTATGTTTTTTGTTAGGGTGAGGTGTGATTATATGGAATTTTCCATCTAAACATGGCTCTATATTTGTGGATGGTAATCTAACCCTGGAACTTTGTGTATCATCTTGGAATTCTCCAACAAGATCATGCACTAGTTTCCTAATACATTTCACATGAAAGATCAGTTTTTCATTTTTTCTTTGTTGGCGTTCTTTGTACAATATATATGAATTTACAAACTAACCTCAAGCCTCCAGAAAAACAATTTATGCCACCATTTTAGAGTCTTCTTCATGAAGCAGTGGGTGCTTGTGTAATGATCAGCTATATCAACTATCCCCATAAACTTTGTATAGTTTGTCACAACCTTCAACAACACAACAACAGCCTCATCAACAGAAATCTCCCTTTCAGGGCAGAATATCTCCCTAAATTTCATTTCAAGGTATGACAAGAAGCAGTTTACCTTCTCGTTTCTTGTTCTCAACCTTTACTTGACTTTTGATCATTTTTCAAGCATAACGTCCAAAATATTTGCAAAAACATTTCTCTTTTGAAAACACCTCAAAAAAATGGTATATGAGACTCAAAATCCATGGACCAATAACTCTGCAAGTTAGGGTTTTTCAATACACCCATATTTAGTATTATGCCAAGAAAAACCTTCATTTCCTCAATCGTCACTTCTTTCCAATTACTCAAAGTGGATCGCTGCGATAGTTCTTTCTGGCTAATATTATGCCTGGCATACTCGTTAGTCCCTTCCATTATATTTTGTATCAATGTGTCTGTAAAAAAACCACTGAAAAAACTCTATTGGTGTGGCACATCCAGAAGGAACTTGAGGTCCAACACATAACTGACCAGAGGAGAAGGGGATTCAGCTAGGCTTTTGGTCATTCACAGATACAGCTTTCCGCTTTTCTTTATCTGGTTTTCCACTATAAACACTACTTTCACAGGGCCTTATGCCCGAATGCACAATGCTATCACCTATATCTTCTATCTCTCTATCACCTATACTATCACCTGAATAAACAATTGTGCGTCTTCATTTTGTTGGTATGAATTCAACATCACTTTCACTGTCAGTACATTCATCCTAATCTTTGGGTGAAGCAAGGGACGTTTTCCTTTCCATAGTTCCACTTGGACCGGCGACTGGTTCACCATATCATATGCATTCTCAGATAACTCACTTTCGTCACTCTTACTACATATTTGTCAATAAATTCGTCAGTTTCGATGTAAAATTCATCATCACAGTTTTCTAATTCTTTGAAATACTTATCCATTGTGAGGAGGTGAAATTCGTTCAGACTGAGCGAGAATGCTGGGTAGACAGATAACAATTTTCTACAACAATGTACCTTCCATATTCTAGTCGTTCAGGGTACTATGGAGTTTGAAATGTCCATTTCTTAAATAAATTAGCCTTTAAAATACATACTTTCAGTTCCATATTTGGCCTGTAAAATCAGGATAACATTTTAAACTAGGTTTGTCCAGAAAATATTCAGCCTTGTAATATTTTGAGAAAAACAGCCTACCTAGAACAATGAGGAGGGCCTTTGTTGTCCCCTTCGAAGTACTCCCCTTGGGCCCTTATACACTTAACCCAGCTTTTCTTCTACTTTAAAAAAAAATCTATATTTCCTCCCTCCTGCCCACCTGCCTATAGTCCACGTCATGGGCACCAGATTGCACCAGTTCGTGCATTTAATGCACAGACCACGTATGACAGAGGAAATGTGGTGGAATGAGCTGTGCAATGAAATGGAAAGTTAATAGAACCAGGGTAAAATGAGGGCACTATAGAGAAAGGTGACGAAACCATCAGGTTCTATTTAGAGTAAATCCACTTCCACCACTAGAAGTAAATAGGTAAAATATTAACTGAAGCAGAACAAATTCAGATAAGGTAAAGAATATATCTAGAGGAACCATATTTTAAATAAATGAGGCCAGTAAATTTGAATATAGAAAGGGAATATGATGCCAGGAAGGACAGCTTAGAAACGGGATACTTGACAGCAAGATAGAAACTGTAGTAAATGAAATTAAATGGAAAAAGGGCTTGGGGAATAGATAACATTACTACAGAACTTCATGAGAATTTAGGAAAACAAGGACGGAAAAGTTTTCAATGGCTAATTCAAAACATTTATGAGCAAGAAATTTGGCCATAACACTTTGTTGGGTCAGCATTGATACCATCCCCAAGAAGAAGTATGTGATGCCTCCACATGTGGCAAAGTTATTACTTGGAATCATCAACAAATCGATGGAGTAGAGGTCAAATGAGTGTTTGAGAGACGATTAGTTTGCTTTTAAAAAGCAGAATCTCTTCTTAACAGCCTTAACCAACAACCTGTTATCATTTCCCTTCTCCTAGTGCAAACTAGGATCTTTTTTAAGGCAAATAACATAAATTTGGAATTAAAATGTACATGTTCATCAAAACCTAATGATGAGCTCCGAGTTCATATTTAAAAATGGTCAGAGCATGCTAACTTGGGGAAAAAAAGAAAACAATATTTCAAGCCCTTTTTGAATGTAATCCATGGACAAATGAATGTGTATTATAATTATTATTTCTGAGAAAAGTAAACCACTTTTTTGGTGACCCTTCAAAAATATAATTACCATTGAATTTTCTGGACATAACTATATTTTCAGATTACCAGGCATGCACTCTTCATCACATAGTCAGGTCAACAGAGGTTCTACTTCATGCAAATACATTACTTAAGTAAATTCCAGTCTAAGCAAAGAGAAATGATATACCCAACAAACACTGACCTCTAAGCAAGAGTTAGTGAGGTACTTCAACCAGAGATTTAATCCGGATCTCTTCTCAGCAGTACAAGGAAATCTCAAGGGATGCAAGAGGTTGTATAAGTTTTCAGCTACCACCATCCTCACTTCTGCATATGGGTTATCAATTTCTTGAAGCATTAAATTACTTATCGTAATTTGCTTCCTGTCAGCACTTAGTAGCCATGGCCATGTCAATTCAGAATTGATCTAAAAAAATAATAAAAAACAAAGGAGGTAATTAACAGAAGAAACACATATGTGCACAGAGAATAGCCAGAGTGAGAGAATGGCAACTGATGAAGTTCACTATAACTTGTCATTAATAGCATACTACATGTATTATGCTGGGATGTTAGAACTGGAAAAAAGAGACAAGGTGGAAATAAGGCATTGTTTTTATCAGAAACTAAAAAGTTATGAGGTTCACTGTTTCACTCCACATTAACCTACACATTATAAATACTCCAAATTTTATCAGCATTATCATCAATATACAGCATTATTGGTCCATGTTGCCAGAAAATACATAAATGCACCAGCGTGTTCACAGGCAATTTAAAATCATACCCAAGATCATGTCAAAACACAGATAAGGGTCAAAACTTTTGTCCTGGAATGTTAGAACAATGATGAGGATGGGGAAATTAGAAAATCAGACATGCCAACTTTCAAAAATGAAAAATCGGGAGGACATGCCAACTTTCAAAAATGAAAAATCGGGAGATTTTTAGAAGTGTATCACGAAGTAATCACTTTTAATTACCACAATATTTGCATGGCACCTTAATCCCTTTATGACACTTTGCCAATTTTTAATGAATGTCACACTTTATTAACATGTTAAGCTAAGTACACAATTTGAACAGTTCATCAAGAACGTAAGAAGGAAAAATCGTGAGTCTCCCGCTTAAATCGGGAGAGTTGGCATGTCTGGAAAATATATATGGGTCAGGAGGGAGGAAATATAGATTTTTTTAAAAGTAGAAGAGAAGCTGGGTTAAGTGTATGAGGGCCCAAGGGGAGTAGTTCGAAGGGGACAACTAAGGCCATCCTCATTGTTCTAGGTAGGCTATTTTTCTCAAAATATTACAAGGCTAGGTACTTTCTGGACAGACCTAGTTTCAAATGTTATCCTGATTTTACAGGCCAAATATGGAACAGAAAGTATTTATTTTAAAGGTTAATTTATTTAAGAACTGGATATTTCAAACTCCATAGTACCCTGAACAACTGGAATATGGAAGGTACGTTGTTGTAGAAAATTGTTATCTGTCTACCCAGCATTTTCAGTTAATTTTGGAATATGGTACACATAAGGTACTTGGTTACTGGCAAAATAAGGCAGAAATACAGAGTTTGTAAATATCTTATGATAGAAAAATTGGTGAGGGAAACATTTGAATTTGAGCCTACTAGTTCCAGCTAATGGTGCAATTCAAAGACAAGAGAGACATTCTTAGTCATCTTGGAGCTGAAGGTGTAAAAAACTATAACATACTGGTGGAAGAGAGTTTGAATTTTTGAGACACTTCATATTGTACTGAGATATATAATCAATTAACTGATGGGTTCTGAAGACAAAACAGGACAAGTATTCACAGTCATTCAATCCAACACGTTTATCATACAATCTTTAAAAAATGTGATGTCTATCTAGGTACAAGAATGCTTTCAAATGGATTTATTATGTAAATGCTACAGATGATTGCTTACTAATTTTGTAATGAAGTATTGTGAAAACTACTGGTAGTGTAATTTGGAGTAATGGAGATACATGATTAGGATCCCTCCATCCACATGGAGATGGTAGGAAAAAATGTTGCAAGTCTCCACCTGAAGAAACTGAGAGCCTACTTCTGCCAAAACTGAGCATGAGAAAATAACGACCTCAAAGGCAATGCCGTCTATATACGTAGTCAAGTAGTCAAGACAAGTAGTAAAAATTCAAGGCTAATATGCTCTGGTTGTTCCAATTTTCTCTTGCTGTGTGTAAAGGAAAAATTTTGAGCAATACCACAGGATACAAGAAAAGAAAAAATAAAAATTGAGAAATTCTGAGAACATAGAATATTGTAAGAACTGTTGAGAACTTTTTAGTTTCACACTTCATACTATGCCTTCATAATATATATAACAAAAACCATAAGCACAGTAATCAACCCAAAGGTCAGTTTGTTTGTCAGTCAGTACTTGAAAAATCACATAGCTTGGGTGGAAGTGCAGGTGTCCAGAGTGACTTGAAAATAGATAACACATAAAAGGACACACAATTTTAGATTGTTTGAGCTTTCGGCCCTCTCTGACAACTTCTTTAGGTTCAGAATCTGAGCCCTGTATTTTCAAATTTGTTCGTTCCAATTTCAGGCAATTGATCATTGAGACCCTACGAAAATATTTATTTTTATAAAACCACGTGCATTAGTTATAATGGTACACATGAATTTGAATAGAAGTTACAACGTATTCAACTTGGTTAACTCATTGTAAACGAAATAACATGCTTATTATCTGGATCATATTTTTTGTAACCTCGCAAGGTCATTTTACTCCTGTGGTATCAGTATACTTGTAGCTGTTATTAAACATTAAAAGTAAGGGTATAATTAGAAGTATGACCATTGACATTTATTGGTGCGCTTTGGTCAACTGTAGCCTTTTTCGTCTTGCAGCAGCCTAATAACTGTACAAAGAAATTGGGTTTTTGGCCTTTAGCAGAGAGCACAAATAATGAAAGTGAATGAATTAAAGCAATAAACACTTGCTATCGATTGTCATAGTGTAGTAAAAGTGATCGCTTTGATCAGCCAGCGTCTGGGGCGGGAATGTGCTCTGGATGGAATGGAATGGAACCTGGGCTTCTCCGGTCAGTAATCCCATGCTCTAACCCATAGACTACCGCAACCCACCATAATTTATATGTTAGCTGAATGATCCTGCATATCCTCAGAATATATATAAATCCCGAGGATGAATGCTGAATTGATCCTTAAATATACAATTGGATCTTTCATTGCGCCTGGGGGATTTTTTAGGATTAATATTTTTCAGCAAACCATAATACAGGGTTCGTCCGGAAAATAAGGGTACTGAGCTCAGGAAAAAAAATTTATTACACTTTTACATATGTTAAGCTAATATTCCTCAAAATAGGGCCCGATACACTTGTTCCAGCGGCGTTCCTATTCCTGGAACGCTCCCGCGAAGGCATCATCGGGAACCTCTCGAAGACACGTCGTGACGGCCTCTTTGACGGCGTCCAAAGTCCCGTATCGCGTTCCTTTCAAACTCCTCTTTATCTTCGGGAACAGAAACGTTCTCTAAAAAATGTGGATCATTTTTGCAGTGATCCGCAAGTTGTGTCGCGATTTCCAAACGATTGAGTCTTTGATCATCACTGAGCACTTTCGGCACCAACTTTGCACACATTTTTCGCATCTGTAATTGGTCCCTAATAATCTCGTGCACTATTGTTTTTGGCACATTACACTGCTCTGCTATCATCCGAACACTAATACGACGATCAGAGTTCAGTACATCGCGAACTTTTCGCACATTTTCGTCGGTGAGTGTCGTTGATGGGCGTCCAGGCCGTGGTTCGTCGTCGACCTCTTCTCTGCCCTCCACGAACATCTTGTGCCACCGAAAGATCATGTTTCTGGACATGGCTGACTCCCCGTAAGCCTGGTTAATCATATCGACAGTTTCGGTAGACGATTTCCCAAGCTTTACCGCAAATTTGATGGAATAACACTGCTCCAAAAACTTCGGCATCGCGTTCCGTGACGTGGGTCGAGCGTGGAGGTTCGCGTTAACAGAGCTCCTCACTACACCACAGCTCAGAGCCGACTGCCTTTTTCAGCGTCGCTTGCCAACATACCCCCCTCCAATCGCAGCGCGTCAGAGCGGTGCTGGGCGAGCCTGGAGCGGCGGGAAAAAATCAGTACACTTATTTTCCGAACGAACCCTGTATATACGTTTGCTGAAAAATATTAAGACTAATAAATCCCCCAGGCCTAATGAAAGACCCAATTGTATATTCAAGGATCTAACATCAGAAATTGTGCCGCATCTAGAAATAATATTTAAGAAGTCTCTGGTAGATCACAAGGTTCCCAGAGGTTGGAAAACGGCTAACTTAATACCAATATTTAAAAACAGAGAAAGGTAAAAATGAGCAATTACAGACCTATTTCCCTCACATCCATTTCCTGCAAAGTTATGGAACATATAATTGCTACTTCGATCGTGAGATACCTCAATAATCAGGAGCTATTAATGAAAAATTTAACAGTTTCCGAAAGGTAGATCCTGCGAGACACAACTTGCACTTTTTTTTCATGATATTCATACTTCAGGAGAGAGCAATGTTCCAGTGGACGCGATTTTTGTAGATTTTATGAAAGCCTTTGACAAAGTGCCTCATAGTAAACTACAGGCAATGACAGGGACTATAGCCCCGCCCTTTAGCAGTGCTAGTTGCCTGAGACCCAATGAGCCGTCTGTGCTTGGCGGATCGTCGAGCTGTGCGTATGGTGCCAGTTATGTTAGTTTCTGTTGTCCTTGTTTTTACTGTTTGTCTGAAATGGAAATTGACGAAATTACAGAGCAATGAATCAACATCAAGTTTTTTTTTAAATTTGGTAAAAGTTATTAAGAAATTACTGAAATGTTGACAGCTGTTTACCGTGATAATGCTCTGAAGAAATCATCCATTTTCAAGTGGATTAAGTGTTTTAAAGATGGCCGATAAGACGCCATGGATGATTCAAGTCCGGGACAACCTTCAGAAACCTGTGTTGACGACAACATTGATCATGTGTGGTTCCTTATCCTTACTGATCGTCAAAAAACTGTCTGATTGATAGCTGATGAACTGAATTTAGAAAAATCAACAGTATACACTATTTTAACTAAACATGATGGATGGATCCTTCCCCATGACAATTCACCTGCATACTCAGCATTGATGTTCGCCAGTTCCTGTCAAAAAAGTCAATCACCATCCTTGATCATCCTCCTCATTTGCCAGATCTCGCCTCCTGAAGCTTTTTCCTATTCCCAAAATGCAAAAATGTGATGGGGGGACATCACTGGGAAGATGTGGACACAATAAAGCAAAAAATGCTGAGAAAACTAAAAAGCCTAACTGCCGAGGACTTCCAAAGGTGCTTTAAACAGTGGAAAAGAAGATGGAATAAGTGTGAAGCAATGAATGGAGAGTACCTAGAAGGGGACAAAATCGATGTAGACTAAATTTTTCAAAATTAAGATTTTATGGCCTCAGTTTGCGTACTTATTGAACAAGGAATTATCAAATTGCTCAGTGAGATTAAACCCAACAATCCCCGGGTCCTGAAAATATATCAGCTATGGTGATAAAACATTTAGCTGCCAACATAGCCCCATACCCCAAAGTTATATTTAACATATCCCTCACAGACTGCAAAGTCCATAAGAATTGGAAAACCATGCAAAAGACAACTATTTTGTAAGTTGTCTTTTGTCGTGTTTACAATGACACATCTAAATGTAAGGCCTAATTTAGAATATGCATGTAGCGTACAGGATCCAAGTTTAAGGCCTGATTTGGGAAATTGAGAAGGTTCAATGCCAGGCAGCTCGCTTTGTTAAAAACTTTTATGATAAAAACATATGCTAAAGGAATGGGGGTAGAGTGAGGAGGAGGCTTAGAAAGTGAATAAATTAGAATTGAGAAAGGATGGGCTTATTAAAAAATTCCTTAACAAAATGAAGAAAAAAAATAGAAGCATAATAGGTCGGTCTTAACAATACCAAATGCCCAATAAAGCTTGGATTAAAGAGTTTAAGAGGAAAGTATTTCATCATTACACTTTTATTTAATAATTAATATGAAAAAAATTTTACTAATGAAACAGAGAAAACCTTTATCAAAGTTCCTAGCAGGTGAGCAACCTTCACTGCTATTGATGGTGGAAGCTTCCTTTTCAGTATTCCCATGTACAGCCTTTCCAGATAGAATTCACTGCTTCTCACAATTATGCCTTGGAATGCAGAATTTGAGACTGCATTAGAAGCTATATCTGGAAAATAATTTTGAGACACCAGTTCTTATATTAAATCATTGGCATCCTATAATGATTAGTTATAATTTACCATTCATGACCCTGAGGGATTACATATCAATATCAAAAACCCAACATATTATCAAGAGTGAAGAAGATATACTGTTACACATAACTTAGGTTTCGCATTGCTAATATTACTAACATTACACTATTATCACCACCAATGAATGCTATAACTTATAAATTTTCTCCAAGATGAATGGTATTAACACGATTTTGTACTTAGACTAACAAATTTCAGGGAAAGTGAAGCTTTATGCAACACAAAATTGGCTGTAGAAAATTCCGATAGAAAATTATAGCTTTACTTTCTTTCTCTAAAGTCTGGTACACACTAATATTTTTGACTTTTCTAATTTATTTGAATGCTAGTAGCAAAATAATGCAGAGTGAATATTAAAAATCTAATAATTTTTCTGTTAAGGCATTACCATTCTTGATGTAGTAAAATAAGAGTAGTAAAATTAGACAAACTGTCCCAAAGTTTTGAAAATGGCATCAAAAAGGATGGCAATGTGAAAAAACGCAACTTTGATTAATTAAAAATAGCACAATAAAATTTAATGCGACCAGTTTCAATGTTACTAAACAGTCATAACTCAGAGTCCAGCATATATGCTGAAAAGCAATTAAGGGGAGGGTAGTGGAAAAGACGGGAAGAGGGAGGGGAGGTGAAAAGCCGCATGGTGACTATGTGAGTGGGGGAGGGGAAAGGGATGGGGAAGACAAAAAGGTTTGGAGAGAACATGTGGCCGGATGGAGGGGGGGTGTCTCGTTGAGGATGTGTCCTACGGTGCAGCGCCATACTCCTAGGGCAGTGGACAAAGTGGATGAGATTGGGGGTTTTTCCCGTGGTCATTGACTGGGCGCAAAGTACCAATGGACAAAGAAGTGTGTAAAAGGGTAAATATTGGGGATCTCTTGTAAGGTTCCAAGGGGGATGCCCTGGCAAGGGTTTAGGGAGGGGAGGAGGAGGGATTTTTCACTTACAAAATGCCAAAGAGAGGGGGGTGGGGGGTTGGGTGTTGTCCCGGGGCGTTGAACTATCCCTCATCGTCCGTGAAGAAAGAGGGTGGGGACTAGGGGCTTCCCACCTTGTTCGGGAAAGCATGGTCTCCATGTGCACAGGGGGAGGGGGGGAAATTTCATATGAGTAAGGACAAGGGATCACTGGTCACATGTATGTCATGGGAAGGTGATGGAGAGGAGGGGGGAGGTTGATGATAAAAATTGGACTTCATTGATGAGATCCAAGTCCTTGCGATATATGATTTCCAGCTGTTCCATGGCATCCAGCTTCTTTCCTTTTTCCAGGTTGTGAAGCACTTTGAAATCAAAATTGCAGAAATGTTTGGAATCAAGTAGATGCTTGGCAAATAAAGAATTGGTTTGACCTGTAATATATCCTTTCCTATGTTCCCTGATACATGTCGAAAAACTCCTGCCTGTCTGACCAATGTAAATTGCTCCACACTCACACCGAATTTCATATACACCACTTTTGTTATTGCATTCTATAGGGTCTATGTTTGAGCATAAGGCTTTGTGCAGAGTATTGGCGGTATAGAATGAAATGCGAAAATTATCTTTGGGAAACCTGTTGGTGATTTTGTATGACACAGCGTTATGGAATGGAAGTTTGCACCACTTGTCCTCTGAAGCAGTAGTGACTGCAAGGGAAATGTTTAACTTCAAGGCCTGTTTCTTCAGTAAATTGTCTATTATGTTGAAATGGTAACCATTCTTAAAGGCTATGTGCTTGATTGTCTTGAACTCTCATTCGAATATAGATTTGGACAAGGGGATACTGATTAGTCTGTGGATCATGGAATTGAAGCTGGCTAGTTTGTGGGTGATGGGATGGCAGGAGTCTGAGGGTGTCACTTGATCTGTGTATGTGGGTTTCCTAAATATTGAAAAAAATGTGTTTTCTTTAATTTCAATTGTGAGATCAAGGAAAATCATTTTATTGTCCACTCCCAATTCCATGGTGAAGGTTATAGATGGGTGAATGGAGTTGATGAATTGTAAGAATATGTCTAGCTGTCTATTACTGCCTGTCCAGTAACATAAGATATCATCCACATTTATTTACCAATATAAAATGTCATTGTTGAATTTATTAATGGATAATTTAGAGGACAAGATCCTAAGTGAAAATAAATTCAACATATTTATACCTCCTTTCCTTCCTTCTCCCTTGTTTTTCCATTATCTTTCCTGTCTTGTCTACCCATCAGCTTCACCATCATTATTTGTTGGTCTCCCCAATAGCATACAATGTTGTATAAAGAGTATTGGGAACAATTTTTTCCTGATGTGAGTGTATGTTGCAGCATGCAGATTCAGTGTTGGGTCTGACCTTCAACACACACTAAGCACCAATCACCAACAAGTGTTCATTCAGGCTAGATCATGTATTTAGTGGCACCTATTGAGTGTCTTAATGCAAGCACAAAATGCAGCAAAGGATTGAACAGCGGGATGCCATCAAATTTTCTGCTGGACTGGGAAAATCAGGCACGGAGACGTTGGAAATGATTTGCCAAGTGTTGAAAGATGAAAGTATTTAACAAACTGCAGTTTTAACAGGTACAAGCTCTTAAAATGTGGTTGAGAGAGTGTGGAGAATGAGCCCCGTGCTGGACAGTCATTGACATCAAGAACTGACAATAATGTGTGCGTGAAGTGGTGAATTCAGACCATCGATTAAGTGTGCGCATGATTGCAGATCATGTTTGCATTGATAAGATGACAGTATACAGTGATTCAATGAAAATTTGACAATGCGCCTGTGCTAAACTCATCCCAAAGGTCTAGTGACAGACAACCAAGAGCAGAGTCAAGTAGAGTGTCTGCTTACGAAGACCTGCAATGGCATCAGAACAATTCTGCAATCCCTTTACAGTCCTAACTTGATGCCAGTAGGCTTTTCAATTCAAAAAAGTGAAATTCTCCCTCAAAGGACACCACCACCCTAAGTGCCATCAAAGAAGCTTGCACTCGCACCATTAAGAACCTTCCAGAATCCACCTACCAGGAAGCCTTTGAGTCATGGAAAAGCCACTGGCAAAAGTGTGCTGATGCTCAAGGGATGTACTTTGAAGGATTTTGAGGTGTTGCAGCAATATCCAAAATAAATTTATTATTCCAATACTTTTTGTACAAACCTTTTATTTCTTAATGCTATTCCAATGGGATTAATTGATATTTAAATGTATTTTTTACCCTGGTGGGTTCTCATGCATCATTTACAACTGTTGGAATACATTAATGACCAATTCAATAATTCAATTCATTAATCAAAATTTGATCTGAGACTCAAACATTTTTAAACCTGCTTCTCACACCATAACCACAAGCATATTTGCAGTAAAATATATATTACAAGGAACTTACCTTTCAAGAGAGACAGGGCAATTTGAAGGAGTTCTACATCATTTGAATGCATTGCCAATATACCTTCAAATTTGCTGAGAGTAAGAGCCAAGAACTCAACATTAATGGCCAGCCTGCCAATCGGCAAATACAAAAACTCCATTAGCTGAAAAAAGAGCATATTATTAAATGGAAGTATGTAAATAGTGCTGCTCTTTGAGACACTAAATTCCCTTGCCAATGTCTATTAATGAATACTGAGAGTCCAGAAAAAAAGAGCTATTCTGTATTCTGGATAGTAATAGGGCCGTTTTCTATTCAAATTCAATCAAAACATGATATTCAACCCAAGAATGTGTGGAGAAATGGAAAGTTTCACCACTCTTCTAATTAATTTTGCAAAACAAATTCTTACTAAACCTCTACAAATATTGTACTAGGTTACTGGAAAGAAAACAAAGAAGGTTCTATATAAAAATTACCAAAAACCTGACCTGATGATAAGGATGCCAGCTAGTTAAAAACCTGAATTTCCTTGAGTATGATTAACAGACTCATTTCCTGAGCATGCTGACACAAATTGCTGGTTACTCCCCATTGTTCAGGTAGTTCACCACATTGCCAAAGCCAAGAGTTAATCTGACATTTAGGAATTGTGTGAATCGCTAATTCTCCTTCAAACCATATCTTAAATTGAACAAAGTCTTGATCTGAATTTGACCAGAGTTGAACTTAGATATGTCCTCTTAAGTGAATTTTCAGTTATTAGATAAAGTTATTTCGTGCAATTTTTATTTTTTATACATTTAAATAACATCCTCAGCTACTTGGAAAAGTTTGAGAAAATGGCTTCAACTTGAAAACATTGAAAAATAAGCAATACAATTTCATTCTATTACAAAATAAAATTCATGACTGGACAGAATAATAAGACATAATGGTGCAGATTTTACTTAGGTCAGCAATGTAAATTAAATTAGGTACTCATTTTTTAATACAGTAAATAATATTTTTGTAGATATTTTGCAAACCTATGTTTTAACATCACCTAAACTTGAATGACTCTCCATTCTTGGGATGTCACAGCGTAGGTTGTTTTTCAGACAACAGTTTTGCCTGTTCCAATGAGCATCTTCACTTTGACCTGAAGACACTCGGGTGAAACTGTTGTCCGAAAAACAACCTACGCGATGACATCCCGAGAATGGAGTGTCATTTATCTGAACGCCATGAAAATCTACAATCCAATATCTCCTATACTTTTTAAGTGCATGTTATAACAATGTATCATTAATGCTCTGAGCCCAAATTCAAGTGTCTGCATTATGTCTGAAAGTATTTAAAAGTGCGAGAGTCAGTATTCTAGCCTCAATGGAGTTAACTATCCCCCAATGAACAGTACATGACTTCAATAGCAAATATATAAATTGCTGCTTTTGCCAAGAGTTAAAATAATTTTCTACAGGACTTTCCTTCCAGTTAATTAATTGGTCACCATCATGACCAAGTGATGCCTGCTGAGAAAACTCATGAACTTTATCAGGAATTTTTCTCTAACAGAAAGCACTCAGCAGCTAAAATATACTTAAGTATTCTTTCACTAAAACAGTAAACCAGTACTTTATAAGCCAGTTTGTCACAAACTTTAGGATTTATGATGGGAGATCTCTGAGAGCCCATCTAAAGTAAACCATAAGCCTGCTCAAGTCTGAGAACCACAATCTCCCATGCTACCATATGCTCCATTAATTATTATCTGATTTTGGGAGAGCAGGATATAACCAGTAGACTAACGTACACTGAACCTATAAATGTATATACTTTGTCTGGGATTAGATATAAATCAGTGGCATCATTTCTCTCTGATTGAAATAACTATACAAAATAAGTGCATACAATACATACAGCAAAATGAGTGCATTATTTATGATTAAACACTTACTGTCAGACTTTGTTAACGGTAAGTAAGCGCAGCTGGTGAGAATTTCCTGACTGATGATCTTTGGTGTTTACAAACCTTAATTGCATATTTCTTGCTTAACAATGAGTCAAAGATAATCCACCACATATAATTTTAACAGTCATCAATTTTCCTGAATGGTGAATGGAATGGACATTGGATCATGGAAAAGATAGAGAAAAAACCAAATTCACAATTCACTGAAGGGCATATGATATATGCCTAAAATTATGGCTATGAGAGCCCAATACTTGTATAGCCATAGCTGATTATCAATCAATTTCAATTTACCAATGGTGATCTTCCCCTTGAACATGATTATAAAGCAGTAAAATACCACATTTAATTCAAAAGCAATTTATTTTTGACAAAGGTATTAGCTAATTTGAAAACAGACTTTTAATTTGTAGAAGATATGGTAGCCCAGTGAGTAGAAGGTGTTACCCTCCAAGGAGTACTAAAGTATTGGGTAAATGTGATGAACAGGTCAAAGAGAAATGTTATCTTTCGCTGGTTAGCCCTTATTTAGAATATGCTTAAGTATATGGGATCCTCATGATGTAGGATTAATTGCTAAACTGGATCGTGTCCAGTGTAGAGGAACTAGATTTGTAAAACGTTGTTGGGATAAAATTAGTAGTGTATCCAAAATATTCGAGCAGCTAGGCTGGGAATCAATCACCGAGCAAAGGTTAAATTACAGATTAAATATCTTGCATAAATTGGAAGGGCGTCTCTTAAGCAGTGATATTAAAAATGTATTATTATCCTCATCATACTATGGTAGGAGAGATCATGTCAATAAAATTAGAGAGATTAAGTGTACAACAGATTTAAGATGTCATTTTTACCATGAACAATAAGGGATCAGAATAATATTCTCTGACCGCTATAGAGTCATCTTGGGGTCAAAATTAGTCTGGTATGTATTCACCACCTGCCACACACCTTAATGGTGGCTTGTAGAGTACTAAAATATCAAATGCTCATCTACTGATTGAAGGGCCTGGGTCATATTCTGGATGATGCCTCTAAGCACCTTCAGCTCCACCCAACCTGACAGGTTTTTCAGGTAACTAGTCTACCTCGGAAACCATAGGCAGCACAGGAAAAGCATCTGGCCCACCTACCCCGATGCACAGATTTCACATGCCATTGGGAATAGTACAGAGTGGAGCAGAATGGACTCCCTAGTTTTAAAAAATCACTGAAGAGTGCGCAGGTAAATTAGTGAAGTGGAACTAATGGTGTTACTTGGGGGAAATGATGCCATCTTTAGTAAAAACCATACAAAAGTCTGGTGAGCATCAAGGCTTTGTCAAAGAAATGTTCTTTAAAAACAATGATATTATGGTAGCGACACAAGAGGGCTTTTTGTAGGTGGTTAGGTTTGACTTGTCATAACAGGATTCTTGATGGTTCATTTAGTTTTTTTGGGGAGGCGGAGGAGTTTTTGACAGCTGACGTCATTTGTGCCATTAAGGATAGATGGGAGAGGAAGGGTGGAGAGAAATCCGGTGTCGGCATTAGCCTACGAAAGGCGCCAAGGGGTACACAGTTTTACGTCCCATCCTACGGATGTGGTACTCACTCAAAGTACTCACCACAAATCACCTCAAGCAGGGATTGGGATACCACTGAAAAATATCTACTGCCTCCAGGATTTGAACCCAGGCCTTCTTGGAGGGAAGCCTACACATTAGCCACCGCATCATGCCGATTCCCAGCCTGATGCTTCATCTATTAGGAAATGGATTACCATTGCATGGGTAACAGGATCCTCACTTCCTAGAAAACCAGCTGGTTGACCTAGAAGTGTGCGGACACCTGAAAACATTATGGCAGTGAGAGCGTCCATTGAACAGTCTTCATCATGCTCCGCATGGAAACATGCTGCTGCTCTTGGAATATCACCCAGAACAATAAAGCGAATTATACACTCTGACCTTCACTTACACCCCTACAAGATGATGGTTGTTCAAGATTTGAGTTCCGAAGACTTGGTGTAATGTACCGATGCTTACCAGGCAATCTTAACTTCTGTACAACCTGACAGTATTCAATGGTCTAGTGATGACGTGCTTTTTCACCTCTTTTGGCTAAGTAAATAAGAAAATTTTCATTACTGGGCAACTGACAACACTCGCAAACTTCACCCAAGACCTCTTCATAGCCCCAAAGTGACAGTTTGGTGCAACGTATCCTCCATAGGCATTATTGGGTCTTACTTTTTAGAATCTCAAGGTTCAACTGTTACTGTGAACTCTGAGCACTATTGTGAGATGCTAGAGAACTTTTTACTCCCCAAAATGGAAAAGTATGCCGAGGAATATGACACAGGAGCCTTTTGGTTTCAACAGGATAGTGCCACAGCTCATACCGCCAATCTTTCATGCCAAATCCTGCAAGAACAATTTCCCAGCTGCCTGATCTCCTTATGAGGGGATGTTCCATGGCCTCCTCACTCCCCGGATTTGAGCCTATGTGATTTTTTATTTGGAGATATCTCAAAGCTGAGGTTTACAAAGTTCGACCTAGGACTTTGGAGCTCTTAAGGAGGCAATTACAAATTTCATCGCTGGAATAATGCAAGATATGCTGAGAAGAGTTTTGAAAACCTTTTTTGAATGACTAAACATGTGCAGTGCTCACCAAGTCATCGCCTGGATGAAATCATTTTCAAAACCTAATGAAAATAAAAGAGCACTGGATGTAGTTTTCAGAAATGAAAACCTTTTTTAATTACCTTGGTTGGTTTTTTTTTACAATTTACCCATCAAATCATCATTCTGCACCACACTTTGTGAGCTCTAAAATCACCTATCAAGCCAACCTTCGAGTTGACAATAGTGTTTTTTTTGGTTTATGAGTCTGTAAAACTGGCAATGTGCTAAACTATATTGAATATTTTTACCAGGATATCAACTGAATTTAACTGAACAATGTTTTGATGAAAAATCCATCTAGAGAAATTTTACCAAATAACTTACAGCTAGTAACATACAGACCAAACCACAAAATAAAATAAAAAAGGAAAATGATTGCTGACTGCTACATAACAAGGGAAAATTATTTGAGAGTGAAATGCACTTAGCAGAAGCAAATACACTGGAGTGGTGAATGTTAGCACAACAAAGAGCAACAATGTGTGAACAAATACTGAATGAAAAAGAGGAAATCAACAGGATTTCACCGAGTATTTCTTTAATAATCAAATAAAAGATTGAAGCTAATGTTGGCTATCTGTCATTCATCAATTACATACTAACCATCTGCAATCTCAGTGGAAATCCAACTTCATTTGTTTCCTTAGAAAGTCTACCAATAAAATAGGCTAAAACTTCCTTCTGCTGAGGTAAATATGGCTTATTGTCTGAAATATTAATGGGAGAGGATTTTAACAGTAAAATTACACAATTAATGTTGGATTCAGGAAAACAATCATTTAGTTCAGTGAGTAGGATGAAAGGACTACCACCGCAAGACTTACCATATTTGCAACAAAAGCCTCCCATAATTTTACATCCTATGGATATTAGGCATGTACTTTCAGAATATACTTGGGAATCCAAAATAGAATAATAATCTGAAAGTGGAAAAGAAAAACTATACAATTCATATAGAAAGTGAAATGAAACAAAGACACGCACTATAAATGTAAGCATGAATTATTATATCTGCAAAATAAAACGTTTATTTGGAGAATATTTGGAAGCCTAAACATTAGGTAAGTTTAGCATCAGCACTGACTGAACCTTCTGTATTTCTCAGCCTTGTCTAGCCAGACAAAAAATGACCATCACAGTACCGAAAAACCATTATTAATTGCACACACATTCTGCCTCCCTTCAATCCATCCAATATGCCTATCCTTTTCCTCCCCCCCCCCCCCACCTGACTTTTATATCATTCTCGCATCAACCACTTTCATCAGTATTTCATGGTCAATTAAAATGCTCTGCATCCATTTTTCCTCCATCCTCTGCATTTGTCCCGAAAGTCCTCTCTACTCCTCCCCACACCGTGCCCATCACTACTTTCTTTGTTTTCCTTTCTGTTCATTTTATTTGTTCCATCTTTCTTCATACACATATTTCAAAAGTCTCCATCCTAAGCCCATCGTGCTTCAAAGAACATGTCCCTGCACCATGAAAAATCCAGCTCCACAGCAAATAGTCTTTCCTTAACATCCTTCATCTCTGTCATCCATTCCCTCCTCCTTGTCAAAGCTTCTTTGCCTAATGCAATTCTTATAATGTCAATACCACTTTACCATCCTGGTAAAAATAAATTCCAAGATATGTTACCTGTTCCACCTGCTCTAGCTTTTGCCCTCCTATTTTAAGGTTTAACTTGGCTTCCTCTTTCTGAAAAACCCCATTTCTATGGGTTTGTTTAGATTGATTCTTATTCCATACCCATCATATTTATTTTCTAATGCACTCAGCAAGGATTGCAAACCCTTGGTTTATTGGCAAACTAAATCTTGCCCAGCCTCAAATAGTTTCCAATTGTTATTTCATCCAATTAATCAAGGACTAATTACTACTTACAGAGTATAGGTTAGAGTAAGATTGTACAGGTTAAAGCTTTTAGAATTAACTTTATAAGTAATACAAGAAAAATATCTCAAATCAATACTTTACATTTAAAATCTATCATAAAAAATGCAAACAAAACTACTGGTAATATTATTTCTTCAAAAGCTGAGTAACTCAAAGCTAGTTAACTACACTCATCTACGAGCCTGCTACCAAGACTAAAATTAGTAGAATTCAAGTATCACTAAACAAATGGTGAAGCGATTTCAATACACTCCTGCTGTTATGTTCTTAAATATTTCACCAGCATCAACAAAAAGCACATCCATGTACGTTTCAAGTGCACCTGGTAACATTTATGAATGCCAAAGAGCAGAGGCAGTCATTTGCTTGCTGGGTCATTACTAATAAAAATACAAATGTAAAAACTTGTGCCGTTATTCTGAGGCCTTCATTTACTTAAAGAAAAACTAGAATGATTAATTACTTAAAATCACAGAAACAGATCAAGTAAATAGGGTAATGCAACTGTTATAATAGTTAAGTATGGAAGTCCATTGTTTTGTTTGGAGTGAATTGATAATTATGAGACTAATTTTTTGCAGAAAATTAGTGATATAATTTATTTGAATAGGGTTACACCATATTTGAATTGGATCTTTTTATGCTTTCATGCTCTAATTCACCAATTGGAGTCCGTAGAAGTCATCAGCAATCACGGGCAAACAAGAATAGTTGGGCATGTGCACCATCAAAGTGGGGGGGAGGGTGAGGTGTCTGTGTGTCTTCCCCACATAATTGGACTTTACCTCATTCAGACTACCTCTTGGAGCCCCATCAAGTCTAGATTAGTGGTGATGGTTTAGTGTAATGATTTGTAACTTTGGAGCACACAATTCTGTGCATTGATATTTTGTGCAAATACTAATGCATTTATATAAGTTTTCTAGCTTTAGATGACAAGTAAGTTGGTGCCTTGTATACCACCTGAGAATTCAGTTGCAAAATTTTGGACACCATTCGCACAAACATGGACCATATGCCTTCTCTATCAATAATTGTTATGCTTAATAATACACATCCTCTAATCCAGGAGTTCCTTCATACTACAACCATTTAAACAAAGAAAATCACTTAAATGTATATAAAAATGAATGACAACTTAAGAAACAATTTACAAATATATTTTTAGATTATAAGACACTATATACATCATTGTACTATTATTCCTCATTGCCTGTAGGACCCTTGAGTAAAACCTATGGTCCTTGCAGGCACAAATATTCCCAAGCTGTAGTTATTACGGGAGGGAGTGATTGACAGCCAAAATCATTTGTACCATTACAGACATAGGTTCATAATTTGAGGAAGAGAAAGGCTTTTCAGGTAAATGGGGCGAGAATGATGGAGATAAATCCTGTTTAGGCATTACCCTACTCTTAACAGAGGGTACCAAAGGGTCCAAACATCCCATCAGGTGGATAGATGGCACACTGGCTCTCTGGGTGGGAAGCCAGCACGTTACCCATGTGCTTGCCCAATCCACATATCTAATCACTGTGACTTAAAACACTAAAAATTCATAATATCCCAAAATACTATTTAAAATTAGGATTTTAAAAACAGAGGACACTTAACAGTCTAATGTACCTATGCAGGTGTGAGGGGAGCTGCTCACGTATTTCTCTGGAGAGCTTCTTATATACTGAGGGGATGCATCTTTCTGGGCCCCTGCAATTAAAAAAATGAAACATACAGCTATTTTTTCATATCTCTTCACAAGTTAGAGGTGCCACTGACTCTTTTAACCTGTTGGTATTCATGTGTAGTGTGCCAGTCAACCAAGTTATATTTCTTGTCAAATTACTCTCTTACTTTTCCACATAATGATGCATCATCTTCAGTAGCTGCGTTTTTCACACAAGGCAGCCATTCCTCACATTTTATTCTGGATTTTTTTTAAAACAATTATTAAATCCTGGCTTTTTCCAAAATTTGGCCACTAAGTGGACAAATAGACATGCTAAGCTACATTCTTTCTGAGAAACTCGAGCCATGCAACATGTTTTTATGGTGATGCTATAACATGGTGTATTCGAGTTCAGCAAAATGGGGTCTCACGTACCTATAAGCTGCTTCAAATTTTCCATGAACAAGATTATGCTGCAAAGTTTGTCATCAGTGTCAAATAATTTTTCAATGGATTTTCTCAATATTTAGTGACCATGTCAATCAATAAATATTGTATTTTTCAGAAAATATAAAGTAATAGAAAATATATGATTCCACTTGGCAACCCACACTCACTCATTTCCAACCCAAACTCATGTTCTACTAGGCACCTATGACTATTATCATTATTTATTTTCATAAATGATATCACTGATGGATAAAAGTTACAGGTGAATTAATCAATGATGTTTGATGGATTATTTAAAACACTCAGAGGGTCTTAAAATACATTAAAAAATCTAATCATATAGAAGAGCTGAAGTCCACATCCCTGGTGCACACCACTCAATTATGAACAATCTAGATTTCCGAAACTTCTGATTATTACATTGTTAACATTATAAATATATATTGATACCACCTATTCTGATGTTAAAAATTATATTAAAATTAATAAAATCTTTAAGCACTAATCACACAAAAAGAAATTATAAACAACATTTTGTTTGATTGCTTTGAGTATAAAATCAATCAGTAGACATGACATCCCTTACCTGCTCCTCCTGTTATCACACCCATTACAATCTTGATTAGTTTCCTGGATGTATTCTCTCTCACAAAAGACATAATGTTATCATTAATCTGAAATCCATATAGAGCCGCTAAGTTACCAAATGTTTTCGTCAGCTCATTCTTTAACTGTGGTATTTTTACAATAGCTTCTAGCAGATCAGTAAAACTGTCCAGGAGTATCTTGAAAACATTAAGGCAGCTAAAAGAAAGCAAAATATGTATCAACTGAAGCCAATGAACCATTGCATTAAAAAAATCAAACATTAACTAAAACTTATTACTAAACATTATTTTGAACCTGCATAAATTGAAATACTGGATAGTTAAAAAAAAGTTCTGATATTTCAGATTCCCAAAATAAAATTGGAAATTATGATTTAGTCATGTAACTCACAAACATTGGGCATTTTAAGAAATCCTCCGAGACATTACACATCATTAAGCACTTATGCATTGCAAAGTTACCTATATTCATCATGAAGATATCACATTCCTGCTGTTTACATGTTAAAAAACTTGTGATTACAAAATAAACAGTAACTCCTAATGCTACCAAACAAATATAAAGAGAAAAGTCAACTGGGTAAACAATCAGTTAGAGGACATAATCGCATGCCCTCACAAGGTAACATTTGATAGTGATGGGGGATTGGAACGCAACAGTAGGCGACCGAAGAGATGATGATGAGGTAGGGGACTACAGTTTAGGTACAAGGAATGATCGTTGGGAGAAAGGAATTGAGTTTTGTAGGAAACAGGGATAAGTCATCACCAACAATTGGTTTAGACTCCACAGAAGGTGTAAGTATACTTGGAAAATGCTAGGCGACTAAGAAATGTATCACTTAGATTATATTATATTATGGTTAAGCACAGGTTTAGGAACAATACTATCAATTCGCACAGCTTCCTGGGAGTGGATTCGGACTCTGACCACAAATTAGTTGCCATGAAGTGTAGCATCTGTATCAAAAAGATAAGGCAGGGGCGGCGGGCTGGGAAATGGCATGTAGAAGCATTAAATGGATTGACAAGGAAGGAGTATCAGCATGCTGTAGAGAAAATCGTGGGTAGGGTAAAGAGTTGAGTACTATTGAGGAAAAATGGGAATATATCAAAAAAGGGATATTGAATGCCGCAAAAGAAACTATAGAAACCGTAAACTGTAAAAAAAACCAAGGAAATCATGGATCATGGTTGAGATGATTACAACGATAGATGAGAGAAGAAAATGGAAGAATATAAGCACAGATTTAGGCAAAAGGAAGTATGATGACTCCGTTAAAAGTTACTGTTGCAGCATCTCCTGAAGTTTCTTAATATTTGTCAAAAGTATGAAGAGTTAAATAATAAACCAAAACATGCATCAAATAGAGTAAAATAAGCAAAGTGGACAATGCAGTGCGAGTATATGGAATGTTTGCAAAGGACAGTTGAAATTGGTGTGCTACACAAGAAGGCTAAAACACTAACGGGAAGTAAGAAGAGAAGATCTGTGTTAATAGTTGGAGATAAGTCACGTAAACTGATAGTTGAAGCGGAAAAGAACCACAAGATATGGATGGAATACATTAAAAAACTGTATGGTAAAGAGCATAGGTCATCAAGGTTAGACATAGAAAGAGAATATGAAGTGAGAACCACTGGCAGTAGACGTGGGGAACCCTAAGCTTTGGCTCAAAACCGGTGTCAGTGATCTCCATGCCGTGGAAGCAGCAGGACGTCAGTTATTGTAAACCTATGCATCCCGACCGTGTCACAAAAGATCATCCAAATGGAAATTTCAAGTGAACTTTTGCAACGTATTGAAATGAACCTGATTATTTGGACAATGTCGTCACTGGTGATGAAACTTGGGTTTTTTAATACAACCCAGAAACAAAACGCCAAAGCTCTGAGTGCATCACCGGCCAGTCCACCAAGCCCAAAAAAGCAAGAATAAGCCAATCAAAAGCGAAAACAATATTCAATGCCTTTTTTGATGGTCAAGGAGTGGCCTATCAGGAGTTTGTTCCTCAAGGACAGAGAGTTAACACTGCCTACAATGTGGATGAGCTGGAAAGACTCCAAAAAAGGGTCATCAAGACAACAGAAGACATCTCAGCTACCTGGACACTCTATCACAACAATGCACCTTGCCACAACTAACTACAAGTCTTCGAGTTCCTTGGCAAACACCAGGTGCCAATACTGCCACCCCCCCTCCCACATAGTCCTGACGTCACCCTAGTAGACTTCTTTTTGTTTCCTTCAATAAGGCAGCCTTGAAATAACCAGTTTTTCATCTATAGAAGAGATCCAATCAGTTATCACGAACACCTTGCAAGAGGTCCCCCGAGACACCTTCCAGGGTGCATACCGATCATGGCAGAGTTGCTGGAAAAAATGTGTAGAAGCCCAAGGACAGTGCTTTGAAGAATTTTAAGTGTTTGTCCACATCTGTTCAATAAATTACTTAAAAAAATAATTACACTACTTTTAGAACGCGCCCTGTATGATGTACATGAAGATCGCTTAGGTCCAAATATACCTAACAATGAGATAAAAGTGCATAAAGAGAGACGATCACATACAGCCGTGGGGATAGACAACATTCCTTTGGAATTACTAAGAGGTTAAGGAAAATGTGGGAGGAAGAGTCTGTATGGACTGATTTGAAGCATCAATGAGGAAGGAATCTGGTCGGAAGGCTTTGTAAGATCAGTGTTAGTTCTTACTCCAAAAAAGGTAAAGGATACATCACGTGAGGACTACAGAACAATAAATTTGATTTTGCACACAGCAAAAGTGGTTCTCATCATCATCAACAAGAGGATGGAGAGCTGGGAAAATGGTTATTTAGGGGATGATTAGTATGGGTTCAGGAAGGGGAAAGGCATGCGTGATGCCATTGCAGCAATTGGATCACTAAATGAGAGGAATATAGAATACAATCAGGATGTAGTGGCCTGTTTTGCAGATTTCGAAAAGGCATTTGAAAGAGTGAATTGGGAAAATTCATGAGTATACTGCAGAAAATAAGAATAGATTGGGGGTACAGAAGGCTAATCACCAACCTGTACAGCATCCCAGATTGGTCAGAAACGAGTGGGGGACGGAGAGTCTGGATGGGGAGTCTTGTCAATTATCACCATTGTTGCTCAATGTATATGTAGATAAAATGGTTAAAGAGGCATGGGAAGAATTGGAGGTAGGAATGAAAGTCAGAGGGGAATTCATAAAATCAGTTAGGTTTGTTGATGACCAAGCTGTAGTTTGCCAGTCAGCCAAGGGATTGCAAGAATTGCTGAGTGAATTGGAGGTTCAGTACGATAGATATGGGATGAAAATCAATATTAATAAAACAAAGTTTATGCGATTTTGCAGAAAGAAAAAGGCTAAGCTAAACATTAAAATAGGAGGGGAGAGAATAGAGCAGGTAGAACAGTTTACGTATCTCGGAAGTGTTTTGGACCAACATGGTCAAAGTAGTAGGGACGTAAGGAGAAGAAATGTGCTACGCAAAGATGCTTTCTCAAGGAGGAGGGAGTTGATGACGGGGACGTTGAGTAGAGATGTTAAGACAAGACTCGTAAACACTTTGATATGGAGCGTAGCTATGTACGGCGGGGAAACATGGTCACTGAGGCAGGAGGATAGACGTAGATTGGAGGCTTTTGAAATGTGGGTCTGGAGAAGAATGGAGGAGTAATGGACCAAAAAAACAAATGAGGAAGTAATAGTTATGATGGGCAAGGAGAGGGGTTTTTTGGGAGAAATTGTATGGAGGCAGGAAAAATGGATGAAGGGCATATTGATCAGAAGTAGGATGGTGAAGACTGTAATAGAGGGGAGAATGTTAGGCAACCAAGGAAGGGGCAGGAATAGGATAGGAATGTTGGACGGAATGAATGGAGGAAGGAACCATACGTAGATGAAAAGGGACTTTTTGTCAGGTAGGATATTGGGTTGTGTTTTGTTAGGAGAAACAAGGTATTTATTACAATAGTTTAAAAGCAATTCAACTTGACAGAGAAAAAGATACTGCACAAACCTGCCAATTTCTGCTGCGGTGGGTGAACACACACCACACCCAATTAAAATGGAAGAGATCAACATGAGCACTTGCAGCTGAAAAGACAAAAACTCTGCCCCAGACACTCCCTCCTTCCTGGCACCAGATACCAAGAGGGCATTCACCCATGCAACCACGCTCTCACCATCCTCGATCACCATGCTCTTCAAAGTATTGAAGGAGGAATCTTCCAAAGACACATCACCACGCGTCCTACACTCGGGGTTCCTGGGTGAACTTGTGCACGAGATCAGAAGCCCATCACAAAATGACAGCTGGGAGTAAAAATGTTCCAATGGGTCAACCCTGCAGTCATTTCTCATGGGAGGGACTCTCTTTAACCTCCCTTTGAGGCACAGCTGCACTAAGATCTCAGCAATGAGTTCCACTGGCAGCATTCCTTGAAAAGCTTCGGGCTTTCCTTTCACAAGATAGACCCACTTCATGCATGACTCACGTGCTGTTAAGTCCATGCTATCCACTATGTCAAATGATATCAAGAGGCAATGCAGGGTTTTAATACTTCCCTCAGATAGAGTCATACGATCTGTCAGGTACATATTAAACAGCTCTGAAATCTGATTTTTCAGAGTGAAGCAATTTGTAGTGAGAATAGCACGAATTGTTTCATGGGCACTATCCTCACAATGTTTCAGTCCAATGGCCCTGAAAAGAAGATATAACAAAGAATAAAAAGTCACACCATGGGGATCATCCCTCCTCACTGATTAGAGGCAGCTGCATCTCAATAGCTGAGACTCCCATTGTCTAGAAATTAAGCAGGAGCTTATGAGTGAAGTAGAGGACAATTGTCATACAAGTGGTACCTTAGAACAGGGCTGACAATTACCAGGGGATTATCCCTCCTCACTGATTATAGGCAGCTGCATCTCAATAGCTGAAACTTCCATTGCCTAGAAATTAAGTGGGAGCTTATGGGTGAAGTAGGGGACAACTTTCATACAAGTGGTACCTTAGAACAGAACTGACAATTATAACACAACTGGTTCTAATCACTAAGAATAACTTATAGGCATCAAATGTGCCATCTGGTAAATAAAAGCTTTTAATAACAAATAAATGGAATTAACAATGGAGAGGACTGAACTCCATCTTTACATCTAAAGAGAGACCGCAAATTTGTATGACATTTTGACTGCAGTAGGAGACACATTACACCTACCTTCAACTGCATCATTTATTTTATTATACTAGGGCTAAAGGGAGATATTTAAAAGCACTGTATGATAGGTACGCATACCAACAACACCAAAATTTTAAAAAGAAATTGAGAGAGAAGAGAGGCTAAACTGAATTACACACAAGATAAACGGATGATATGGAATTAACAGATAAAATAATAACACTGTGTTTGCAACACCATGGTATTTTGATACATTGCGAGACAAATTTTTGGATACTTTATATTTTCAATCCTATTGTCAATGTTGGCAGGCACCATTTGAGTGAATTTACTCATGTATTTCATCATATTTTCAAAGTCAGCCTAAAATATGGCCTACACTTCTATTCATTCCTCTATTAATAACTTTTCCTTTTTCCATTAAATTAAGACATAAATTACAAGTAATAATAGATATTACATCATTTCTATATTTGACTACTTGGCCTCTTTAGTGCTATGAAAATCATGATAAAGGGTCACTCAATGCCATTTGACATTTTTTCATATGAGAATGCAGGAAAATGTCTCACTGAAAAATTGTTTATAATAATCAACATTCATTTTTTGGTAGAGGTTTTGATGTCATTTTCCTAGCATTGAAATAACCTTTCATCTCTCATTATTTTGAAATTGAAATTTCACTAAACATAGATATTACATTTTTAATTTACTTTGATTTCTCTTTTTCGAGGTCAGTTGGCTGAATTACTTTTAAATCCTCTTGCTCAAACAAGGCATGAATCCTAATTAATGGCATGTGTCCTGTTATTTATGTGATTGTTATGGGTGAGTGTGAGTGAAATGGAAACTGCTTAACAGAAAAATAAATAGCACAAAATATGGTCAACTGGATATGTAAGCATGATCTCTTCTGGGTCCTACTCCTTCTGAGGTATAGTTACTTGTTTTTCACAAAATGGTTAACAGAAATACTGGTTACCATAAAACATTATTTCTGTAAAAAGTAATCACAGCAAATTCCTTCAGACACCACGAAATTATATTTTGACTGGATTTCCCAAACCATCAGTTCTCTCGGACCCTCCCTCAAAACTTCATTGACATTTTCCCTTTAAACAACAGTGAGGGTTAAATCGCAACTTCAATTCTCCCGATCCCTCTCTCCAGCTTGGCAGGGTCACTGACTTAGCAGAAAAAACCCCCTCCATGCAGCTTCAAACCTGTGTGTATATCTTGCCCACCCCAGCACTCCTGTGGATAGGGGGACACCCAATTGTTTGTTGCAGTGAGCATATTCATAGAAATTACAGTATTTTACACAGAGATCAGGCAAGCAAAGCTTGCTATTGTTTGCTGGTGGGTTTACCAAGTACTTCCAAAACCTAGAAAAGTTCTGAACATTTTTATTTTCACTGTTTTTCTGTCCAATACACTCAGCTGATTCCGACTTTAGAGTGAGGTGTGCACATTTTAAAGAGATTCTGCTAGCAACACCATCATAGGGGTAAATTTTAGTTATTTCAAAGTGTAAATTTATAAAACAATTAGCACATATTTTTAAAAATGGCTATTACATTGGACCATTACAATGTAATTACACTAAAAATGTAAATTTGGCTTCTTAAAGATGCATTTTATTGTGACAATAGATTCAAAAGACATATTTATTGGAACACAGAAGTCAACTATGTTATCAAAAATGAGTGATTCATCAATTCAACAATTATGGTAAACCTTGAAAAACAACTTTGTTTGCGTAAAGCAAGATCAAACTGGAACAGAAGTGCCTCTTAATGGTAAAAATGAGGATTTGGATGCAGAGCACATCATCTGGTGTAAACAGAAAAGAGCTCTAAAATCTTTTCATTTCAGTGGCAAGGAACAACACTTTAGATTCAGAATTTTGGATTGATCTCATCAAATATAATCCTAAATTATTCAAGTGATTCAAGATGGTGTTGAGAAAACTGAATAGTATTTCTTTCTTTAAGTCAAGGATGATGTCCCTTTACATGAGATGTGTAAAAAACCTCTGCCATCAAAATAACATCAAAACTCTTTGGTAAAAGATGTTTTTAATGTCTTCAAAATGAAATTTTTTTCAATGCACCATGGAAAATATGTTGGCAGATAAATGAGCACTTCTTCCGGTTGGCAAATATCAAGAGAGTGAATTTTGCATTAAAAATGGAATTTCAAATGAAAATGTCCTTTTCATGAATTATGAACACATGTAAAATAATTTAATAAAATTTCTTTAGTTGACAAAATCAAAAGGTGAATAAATTAAGTGAGTTCACTGGCTAATGAATTAAGTACTAACTTCTTTCATCAAAGATAAATATTTGTCGAGGAACCTCAAAGTAGACATACATTCCTGAAATTCAATTCACATGGAATTAGGGGAACACAAAGTGTAGGCATTAGTCCTGTGCATTTTAAATTATCTGACTTTTAGTGTTTGTTATATTTTTATTATTAAAGCCAAAAAGAACCTTTTTCCACAAAAACAAAAGGAATATATGATCAGAAAGATCATAAAAAATCAGAAGCTTATGATATTGTTACCGACCCAACAATGCCAATAAGAATTATTTACAGTCAGTGACTGTCGTATATTAATGTAGTTAATGCTCCAGTTTCACTTCTATTTTAGGTGTATACATATTTAAATAAGTTATGTTGAATTACTAAATAAAACTTGCTTAATGATAGTCCAAGTCAATTGTTGTCATTGTTTTTGATTCTGTTTTATTTTATCTCACTATTAATGCAGATTTTGGTTTCGGTTTCCCTTGATTTGATATTTTGGTTTCCGTTGATTATGACATGAAATTACACAAAATTATTTACAAGTCAAAAACGGGTGCATGGGAACAATAAAGAAGTCGCTTCTATCATGAATCCCATCCTGGAAAAATCAGAAAAATGTAGTCCCCATCCCATCCAGCGCCTTGAAATACCTTTCCCAGTCATCTCTAAAATGAACTGTTTCAAAAATATTTTTTTTCTTCCTAACTAGCAATGAAAAACAAAAAACTAAATTGACAATAGAGTTAGGAATACAAAATTTCCACAACTGTATAAGGTTTCCAGAAAATAGTAATGCAAAGATCATACTAATGAGCTAATCAGAAAATAAAATGGCTAATCATTATATAAATAATGATAAATAAACTTATTAATAGAAATTTTTATATTAAAAAATGGAGAGCATTCAAAGCCATTCCATTTAGTACGTAAATCTAGTTCCCCAGCATGCCCTTGAGGAAATGGAAGAGGATTAAGCACAAGGGAAACTCACCACACAGCTAGATCCCATATTTTTTGCCAATAAGTTTCACATTTCTGCATATTATCTAAGCTGAGAATTCGCACTTCTGCAACTGAGCAGCAGCATCTGCAATGGAGAGGTTATGTAAGCATCAGACGCCACTCTTCTCACCAAAGTATACTTAAAATATTAACCACTGACCCACAAGAATTATGCATTTGGAAAAAACCAACATTTTAAGAATGGAAAACTTGGCAAACTACTTTGCTACTCATTGCTAGCTAAGTCTCCCAGCCACAAGTCACTAAAAGAAATAACACATTTCCCTGAGCATAAGATGTACTGTGACCTTTTGGTGAGAGTTTACAAAAAATATTTGGATCAGACAGAAAAGCATCACAATAATTTAACGTTAGCACTTAATACAAAGAAAAACAAATTGCTGCATAAAAAATTAAAAGCCATATAAATGTTTATTCACAGCAAAATCCCAGAAATTCAGTATCCTGCTGCTATATCTTGTCTGCAGTTATTTTCACTTTCCTCAAACAAAAATGATAAAGCTACTTAATTTAATGCAATTTTGTTCTTGACATTTTCAATGTTACCACCTAACTACAAGACCGACTTGTAACTGTTAATGTTAATAATAATAATTACATATTCTCTTGAACTCAGATTGAAAGGAAATGTTTTCATTTAGGATGTTTTAGGTGAATTATGACATGAAAACATCTGCTGTGCCATCAGCCATTTTAAAACAATTATAAAATCAGAAATTACAATTAAAAAAGCAGAAGTTGTATATTTTAGAGTCACTGCATTGATTAATTTCATGTTTAATCCATTCCTAAATGTGTTGTACAACTTTTATCCAATGGCACAATGTGTACAAATATAATATTTGATCACAATAGTATTTAATGCGTAATAATAAAATTCATTCCGTGAAAATCTATTGGAGTCACAAAAAGATACACAAATCATAATAAACCCTATTACCATATGGGGATCCCACAAGAAAGCATACTTGGTCCAATCATATTTTTAATCTATATAAATGATCTCCCAGTAAATATAAAATATCAGATAAGACTTTTTGCAGATGACTGACTTATCTACAGGAAAGTCGAGAATGACAGCGACCACAATATACTGCAAAGGGATGTTAATAAAATGGTGGTTTGGGTGACAAATAATAGGATGGCATTAATGTTAGCAATCCATCACTTTTAGTAACAATGTAAATGGAAACAAAAGGGACTACAGATTCACAGAAAATGTCATTCCTAGAAGTGATAGCTGTAAATACTTAGGTGTATATATAACCAAAGATTTAGGGTGAGGGCTAAACGTGGAATAGATTAAAAAGAAAGCATTAAAAACTCTCCAATGGGTGATTAGAAACCTCAAAGGGAGCACTAGAGTAACTAAGGAAAAGGTGTATTTACCAGTTTTAGAGGACTCATCACTCATATGGGACCTGCACAAAGAAGGGCATATTACAAAACTGGAGAAGGTCCAAAGAAAGGCTGCCAGATATGTACTGGGGAAGCATAGAAGGATGGAGAGTGTGACTGAAATGTTAAAAACGCTGGGCTGGGAACCTTAACAAAGTAGAAGAAAAATAAACAGACTTTGTGGAATGTTCCGCATGATGAAGGGAGAGAAAGCTAGGGCAGAACTGAGAAAAGAGGCAGGAAATCCAAATTTTACAGGGAGAAAACATCACAAATTCAAGGCAAAATGCCAAGCACAAAGAACGAATAAAAAATTTTCTTTTCTAAATAAAATAATTATTGATTGGAACACCTTACCTGCATAACTATTCGAGCCCTTTCCTAACAGAGTGAATACTTTTAAGAAAATATGTAAATAATTTCTGTAATAATTTGATTCGTATGTTGTGTCAAATTGCATGTAACAGCTTAATCTTGGATTATTTTTTCTAGTTGATAGGGAAACTGACGTTAATGAGATGGGGATTTTCTTCCTTTTTTCTTTTTTTTGTGTTGAAGTTTTGTGTTTAGAAGCTTCCTTTGCCTGTATTTTTTTTTACTGACTGATTTTCTTGATTATTTTTTGTGATATTGATTCATGTCATGATATGTCATGTTATTTTTTCCAAGGCAGGTTTGATTATAATACTTGGGATGTGTGTGCCACCTGATATTGTCTACCTGGTTATATAAGTTTTAATAAAAATTATAATATATATAATATATTCCCATTCCTATCAAATACCCCCTAAAATATAAAAGGAGGAGGGGGAAGAGTGGAGGACAATGAGTATGAACCTTGGGATAGGAGCCAGGCATGCACACCACCATCTTAACTTCATCAGATATTACTCTGATTTGAATCATATTTTAATTTAACATGAAATTTCAAAGGTATTCAAAGTAAAAGAAAGTCTAAGCATAATATTTTACCATGAAGTTAAATCAGGCAGTATAAATATAAATCATAAGTTAATAAATGTTGAACTTTACCTGAATAAACAATCCAAAGTGACGTAATCTTTTGAGAGAGAGATGAAAGCTGCGAGATTGTCCAAGAGTGGGATGTAATAATATTCATCTAAACAATGATATTTTCTTATCAAAAAACTGATAATATAGAGCCTGCAATTGAAATAAAATAATTGAATTTTGGCAAATAATTTATATTTATATATGTGTGTGTGTATGTTGTGTGTGTATGTATGTATGTGTATATATATATATATATATATATATTTTATACGTAAACCCTTGAAATAGAGCACACTCCGGCTACACATAAACACAGATCAAAATATTCAAAACAACAAGACACAAAGAAGGGAAACTCACAATATGTAGTTTGCTTTTTGACGACACGACCATCGTCATCAGAATGGCATTCTCGGGGAAGAGCAGAAAGGCCATGTGCAGGGGAACGGTGAGGGGAGGAGAGGCAAGGGACCAATAGGAAACAGACAAGGTGGGGGAGGGGAAATGTAGGCAGCTATTGGATGCATCCAGTGGACATGGTTCAGCAGGGATGTTTAAAAGACAAAAGCAACCAGATATGCGCCATCTCGCAGGTTCTCACCTCTATGCTACTAGCGGAATTGGGAAGGGTTTCAATCACAGAAACAGATAAGTAATCACCAAAAGATTGGTTGTGGGAAGCAGTGTGAGTAGGGATGGGATAATTAAGGAATGTGGGAGATTTGGTGGAATAGCGGTGGTTATTCATGCGGAGGGAAAGGGTGGTCGTGCATTCACCCACGTAGAAGACAAGGCAAAAGTTACAGGAGGGGCGATATAAAATGTTTTTTGAGGTGTAAGCGGCATTGGGTGGGGAATTGGTAGTAAGGGAGGTGGAGGGTCTTAGGAGATGACAGCATTTGCAGCGTGGGGAGTTGCTTGGTGCCGACAGGGGCGGGGAAGTGACGGGGGTGCTCGCAGGTGGTTTTGTTGACTTGAAGATGTCTCCCAAATTTGATGGACGTTTAAACTAAACGGAGGGACGACGTGGGAAAAGAAGTGATGGGGATTGACTGTTGTTAATAACTGGGAAGAGTTCACGGAGTATATGTTTCATTTTGTGGGTTCTGAGAAAGAAAGTACTCATAAGGTTAGGGCATTTTGCGCGGTTTGGTTTGGCTAGAGGAGTGTATTGGGTTGACTCTGGGCACCTGCAGCTCCACCCAAGTCATGTGATTTTTCAGGTACCAAATCTTCCTGGGAACACATAACTGGCACATGTATATTTATTTATATGGTTGTATAAATATATACATACATACACACACACACACACACACACACACACACACACATATATATATATATATATATATGTATATATATAAGGGGAAAAGAATAAGGAAACCATGGGTCACGGATGAGATGATTGCAAAGATGGATGAGAGAAGAAGATGGAAAATGTAAACACAGAGTTAGGCAAAATGAAGTACAAAGAGTTAAACAATAAATTGAGAAGGGCCACAAATAAAGCAAAAGAAGAATGGTGGAAAGCACAATGCAAGGATATGGAAAGTTTACAGAGGAAGGGTGAAATTGGTGTGCTATACAGCAAGGGAAGATCTGTGCTAACAGTTAACGATAAGTGGGGTTAGATAATAGTTGAACCCGAAAAATCCAAGAGAGATGGAAGGAATATATAGAAACCCTGTATGGTAAAGAACTTAGGCCGACAAGGTTAGACATAGAAAAGGAACATGACGTAGAAGAAGATAGCTTAGGTCCAGGCATACTAGACGACGAAATAGAAAGGGCATTAAAGGAGATGAAAGCAAATAAGGCAGTGGGGGTGGACAATATCCCTGTAGAAATGCTGAAATGGTCAGGGAAAGGTGGGAAGAAGGCCCTATATGGACTGATTCGTAGTATCTATGAGGAAGGAATCTGGCCGGAAGATTTTGTGAGATCGGTGTTAGTTCCTATTCCAAAAAAGGCAAAGTCTATATCATGTGAGGAATACAGAACAATAAGTTTGATATCCCACACAGCTAAAGTTATTCTCAGGATCATCAACAAAAGGATAGAGAGTAAGGCAAATGATTACTTAGGGGATGATCAGTTTGGGTTTAGGAAGGGAAGAGTTACGCGTGATGCCATTGCAGTAATGAGATCACTAATTGAGAGGAATCCAGGACGTTTTTGCCTGTTTTGTTGATTTCGAAAAAGCGTTTGATAGAGTGAATTGGGAAAAATTAATGCGTGTATTGCAGAAAATAGGAATGGATTGGAGGGACAGGAGACTGATCCGCAACCTGTACATGTCTCAGACTGCTCAGGTGCGAGTGGGTAACGGAGAGTCCGGATGGGCAGTGTTAGGAAGAGGGGTAAGGCAGGGTTGCCCATTGTCATCGGTGCTGTTCAACGTATATGTGGAGGAAATGATTAAAGAGGCATGGGAAGAACTGGAGGTAGGAATGAAAGTCGGAGGGGAATTCGTAAAATCGGTTAGGTTTGCTGATGACCAAGCATTAGTTGCTCAGTCAGCAAAGGGGTTGCAAGCATTGCTGAGTGAATTGGAGGTTCAGTGCGATAAATATGGGATGAGAATCAATATTAATAAAACAAAGGTTATGCGATTTTCCAGAAAGAAAAAGGCTAAACTAAATATTAAAATAGGCGGGGAAAGAATAGAGCAGGTAGAGCAGTTTACATATCTCGGAAGTGTTTTGGACCAATACGGTCAAAGTGGTAGGGACGTAAGGAGAAGAATTGCGCTAGGCAAGGAGGCTTTCTCAAGGAGGAGGGAATTGATGACGGGGATGTTGAGTAGGGATGTAAAGACAAGACTCGTAAAAACTCTGATATGGAGCATAGCTATGTATGGCGCAGAAACGTGATCACTGAAGCAGGAGGATAGACGTAGATTGGAGACTTTTGAAATGTGGGTGTGGAGAAGAATGGAGAAGGTGAAATGGACCGAAAGGAAAACAAACAAGGAAGTACTAGAGATGGTGGGTGAGGAGAGGGGTTTGTTGAGAGAAATCGTATGGAGGCAGGAAAAATGGATGAAAGGCTTATTGAGCGGTAGTGGAATGTTGAAGAAAGTAATAGAGGGGAGAATGTTGGGAAAGCGAGGTAAGGGCAGGAACAGGATAGGGATGTTGGACGGGATGAAGGAAGGAAAGAAGTACACCGAGATGAAGAGGGACCTGATATAGATTAGTTTGCTAGGTGGGGAGTCACAAAATGTTTATTTGATAGTTGTGTCCATCCAAAAACCTACCTTAAACGGTAGATTACCTAATAATAATATATATATATATATATATTTATATACAAAACCATCAACACAGTAATTAACCCGAAGATCGGTTTAGTAGGTGATGGTAGAGTTCACCCATGTACTAAGCCCGACGGTGTGTGAATATTCACACATCAGGATAGGGGGGCCAGTTCCTTTCCCTTTGCCGGTTATGGTTTCCCAGGAAGATCTGGTACCCGAAAATCAACTAGCTTGGGTAAAAATATATATATATATATAATTTACTAAATAGTCATAGCAAACACAGAAACTAAAACACATAAAAGAGGGACTCACTAGTTCTCGAATTTTCGGTGGTGCAACCACCTTTCTCAAGAGGAATTAGGAACAGAGCTCCCAATTCCCAAACATGCCTCCGAACACAACACTGCCTTTGACCAATGTTTTAAAGTATCCGTCTTAGCATCCCTCCCACACTCAGACCCTCCACTGAAACACAAAACATTAGAGCTAGCTTTCATCTGGCTCTTGGATTCCTGGAATCGCCCAGGTATTAATATTAGGTATTAATTGCCCCCTTTATGCATATAATTTCATCCCCCTTCGCCCCCAACAACTTCCACATCATACCCACCTTTTTTTAAAATTCCTGCGCCATACACTACCCCTCCAAACCCCTCACCTCAAATGCCTTTCCCCCCCTTTTTTCCCCCATTTTCCCCCTTCTCCTTCCTACCACTACTTTCGGGCTCTCCTCTGCCTCAGTTCTGTTCCTAATTCCTCTTGAGAAAGGTGGTTGCACCACCGAAAATTCGAGAACTAGTGAGTCCCTCTTTTATATGTTTTAGTTTCTGTGTTTGCTATGACTATTTAGTGAATTTTATTGTGCACCTTCGTGGCTTTTCCAAGAAAGTGACTATATATATATATTTCTACATATATATATTTCGACATATATATATGAATACCCTCCCATGGACTACAACATTGACGTGATGGAAGGGCTTGTGCGTTCCGATGACCCCTAGAGCTGTGCGGGCGGGAGTAATAATAATTGCTCCTGGTAGGGTCACCCATGCCAGATAGGTCGAAGGTTAGGAGCCAGACCAAAGGTAGTCCACGCAGGGTCTGTTCCTCAGTGAGGCAGCTGCAAAGGCGTCTGACCGTAGTGGGGTGGCCATTAAGTGATGGTGTCACGTTAAAAACACTATTGAGGAAGGCAATGGGAAGCCACCTCAATTATTATTCCCAAGCAAAATGATGGACGTAAGAGAGAAATTAAGTCCAGGCAACTGCGGGACTTAGCCCAAAGGGCTGTGTGTCGTACCCAGCAAGGAAGGAAGAGATGATGTTGGGGTGGGGGACTATAGGTTAGGCACGAGGAATAAATGCGGGGAGAAAGCAATTGAGTCTTGCAGGAGACAGAGGTTAGTCATCACCAATACATGACTTAGACACCACAAAAGGCATAGGTACACATGGAAAATGCCAGGTGACTCAGAACAGTATCAGATAGATTATATTCTGGTTAGGCACAGGTTTAGGAACAGTGTGATAAATTTGCAGTTTCCCGGGAGTGGATGCGGACTCTGACCACAATTTAGTTGCTATAAAATGTAACGTTCATTTCAAAAAGATTAGGCAGGGGCGGAGGGTTAGTAAATGGAATTTAGAAGCCTTAAATGGAATAACAAGGAAGGAGTATCAGCAGGTTGTAGAGAGAAGTTAATGGGAAAAGAATAAGGAAACCATGGGCTACGATACAAAGATGAATGACAGAAGAAGATGGAAGAATGTAAACACAGAGTTAGGTAAAATGAAGTACAAAGAGTTAAACAATAAATTGAGAAGGGCCACAAATAAAGCAAAAGAAGAATGGTGGAAAGCACAATGCAAGGATATGGAAAGTTTACAGAGGAAGGGTGAAATTGGTGTGCTATACAGCAAGGTGAAATTATTATCGGGAAGTAAGAAGGGATGATCTATGCTAACAGTTAACGATAAGTAGGGTAAGATAATAGTTGACACAGAAAAGATCCAAGAGAGGTGGAAGGAATACATAGAAACATTGCTTGGTGGAGAACTTAGACCAACAAGGTAAGACATAGAAAAGAAAAATGACATGGGGGAAGATAGCTTAGGTCCAGGCATACTCAACGACCAGATATAAAAGGCATTAAGGGAGATGAAGCTAAATAAGGCCGTTGGGGTAGACAACATTCCTGTGGAATTATTGTAAGGTTTAGGGACATGTGGGAGGAAGACTCTATTTGGATTTATTCGTAGTATCTATGAGGAAGGAATCTGGCCAGAAGACTTTGTAAGAGAAGTGTTAGTTCCTATTCCAAAAAAGGTAAAGGCTACCTCATGTGAGGACTACAGAACAATAAGTTTGATATCCCACGCAGCTAAAGTCGTTCTCAGGATCATCAACAAAAGGATAGAGAGTAAGGCACATAAATACTTAGGGGATGATCAGTTTGGGTTTAGGAAGAGGAGAGGTATGCGAGATGTCATTGCAGTAATGAGATCACTAATCAAGAGGAATATAGAATACCATCAGGGCATATTTGCCTGTTTCATAGATTTTGAAAAAGCGTTTGATATAGTGAATTGGGAAAAACTAATGAGTATTTTGGAGAAAATAGGAATAGATTTGAGGGACAGGAGACTAATCCGCCACCTGTGCATGTCTCAGACTGCTCAGGTGCGAGTGGGGAACGGAGAGTCCGGATGGGCAGTGTTAGGAAGAGGTGTAAGGCAGGGTTGCCCATTGTCACCGATGCTGTTCAACCAAAAGGGAGGAAATGATTAAGGAGGCATGGGAAGAACTGGAGGAATGAATATAAGTTGGAGGGGAATTCGTAAAATCGGTTAGGTTTGCTGATGACCAAGCATTAGTTGCTCAGTCAGCCAAGGGGTTTCAAGCATTGTTGAGTGAATTGGAGGTTCAATGCGATAAATATGGGATGAGAATCAATATTAATAAAACAGAGGTTATGCGATTTCCGAGGAAGAAGAAGGCTAAGATAATCATTAAAATAGGAGGGAAAAAAATAGAGCAGGTAGAACAGTTTACATATCTCGGAAGTGTTTTGGACCAACTCGGTCAAAGTAGTACGGATGTAAGGAAAAGAATCGCGCCAGGCAAAGAGGTTTTCTCAAGGAGGAGGGAGTTGATGACGAGTACGTTGAGTATGGAGGTTGAGAAAACTTGTAAAAACTCTTATATGGAGCGTAGCTATGTATGGCGCGGAAATGTGGTCACTGAAGCAGGAGGATAGACATAGATTGGAGGCTTTTGAAAGGTGGGTGTGGAGGAGAATGGAGAAGGTGAAATGGACTGAAAGGAAAAAAAATGAGGAAGTACTGGAGATGGTGGGTGAGGAGAGGGGTTTGTTGGGAGAAATCCCATGGAGTCAGGAAAAATGGATGAAAGGCATATTGAGCGGCAGTGGGATGTTGAAGAAGGTAATAGGTGGGAGAATGTTAGGAAAAAGAGGAAAGGGCAGGAACAGGATAGGGATATTGGACGGGATGAAGGGAGGAAGTATGCAGAGATGATGAGAGACCTGATATATGGTATGTTGCTGGAGTGTGTTTTTTTTGGAGTTACAAAATATTCATTTGGTACTTGTGTCCATCCCAAAACCTACCTTGACCGGTAGATTACCTAATAATAATAATATAATAATTTTCATACAAACCATGGCCATGCTGACTGCTCAGGTAAACCATGTAACAATGAAATAACCATCTGCATCCCTGATTCTTTGGCAACTGCTACATTTGATGGCCCATCAGTATCACTCTCCTTACCAGGCAAATTCATCATCTAAAAAAAATATGTTTCAATGCTATTAGGAGGATTTTTAATTGCAGCCCTTAAATTATATGTGCATCAATTCATGCAACATTATTTAAGGAGGGGAAACATTTGTGTTAAGGGTGAACTGTCATGTTTTTTTTACTCAAATAAATGAAGTACTCTGATGAAACTACATTAATCTTTCCAAATTCTTCATCGTATACCTGAGAAGGCAGGGAACAACTGCCACCATCTTTAAAAAATACATATTTTTAAAAATATATGTAAATATTCCTCCCATGGACTACAACCTTGACATGGAAGGGCTTGTGCTTTCCAATTACCCCTGAACCTGAGCTCTTGAGAGCAATAATAATAGCTCCTGGTAGGGTCACCCATGCCACAGAGGTTGCATGTTAGGAGCAAGAGAATAACTTTTCTATGCAGCGTCTGTTCCTCAGTGGGGTGGCTGCAAAGACATCTGACCCCAGTGAGGTGGCAAATAAGTGATAGTGCCATGTTAAGAACACCATTAAAGCAGGAAAAGGGAAACAACCTCAATTATTATTCCAAAGAATTTTATGATGGACAGTATAGAGAATGAGTCCTGGCAACTGAGGGAGTCGGCCCAATCGGCAGTGTGTCACGCCTGGCAACGGGAGAGGCAAGCCTTCTGCGGTCATAATCTCACAAAAACCTTGAAAAGAACAACCAAAAGCAACAGGACTGAAGAAGCAGAAGAAAACTGAATTAGTTAGAACAGGAACTTGAAATGTTATGAAAATGTTGATGACAGGAAAATTACATATTATAAAGCAAGAAATGGAAAGAAGAAAAAAAGATATTTTAGATCTATGTGAAGTGAGATGGAAGGATAGCGGGAATACTGGTATGATGGTAATTGAGTAGTAAACAGCAGAGGGGAGGCGAGCCCAAGAGAGTTACCATAATTATGAACAATAAGATAAGAAGAAGCATTGTCAACATAGAACAAGCAATGGATTGAATATTATTGGTAGAGATAACAGGAGAAGCATCAACCCTGGTCGTTGTTCAGACATTCATGCCACCAAACAATCGTAATGCGGAAGAAGTCGATAGGGTATATGATCAGGTAGAGGACTTTTTGCCATTGTTATCACAAGAAAACATATTATATTAATGGGGCATTGGAATGCAATGGTAGGTGAAAGAAGAGATGGTAATTGGGTGGGGGACTACGGTTCAGGCCCAAGGAATGACCGCGGAGATAAAGCAATTGAATTCTGCAGGACATGGGGGCTAGTCATCACCAACACTTAGTTTAGGCACCACAAAATGTATAGGTATACATGGAAATGCCAGGTGACTCAGAAAGGTATCAGATTAAATTGTGGTAAGGTACAGGTTTAGGAATAGTACGATCAATTAGCACAGCTTCCAAGAAGCAGATGCGGACTCTGATCACATTTTAGCTGCAATGAAGAGTAGTGTCTGTTTCAAAAAGATAAGGTAGGGGTGGAAGGTTAGGAAATGAAAGTATCAGAAGACTGGTGAAAAAATCATGGATGAGAGAAAAGAGCTGAGTAATATTGAGGAAAAATGGAAATATATAAAAAAGAAAAAATCAAAAGCTCCATAACTTAAGGAACTGTGTATGGAAAAAAAAAGGAAATCATGGATAAGTGGATTAGAAAGATAGATGAGAGAAGAAAAAAGAAGAATGTAAACACAGAGTAAGGCAAAAGTTCGTACAAAGAGTGCAATAATAAATTAAGATGGGCCACAAATAAAATTAAAGAAGCATGGTGGAAAACGCTATATATTTGCCCAATTTCTCAAAAGCAATAATCTGTTTCCCTCCATTTCAATGATTTTGCAAACATGTAATACCCCTCAGTCAATCTTCAAAAGACATGTGCACGTAGGAACAGGATGAAATTACAGCTAGCACTCAACATAAGGAGCATGTATGAATCAGGAAATAAATGGTAACAAATCTAATACAGGCAGCATAGGAAATTTGTAGCAGGGTGCTGGTCAGCAATCAAAATTTTACAGTGAATTTACTGTACGAGGCAAATATTGCGGGCATAAAGGTGAAGCATTATTAAGCATCATGTCCCTAATATTAACTAAAATCCAACACCTCTTTTAAATTACAACATAAGATCATACGTTGAAGATAAAAATGAAAGGCAAATACCTGATATGAAACCTCGACAGCGAATTCCAGGAAACGCCCAAGAAGAGGCTCTTCTGTGGAAAGTCTCTTCCTCACCAATGTCATTTCTTCCCGCATCAGGAAATACATTTGCTTCAGTCCATTCTCCCATTTATGATGATCATGTGCATAAGCACCGACACTTCCAATGGTTGCACCATTTGGATGATGAATTTTCAGTTGGAAGATTAAAAACTCCAATACTAGACTCTGCATAGTGAAAAATTGCATTAAAATTAGTTCCACTTAGAATTACCTTCTTCCTCCAAAGTCTTTTTCATCCTCTGTTTTAGCTGGAATGGCCCAATCAACAGCAAATGTTTTTGCTAAAAAATAGGTAGGCCAAAAGATATGTCCCTCATTCTCATGTCAAAGACGAGAATAAGGGACAGAAGGATAGATGAAGGTCCACTTCAGCTTTCCATGTCCCTCCGCCCCTCTTCACTAGCTAGAGAAATACCCACATTGATATCCTTGAAAAAATTCTCCAATGGAATTCTTTTAATACAATGTGGGGGCAATGCTTGGTAGAGTGGTTTAAGATGAATGCAAGAATATGGCATTATAAACACTATTCCATGTCTTTTAATAATAAAACCACTTTACTTTTCCACATAAACCACTTTACTTTTCCACATAAACTTTATGTTTACTT
>CM073779.1:13373176-13611701 GCA_037158775.1 Hetaerina titia
GATTTCGGGTGTAGAAAACGTGAAGTTATGAAGTATGCTGTGGCCCCGCCCCGTGTGGGCGATTTAACAACTTGTCCTAAAGAGTGTTTTGTGAATATAGTATGTGAAGGAGTTTTTTGCATGAATCTCTGTCATAGGCGGATTTTCCTTGCGGATTTTTAGCTACTTACAGTTGGATTTTTTTTGGGAAGCTCTAGAAATCGGAGGTCATTTGCGGCAGTTGGATACACGAATAATAAATCCCTGTTATTAGTTTTCGAGGACAAAACAGAGTTAGGCGGGAATGTTATCTTCTCTAGCTTTGATAATCCGTTCCCCGTAATCGAGTAAATTTTGAAGATAAAAACCTTCAAAATTTACTTGATTACAAGTTTCCAAATGATTGTGTTAATTAATTGCGGGAGAAAATGTATTTTTTGCCAACTTTTCTCCTGATTGGTTATTTAAATGCATTTAATTGGCTCAATTACGACATTTTCATAAAATGCTTATTTTAAAATTCAATTAAAAATCATTTCCAGAATTTTAAATATTAAAAATATGACATTTTCCTCGTCTGTAACGGAAAGTTTTCTCCAAGTACGATATCCGTTAAGGTAATAGTTCTGGATTTCGGCCACTTAACGTTTTCGAGGGAGTGTAATAGATTGTGATTTGGGATTATATATTATTTGTCGCAGCGTATTCTTATAAGAATTCCTGCAAAAATGGCTCATAATGAAGACCAAAATAAAGCATTCATTAAGGATTAATATCATTTGGTCTGAATGAAAATTTTTCAGATACAGTGGCAACAATAACTTGATTCAAGTAATTCCTGATCAAATTATTGATTTGGAAGATACTTCAATAATTTACGCAGAAATTCTGTCATTTTTACATCACTTCCTACAAATATTTCTGCCGTTAAGAGATGAGGTCTGACGGTGCAGATAAATCACGGTATCTGTTCCAACGTGTCTAGCCCAGATGACGTGGTAGGCGCAATTGGAACACGCTTTGCGATAAAGGGATTGGAACTCTTTAGCGTGGATAGGTATTTGGAAAACACCCTTTATTTTGTCTCTATCTGCATTTTTTTAATACCAAATATCTGCGATACTTTACGCCAGCTTATTTTAACTGTTCTGCTAATCATAATTCTTTTCAAGTTTTTGCTATTAGTTTACGATACAAAGTTGAGATAGCAAACTTTACTGGTGTTTACTCTTAGTTGCAAAAAGGATTTAAACAACATTTAATACTCGGAGATTTTACCACAAAATATTGGTTTATTAGATAACTAGAATATGTTATCTCAATTGTGTATGCTGTAGAAGAACCGATAAAGTGTAATAATTTTTTTCTTGGAAAGAAGCGTTTCTATAGTGAATATTTTTGTATACCCTTATTTATCCAAAATCCATCAATTTTCGTGTGGTTTGACGAGATTTCAATTCTAGTCCACGGCTGAAGGGACGGAATATCAACAGCTCGAGGCGACCGTTATTTATTGGGAGGGTTGACGTCACACCGATGGGTTTTTATTTTCTGAAACCAGCCTCCGGAGCGCCGGGCGTTTAAATTTGGGGACCACTCTTTAAAGTGGGACTTCCTGATTGTTATTATAGTTACATGTTTCGTACTAGCTATATGTACTAGTATTGTGGTCAAGACTGGTTATTATTAGGGGAGGTAGGAAGAAGGAAAGGATGTTAAGGAGGGATGTGAGGAAAAAGGCTCTTCTTTCCCTTCGCTCAAAAGGCACACGTTTGTAATTTAATACCCACTTTTTGACTGTTCTCTCAGGTCATGCGAAAATATATAGGTCACGTAGATTTTCATGAGAGGAAGGGATCGTACTTGGTACGAATTTCTAAGCTCTCGGAGTTACTTCCGATCCTCGTGAAGCACAGAGTGTCATCTTGCAACACGATAATTCACTTGATTTCTTGAGGATGAAATGAATACGATTTCCAGAATATTTCCATTATTTTTTTAATTAAAAAATTATGGATTTAAAAATACGGATGATGCAAAATTTCAGCAAAATTAGACGTCGGCTGGTTTTGAAAATTAAAAAAGGCAGATTGTCAGCAGACTTACTAACCAATAGCTGCCCATCCAAGATTTAGAGGAAAGCCAGTCCAGGTTAATTTTAATTTTCATGGACACAGGAGGGTATGAGATACTGAATTTTCATACAAGGAGCTACAACTATGCTACTAAAAAATGTTTATCTATTTCATTAACACTTTAAATTTCGAGGATCCCTGAACTTTGATCACGATATCTTTTTACCATTAAGGCTAATACTTTATTTTTCTAATTGGTCTTTGACGCCAAACCAAATATACTGAAAACCAAAACGATCAGTGAAAAAAATTCTCCTAAGAATTGAATGAGCATCAATGCAATGACATTTTGTCTTTATGAATCAGTTGCCGAAGTGACAAATACATTATAAAGCAGAATATGGGTATGCCATCTAACACACACACACACTTAAGGGGCTTGGAGCTGTACTTATATAAAATGTAATTTGGACGCATTAATATGAACGACAGGGAAGCAGTCTCAGCAGGCTGCGGAGGCAATTCTGAGGGAGGACAAGGAGCTGGGTACCATAGAGGAAAAATGGGAACAAATAAAAATAGGATAATAAAAAGCCTCAAAGGAGATTAAAGGAGCTTTAAATAGGAAAACGGTAAGGAAACCATGGGTTACGGAGGAGATGAATATAAAAATAGACGAGGAGGAAGAAATAGACAAGAGAAGGAAATGAAAGTATATGCATACAGAATCATAAAGATACAGAAGAAAGTATAAATAGTAAAACAGTGATCCGAGATCGGCAACATGTAGAGTAAATTAAACATGGTGTAAGATGCAGTGCGAGAATACGAAAAATTGACAACGGAAGGGTGAAATTGGTAGATTGATGTTGTCCAGCCCTGGTGGTGGCTGGGTCTGCCAATCCAAGGGTCGCGGGTTCGATTCCCGCCTGGGTGGGTTTTTCTCCACCTTGGGCCTAGATGTTCGTAATCGTCCTCATTGATATTACTGTAAAATATTAAGTTCGATGTAAAACGCCAAAAAGTGCTGTTGTCGGACTAAGGCTATATAAATAAATTATACTGAAAGCTGAAAGCAATATCAGCAGGTAAAAAGGGAAAATCTAACATATGTCATGAAAAATATTGGCTGATCCAGAAAATATCTCAGAGAGGTGGAATGTATATATAATAGAGCTTCACGGGAAAGAATTAGACCAGCAAGGTAAGACATAGAAAAAGAATATGACGCAAATAATAATGGCTCAGGTCCGGACTTCCTCGATGGCGAGATACAAGGAGCATCTAGGGAATTGAAATCAAACATGGCGGTAGAGGTAGAAAACATTTTTTGCAGAACTACCTAAAGTTTTAGAAAAAAGATAAGAGGAAGTGTTTACATTGGCTAATTCGTAAATCTTATGAGGGAGGAACTTGGTTGTAAGAATTCCTCAGATCAACCTTAGTTCCTATCCCAAAAAATGGAAAGGCAACCTGAAATGAGGACTACAGGATAAAATGTTTTCAGGATGGTAAAATTGTGGTTCTAAGAATCATCGATAAAAGGATTGAGGGCAGGGAAAACGATTACTTATGGGGATGATCAATTTTGGTTCAGGAATGGGAGAGGCACCAATGATGCCAAAGCAACAATGGGATAATAATCGAGAGTAATATAGAATAAAATTAGGACGTATTCGACTGCTAATTAGATTTATAAAAGCAGTTTGATGAAGTGATTTAGGAGGAATTAATCAGTATATTTCAGAAAATAAGAATCGATTGAAGAGATAGAAGGTTAATCCGCAATCTGTACACCTTTCAGACTGATCAGGTGAGAGTGGGGGACGGAGAGTCCAGATGGGCAGTGCTAGGAAGAGGTGCAAGGCAAGATTACCCATTATCACCGGTGCTGTTCAAAGTATATGTGGAGGAAACTATAAAAGAGGCATAGAAGCAGTGGTAATAAAGGTGACAGACAGTGGGGAATTCGTAAAATCAGTAATGTTTGCTGATGGCCAAGCTTTAGCTCGTCAGCCAGCCAAGAGGTTGCAAGCATTGCTGAGTAAGTTGGAAATTCAGTGCGACAGATATATGATGAGAATCTACATCTACGCAATGCCTTGCAAGCCGCCGCAATTGCATGTGGCGGAGGGGGGTTGGGCACCACCCGTAATTTAGGAAAAAAAACCGCATAAAGAAGCCACAAATTTATAGTCCGCAAGTCAAGCATGGTAAACATTCATGCAAGAAACCTTTCACCTCACAAACATGCAAACATACAAACTACCAACAAACCATGCCCATGCACCTACATTTAAACCTAATATCATTGCGATTTTAATTTTTTTTCCGACTTATAAATTAAATGTTTTTAGTATTTCTAAAGGGACTTCGGTTTCTCACTATTATGATTTCTGATTGTTCTAAAGCTAACAGTTTCAGGCTTAACTTTGTGGAATTCCTTCAGGGTGAGGGTAAAAGAAAGAGTAAAAAAACTTTGCACTTCCACACAGCTTTAACACAACACGACCATGGTTTCAATGCTGCGTTGTATTAAAAGTGTGTGGAAGTGCAAGTTTTTTTACTCTTTCTTTTGCCCTTCTGATTGTTCTGTTGAATCAATATTAATAAAGTAAAGGTTATGCGATTTTCCAGAAAGGGAAATACTAAGTAAAACATTTAAATAGAAGGGCAAAAACTAGAGCAGGTTGAACACTTTACGTATCTTAGAAGTATTTTGGATTTAAATGGTCAAAGCGGTAGGGACGTAAGGAGATGAATTGCGCTAGGCAAAGACGCTTTCACAAGAAGGAGGGAGTTGATGACAGGGATGATGACTAAGGTTGTTTAGAAAAGACTCGTAAAAACGTTGATATTCAACATAGTTTATGCGGCGCGGAAACGTGATTCCTGAAGCAGGACGATAATGCAGCTTCAATGACCAAGTTTCGGCGCCGTACAAAACTACGCTCCATATCAAAGTTTTAACGAGTCTTTTCTTACATTAGTTGGTAGATTGTAGAAGTGGATTGGAAGATTTTGCAATGTGGGTGAGGAGAAGAATGGAGAAGTTGAAATGGACCGAAAGGAAAGCAAATGAGGAAGTACTAGGGATGGTGAGCGAGGAGGGGGGTTTGTTGAGAGAAATCCTAAGGAGGCAGGAGAAATGAATGAAGGGCGTATTGATTGGCGTGGGATGTTGAAGACTGCAATATAGGAGAGAATTTAAATATAGAATGAACATAGCTATGGTCGTGAATCAATGAAAACGAGATATCCAAGGCCGTTGGCTTGATTAAAGTTTCTAACCCTTTGGTGGATTGTGGGTGGTATGGAAGTTTAACGCATTTCTTTTCATTGGGCTGGGATAGTGTTGTGCTGGAATTGAATAGTCTTTTCTGTTTATGTTTCTTGAGTATTCTGTCAATGAATTGATCGGTGTAGCCATTAGATATGGCGGTCTGTTTTATGGATTTAAGTTCTTTTTGAAAGTCTGTTTTGTTCAAGAGTACAGATAGAAGACGGTGTGTGAGAGAATGGAAGGCGGCGAGTTTGTGGGTGTGATGATCAAAGGAGGACTGATGGCTGTAATTATTAGCATTCGTTGGTCAACGGTAAATATTAAATGAAAGCTGATTATTTTTTAATTGACAAGGAGGTCCAAAAAGGGGAGTGACTTGTGATTTTCAACTTCGCATTTGAATTTAATGGATGGGTCTTGTTATGGTCCTCGAGGAAGTTGTCAACGGAGTAGGTGTCTGTGTCAAAAATTGCGAAAATGTCGTCGACATACCTGTACCAGGTGTTGGTGGAATATTTAAATTTACTTCGGCACTCTTGCTCGAAATTGGACATAAATAAATTAGCTAGAAAGGGGAAGAGAGAATTAGTTTACGGCCTTGGCTACCTCGTTTTCATAGGGGAGAATGTTAGGCAAACGTGTAAAGGGCAGGAACAAGATAGGGATGTTGGACGGGATGAAGGGAGGAAGGAAGTACACAGAGATGAAGAGGGACCTGATGTAGAGTAAGTTGCTGTGTTGTGTTTTGTTTGGAGTCACGAAATATTTATTTGATAGTTGTGTCCATCCAAAACCTTCCTTAACCGGTATATTACTTAATAATAATATATAAATATAGTGATTTCAGTAAGATGTGACCTGAGGCCGAATGCTTCGATTTTTAAAAACATGAGTGTCCTTTTAAATGTTCTCTGTTTATTTTTTGTGTTCTAGTGTGCCGTCCATATATATATATATATATATATATATATATATATATATATATATATATATATATATATATATATATATATATATATATATTTATAGGGTATACATATAATTATATATTATTATAAAATATATATATTCCATTATATTACCATGAATAAACTCAAGATCCTTAATCTCAGAATTTATTAGTGTATGAGTATGTTTACATATATTTGAACTTTATCATAATGTTTCCCATTTGGAACTCCGAAATCTACAAATAAGCGCAGTGTCACAAAAATTGGAACCAATCGTTAGTGAGTTTATGGGGTCAGGAAATGTTTATACTACGTATTATTCTTTTAATCCCCCCACTTTGGTTTCTTGGATGAAAGGAAAGCTATCGGTAGTCATTTTTTACTCGTTACTTTCTAGTTTTAGCATAGGAATTTCATCCTTGGCCCAAGCGTCCTAGTGCTTGCCAGGAAACTATTTTTACTACTTCGTATTTCTGTTGTACTAGTGGAATTAGCGCGGGTCGTTTTGTTTAGTTTTATTTCCGAGAGATGTCACAGGGTCGCTCTATGATAGGTGCTATTTCTGGTCTTCCTCCTTGGAACTCCTTTATCTTGACACACACTCGTTGGAAATAGTCGTAATATTTCTTCCACAAGTCAATTCTTCCTGACCGTGTGGGTGTGCTTGTTTGAACAGTGTTATTTCCCTGGAGAACATAGAGACAAAGGGTCATTGCTGCGATGCCAAGACCGTAGCACTATTTTGATGGACGAATTTGGATAGCCACTCTCCTTGCCCCCCTCTCTAACACAGACTTCGGACATATTTGAGCGACGTGTATTCCATTGTTTTCGCGCGTGGTGAGCACGCACGGGAGATGGGCCGGTTGCCAAGCAGCTTCAGGTGCCAGTTGGCCTGCTCCTCACTGAGTCAGCCTGGATCACTTGATCTCTCCTCATTGTTTTCTTATGTATGGCGATCGAGTGATCATTTTTTTCCTTTAAGCTACCAGCTATGAAAGGCCCTGTAATTTATCTCTTCCACGCATACTTCAGTGCATTGCTATTGAATTGTTAAATGCGACTTTGAAACTCCTCATCCATCCATCTAAAATTTTATCCACAGTTTCCAAATCCAGTACAAGTTTATTCGTGGGTGATTCGAATGACACCGTCGAAGTTTTCGGTCGCCGAAATATTTTCCGTAATGTGCAAGTTACAATTTTACACCTGACTAGTAATTGTTTTAAAGCTTTCACGTCTAACTATGTGAGGTTTATTCCATCGTGAAATGAAAGCAAACTTCCTCAATTTCATTGCCAAGAGGTTATCAAGAGAGTGACCGGAGAAGGCATCAATGAAGAGTTTTCTTGTCTTTGAGCAGTTTCACTTTCATTCTTTTGTTTTCTGAATTTTATTTGAACGCTCCCTCAGCCCTCCCCATCGCTTCCTCAATAATTTAGTTATTATCATTTATTACAGACAAGAGGAAATACGTTTATGTTACATTGCTAAGTGCTCACTTCGGTTTTTCAAATTTTTTCAATTCACCTTTCTAAGAATCGTGGGAGTTGGGGTAGTGCGGTAGTCAAGGTGTTTGCTTCCCACCCAGAGGAACCGGTTTCGACGTCGGGTTTCTCTCCATTCTCCATCCTTTTCTGCCCATCCCTAATGACGCAAACGGCCTCAGCTGCCGGCTTACCTACAGGATTATCCTGTGGTGGTGGTAGGCGAACTTGCTACTTACCAAAATCTAGGTTGTACGTTATTGGATAAATTTCTTACTGCATCCTAAGGTGCAATTATTTGTTAGACTATAGCATATGTATTTGCATGCATGTAAAATGATAGGATGTTTCTATTAATGCATGCACCCCTGTGGACATGGGTTTGCATTTATGTGTTGGTTTTGAATACGGTTTTTCATTTTTCCCTTTTCTGGGTGGTGACCTAACAACACCCGCCACACGCCCTTGCGGGGTATTATGTAGTTGAAGATTTCTGGTTGTAAGCCGGCCGGAAAAATCATCTCTAAAAACCCTCCGAGGTTCTCAGTGAAAAGAAAGTTATCGCAAATCTAGATAGACACTGGGGACTGAAAATGATTTTCTATTGAACGGGGAGAAGGTAGTTCTGTAAACAAAAATTTTTAATGTGTAAAAAAACTCGCCACAGTTGGAAAATCGATAAAATTATTATCTCTCTTTTTGAAAGCATTTTTCAGTCGCCTTCTCAATACTTAAAGTTTCATCAATAACAATCAACTCGTCGATGACTTCATTGCTGTTTCACCAGCATTTTTATATATTTGTACTTTTCTTAAAATATCTGCATCATTGCTGATTACGATTTATCAAAGTGAGCCTTTGTTATCGTTTAATGTCATGAAGTCTCTATTGACCATCCAACCTAGGCAACAATGGATTGGAAAATGAAATAGATGAAACCGTAAACGTGATTGGCACTAGGTTTTTTTAAAGGGAGGGAAAGTAAAACAAAGTTACAAGGAAGGGGCAGATATAGAACACGCAATAGGTCACATGGGTGTGTTTGGGTAACAGTAACTCACGTGTATCCCAATCACACAGAAGCAATACAAAATTGATAAATAAATAATCCAACAACTTGTAACAACTCGATCACTAGGCTGTGTTAAGGAATAACAGTAACTCTCGTGAATCGCATTCACACTCAAACTCTCAGGAGTTGCAAGGATGTATCCTATCCCAGGGACCCGTTGTATTCACAAAGAAATCAAAAACAAATTGAAATACAAAGAAAAGGTCCAAGTTCACGTTCTCATTCACTCAATCACTCGGGTATGTCAGACCTTTGTGAATCGCACTCACTCACTTGTTCATGGTTTACAAGGATTCCTCCTATTCCAGGAACCCGTCATTCAAACAAAGACAAATAAGCGGTTGGACAAAAGTTTTCGTTCAATCGCTCGGGTATACTCAGAAACAGGGACCTTTGTGGATCGTACGCACTCAAACTTTCGGGGTTTACAAGAAAAATTAACAGAATTACTGCCGTTTTATGGACTATGTTGCCAAATTTTAGGTGTTCTTATTTTTTATAACGTTGGTAAAATAAAAAAATACTAAGATTTTCAATGCACAACGAAGTGAAACTAACTCCAACTACGTGTATGTACGCTATTTAAGAGAGAGGAAATCGAAAATCTTATGAGGAACATATTGGGAAAACAGAAAGAGCTTATAGTTTTAATAGTAAATATGAAGAATTTGAGAGATGTGCGAAGAATGTAAAACTACTGAAATGTAAAATATGTAAAATACCGGAGAAACGTACGATTGGTAGGATGCATTAAAATTAATGCAAAGTTGGATTGCCTGTAAACCGTGGAGAGGTGTTTAATATATTTACAGAAAGATTAAATAGAGTTCGTTTTTCGATTTAAGTGGAGTTCTTAGTCGATTTTTTGAAAAATATTTGTAAATAATGACGAATGTCGTGTGCTGGCAAAAACTTGAATGGATGAAAATAATTATTGAGTTGCAATGAACTTTTTGGCACTACTCACACAAAAAATGTATGATATCGTGATACAACTGTTGAAACCTATAAAATGCATAATAAAGAGACACCCACACAGAGATTTTAACGTTTACACGACTCATGAGAACCACTCACTCCGTTCTCACACCACTTCTTTCCATGTACCCAAGCTGTGCAAGACCTCTCCTCCTCCTCGCAGCCTCCACACCGAACATTTTTCTCGGCCACTTGCAATTCAAAAATTACATATAAATATTATCATGGAATTTGTCTTTTCCACATCGATGAACGTACCAGAACGACCAGGAACCGAATAATTTAAAATAGCTCGACTGAATATTCACCGTCATTCCTCCTAATTAGCCTCCCACACGAGTTACCCTATCCCTAAAAACAACGCCTTCCACACTGAACTAGTTGGTGTTTGTTTTCACTATACAGTATTTAAAATCCTTTTCACATCTTCCATTAGCAGTCAGGAGAAAACTCATGAGCTGGTTTACGTAAAGCCTACATTGATCCGGGTGTTAATCCCATTCATTGATACCATCTCCTAAACGCCCACAAACCTTTCTCCCACTCTCCTTCCCCCCTCCCGTCCCTCTCATTTCATATCTCTCTATCCCAGTGGGTATCATATACTAACACGTGGCACTCATCCTCCCAGATTATAACAGCCAAAACTTCATCCCGATTTCCCTACAATGCAATTAATCACCTTCCCACCACAATCCTTCATCCATCGAAACGAGAGCAGATCCTCCAAAGAGAACAGATCTTTGATGTCCACTGACTAAGTCTTACAGGTCACGAAAATGTTTTAATACTTCTGTGTGTGTTCTTCTTCCGTGTTTTCTGTGCTCCGTTTCTCCTTATATTACACGTGGCGTGCAGTGTTCTTCCTGTAGCATGCACAAAGACGCACACACAGAGACAAGCTAGCCTTCAGCCATTTTCCTGACGGTCGGACATAATGCAAGAAATGGTGCTTTAATGGTGGTGTACTGTGTTTCTGAAGCACGATCACTTCCCTCGGCGCAAGAGGGAGAGGACGGGCGGGATTCTGTCCCATTCTGACCAATCATACCCTCCTCCAAAATGACAATCAGAATCTTTTCCCATCCATATGGAGCCCTCGATTTAATTTCATTGTTTATTTATTATCAATTTAATGGCACAGTGAGCACTCGTCAGCTGATTTACTGTGACATACAGGGTTTCTCCGGAAAATAAGTGTACTGAGCTCAGGAAAAAATTTATTACACTTTTACATATCTTAAGCTAATATTCCTCAAAATAGGACCCTTGTGAGTCGATACACTTGTTCCAGCGGCGTTCCCATTCCTGGAACGCTCCCGCGAAGGCATCATCGGGAAACTCTCGAAGACACGTCGTCACGGCCTCTTTGACGGCGTCCAAAGTCCCGAATCGCGTTCCTTTCATCACCCGAAACTGCCTTTCACCCGAAACAACGTTCTCTAAAAAATGTGGATCAATTTTGCAGTGATCCGCAAGTTGTGTCGCGATTTCCAAGCGATTGAGTCTTTGATCATCACTGAGCACTTTCGGCACCAACTTTGCACAAATTTTTCGCATCTGTAATTGGTCCCTAATCATCTCGTGCACTATTTTTTTTGGCACGTTACACTGCTCTGCTATCATCCAAACACTAATACGACGATCAGAGTTCAGTACATCGCGAACTTTTCGCACATTTTCGTCGGTGAGTGTCGTTGATGGGCGTCCAGGTCGTGGTTTGTCGTCGACCTCTTCTCTGCCCTCCACGAACATCTTGTGCCACCGAAAGGACATTTCTGGACATATCTGACTCCCCGTAAGCCTGGTTAATCATACCGACAGTTTCGGTAGATGATTTCCCAAGCTTTACCGCAAATTTGATGGAATAACGCTGCTCCAAAAACTTCGGAATCGCCTTCCGTGACATGGGTCGAGCGTGGAGGTTCGCGTTAATAGAGCTCCTCACTACACCACAGCTCAGAGCCGACTGCCTTTTTCAGCGTCGCTTGCCAACATACCCCCCTCCAATCGCAGCCCGTCAGAGCGGTGCCGAGCGCGCCTGGAGCGGCGGGAAAAATCAGTACACTTATCTTCCGGACGAACCCTGTAGGCTCGGATATTAGTTGATGTGGAATTTAAGATCCAACCCAATACGTCAAACGCCTGCCGCCGACTGCTGACGGGGTTAGAGCTCCCCCCATGCACACACGCAAGGGATCCTCCCTCATGTGAAATTAGACACGAGCGTTTTGTAAACAATATAAATACTTTGAATAAGGTTTTAATTTATATTTATTGCAACAGGTTTTTAATGAATCACATAAAATACGCTCTCTTAAATATTTATTTGAGAATAAATGCCTTCAACACTTCATCTTTGACGTGTTAATATTTTGGATTGGTGCTTTTTGTTTGAAGAAAGTAAAAAATATGAGTATTATTTTACACGCGGAGCTTAGGTCGCCGGGTGACCTTCCGTGAGGTCTAATGCAAGGATTGGTTGGGAAGATCTGGCAGTCGCTTGTGATTACAACGAATTTTACTCTATCGCGTAATTATAAAAAAATGTAAACCATTGAAATACTAAGAAGTTATTGAAGAATCAAGGGTTCAGTGCTGAGAATTTTTGTTATAATTTAATACTATCATACCAACTAGTCGCAGCAGTAATTGATATTTCTATAAAATGCGGACATTTTACAGCGTAAAAATCATTCACTTTGTCCGGGACTTGAACCCGAATTCCCTCGATTTCCAGCCAGACACTCTAATTAATCAATTAGTATCAGTTACATGCGCATTATGAAATTGCAACAAATTGTAAGAGGACGCCTTGGTAGTATAATTTGCCCAAGCACTCGAGCAGAAATCTAGGGGCTTCGGTTTCGCCAGGCAACCCCAGTCAAGAGGAATGATTTTTACGCTTTGCAATGTCCAAATCACCGATCTATTTGGTGTTTAGAGAGGTAAAACCTTCTTTCTCGCGTTAATAAATGGTTTTTTGCGCCGTAGACAGACGTATGACAACTCCCAGGAAGCCATTTTAATGAGTCAAAATCTTATGGCTGTCATTCTCTCAATTCAGAAAAGGCATGTGACAGTTTGGTGAATTTTTTTGAAAAATGAAACAAAAATTTTAACTCGTTACTCGAGTGGTACCATAGAGATCATTTATTTAGTTTTTCAAATATTTTAACAGACCGCTTTTTAAAGGTCAAAATAGGAAGCGCTTATCTCGTCCCGAGAAAACGGAGTCCCTCAGGGCTCCGTTTTATCTTTTTGGAATACCAATCAATAATTAATGGATTGTCTCCGATCGTAGTTTAAATGACCCTTACTTGTTGACGACCTGGCAATGTTTTGTCAATCTTTCTAAATCAGCAATGCATCTAGGCATTTCCAGCTGATTTAAAACAGGTTTCAAGGGTTGGCTGTACTGACTGAATGAATACGCAGCAATGCATTTCCAGTATCATCCCATTCCATCTCAACATTAGGCTTTTGAAGTAGTATTCTGTGGGTCCGGTGGTACATGAAAATCGTCGTTAATGAAATAGCCAATTCTGAGGCTACGGATGTACTGAATGCCACTGAACTTGAACCTTCGATGTTAACCGCTGAGGATCTGAGAGTGTAAATAATAGAAGAGTAAATAATAAAAGCAGTGGATGACGCTTGGTGGATGATTGCCGAGAATAATCTTCGTTTCATGAAACATGGCTTAAACGTCGCCATTTTTCGCCAGAAGTACACGGATGGAGGAGGTCGCCATTCTCACGCGAAGGAAAATAGGACACTGACTCACTCCTAACTGTTCAATGAAGAAATGACTTCACCTATCTGTGAGAATTATAGCCACCCATTATTGCCACACATATACCTACGAAATGCGAGAAACACCGGCCTATGGGCACGCAAGCAATTGTCGAAGGAGACCTGGCTTCTACGCTAGGAGATAACCCAGATTCCGTTTGCCGAGTAGTTGCATTTTAAGCCTTTCACACCTAGCGGCCCCAAACGAGTAATGGACACCAGAGTGGTTCGGACGGTTCTGACACGATTGGATCGCAGGCTATCCGGCGATCCAATATATTATATATTTCCTGACCTAAGTGCAGCTCTAAATAAAAGACAAGGGCTTTCTCCGCCAATTCATGGGACAGTACCCTCCAACTCTTCACCGGTGGAGTACAGAAAAGGGCTTTTCAATAATTCAATAGTTTCATTTCCTGCTGTAATTTCTTCATTATTTAAATCAGTAATCAGTAATTTCATTAGTATCTGCCCCATAGTATTTGCTCGTTACTCAACTGTAAGAAAATAGTTTCTAAGCAGGTTATCCACATAGTTTAAGCTAAAAATGTTGTGTTTGTAAACTTTCTTAGTGATACTGGTGATATTCTTGGAGTCTTTATTAATGTTCAGGTTTTTAAGCCTTCTTTCCTAAGGAGTATATTTTCGCTTCTATTACGCCGTGTACTGCTGTCTCTCAGCTCAGAGATACGTTGATTTTCCCAAACACTTTCACCGGCATGAGGCATTCAAAACCATACTATATATATCACATTTCGATCAATACGTAGTTCACATATTCAGAGAGGAGTCTATGCTGTCATAGATCGAATCTTAAAAATTGTTTAGGTGGACTTGGATCAAAGTTGTTGTTTATGGGATCATCGGCAACTGTTTGGCAAAATACTCTGAAATTTTTAAACATTCTTTGATACTTTATAGTCTCCTGCTATTAATTTCCTTTAGGCCTGGGAGCCATAACTTCTTCCCCTCAATGATGGCCAGGAGTAATTCCGTGCAGCTGTCCTCTGTCCCTGCTTAGCGGTCCACAAACTGCGTTTGGGATTTTTCATCGCCCATTGTAAAAACGTAAATAAAGAAGCAAATAAAAGAGAAAATAGATTTTAAGATCTGATTCATTTGTGAATTTGCCGTTCTACTAGGGTTGAATGCTGCCTGATAATGGTGAAACTACGTTACTTGTGACCCCGCCCCCTTTAATAGGATTCCTTTTTATCTCCTGAGTAGCCAGTGGAGTAACTAGCCAGGAGACTAACTCTGTAAACATTTTTATGTGCATAACGAATATTCCACAAATGATGTGTTTAGTAGGCTCTCCATTCTACTTGCCATTCCGGTGGATAAACGTGCGGAAGTATTGAGGGAGATGTAATATAGCTGATACCCCTGGCCATACGTCCTTGCGACGCTCTGCAGGATAATGTATAGGAGTAGATGAAGGGTCTCAGGATATTTTTCCCTCTTGGTTAAAAGGAAAGAAATTTGTGAAATAAGACGGAAAGCACAAAGACCCGAAAGAGACACGCACGGAGCAGTTTTAGTCAACTACAAATTATTCATGATGACCAATGACGGTAGATCACTTCTCTAACGTAACAAACGCAGTGATATTGCTTTAGATTCAAGAAAAACAAGTTAAATATTTGGGGGTAGTTCTAACATCACGCCTTTCATGGGGAGTACATATCAGGACAATATGCGAATCCACTATAAAGAATCATTGATGACTTAAGCGTACACTTTAGTAGCAATCTCAGGTTATTTGCTGAAGACACGGTGGTATACAGGGAAATAAGAAGACAATTAGATGGCGAGCTAGTCTCCAGAGACTTAAACACAATCTCGGATTGTTGCAAGAAGTGGGGAACAATGCTTCATATAGACAAATGAGCAGTTTTGAAATTTTGGATCAAAAGAAGTGGCGAACAGGACATAAACTACGAATTAGAGGGTTCAGTACTAACTATGGCCAAAAAAGTTAAATATTTTAGGGTAGTCCTTACACCACGCCTTTCATGGGGAGTACATATCAGGGAAATATGCGGATCCGCTATAAAGAAACTGGGCTTCACTAAACGAATGGTGGGGACATGTAATGAGAAAGTTAGAGAGAGGTGTTATTTTGCTCTGGTTAGACCACATTTGGAATATGCCGCAAGTATTTGGGATCCTTGGGAGAAAATCCGGCAAAAATAATTAGATAAAATCCAGAGATAATCCGCCAGATTCGTTAAAAATATTTTTAATAAGAATACAAGCGTAACAGGCCTCTTAGGGATTTAGGCTGGGGGCCACTTGAAATTCGAAGCGAACAGGCAAGACTTAGACTGTCAGAAAGATTCAGAACCGGCGAGTTTAACAATGACACTAAAGGAATTATAGTGGCCACACACTACTTAGGTAGATCAGACCACAAAGATTAAATAAGTGAGATAGATTCCAATACAGAGAGATTCAAATACACATTCTTTCCTAGAACATTCATAAATCATAATAGCAAGAAACCGAGGTCCCGCTGGAAAAATTAAAAACATTTAAGTTACAAATCGGAACAAAATTAAAGATTGCAAAGATATTAGGTGTACCCGTATGTGCATGTGTATATTAGTTGGTAGTTTGTTGTTTGCATGCGTGTTGGTTTCAACGGTTTTTACATGAATGCATACAATGTTTGTTTGTAGCTTGTATAAATATGTGGCTTTTGCACACTTTTTCTTTTTTTTTCTTAATTACGGGAGGTGCTCTAACACCCCCCGCCACACGCCCTTGCGGCGGCTTACGGGGTATTAGGTAGATGTAGGTTGCCGTTGCTGAGCACCGCCAAAAATTTGACCTATTTTAAAGGGAATAAGCTTGATACAAAAGCTCCATACTACAATAACTTTCTTATGAAGATGATGGATGGATCACTGATGATGATCAGTGTTCCATCCATCCATCATTTTCATAAGGAAGTGTCACGTGCACTTTAACATATCTCGCACAATAAGCTAAAAGGTGTACCGTACTTCACTACAATGCTGAATTTTCACTGTAAGAGCCCTTTCATTTAGCAGCCTGTCCATTTCCACAATCTTTTTCCGACCTGCTCTTGTATACTGGAAAGATGAACATGCAAATACAGTACACTTTCAAATTCAACTAACATTATTTGCCTGTTACATAGTATCACTAATCCTCAAGGAAATTATAGTTATTGTTCATAAATTCTCTTCCTCTTCTTCTTTAGCCAATTACAGACCTTAATTTCTTACGTATAGCGCGAACGATATTAGCGATTATAAATAATATATTCTGTTATACCCAAGAAATTTTTAATCATTTGAACTAGCGAGAATAATAACAAATCCAAAAGCTCCCTACACTTTGATGTTCAGAAAGTTCTCAGTATCAACAAGACGAAATAATGTTGCAGTCTCAGCCCGTCGAGAAATGTAAGCCCAATGATAAACTATCATAAAAATGTTTGTGTGTGATCCTTGTAATATTGTTCCGAGCGCTGCCATTCCTTCCCATAGTGTTCTTTGTCTAAACGTTGAGGGAAGTTGGCCGACTGGCGAGTACCGGGCGTACAGACTAAAGCTCAACATTGAGTTTCCTCTTAACAACAATTCAGTTTAAAATTTAAAATAAATAAACATTTATGTTTCCTTAAATATTTGTAACTAAAACGTTATGGTTACTTGATATCATGCATTTTAAACATTTGATATCGCTTAAAAAAGTTATTTTAGAAGTCATTGTTTCATTGTTTATACCAGGCTTTTCTCTAGTAGAAAATTTGTTTATTATGCATTTTATAGCAAAAAATAATAATTTTATACGGGATAATGCGAGGACTTGCAAATTATTAATTTACCTGACTGATTAAATTAATTCACATGACTAAGATTAGGATGAGTATAAATTGTTAGTGAACGATTCAGTTAAATCCCAGCCAGTGCTGCCAAAAACAGTTTTCTTAATTTTATTAACTGGAAGATAATAGTATACCTAACATGAAATATTATTCTATATACGTACTTCTTGGAATTAAAGAAATTTTATTTATAATAAGCGACTTTAGATGATCATTGAACTTATTAAAATCAATACCAAAGATTATAAATGGCAATATAAATTGAAATTAGCGGAGGAAATTATGACCATCACCTTTTTCCACTTAATGACTAAATTCGCTATTTAAGGGAAAATTTGTTATTTTAATTTAGTTATTCATTGTTAATTAGGCTTTTTTAATTCCATTCTAAATTCACTCAGTCCGTGCATTCTTTTTTTTTATTTTTTTAAATATGAATATATGGTGTTATGTGATACATGGTGTATAATGTGATATATGGTAATAATATGTATATATGGTGAAGGAAATGCTCAATTAAGCGAGCATAAATTGTTATTCACATAATGTTTTGTGCAATAATTCAATTTGATGTTAAATTATTAACTTAATGTATCATGTACAAGTGGTACAGGATCCAATGGGGCGAGCGAGATGGTGCGGTAGCTCTCGTACTGGTTTCCCATCCTGAGGGTTCGGGTTCGAATCCCGGCGGTGCCGGTATGTTGATCCCTACTTGAGGTGCTTTGCGGAGGGCACTTTGAGTGAGTACGACGTCCGTCGAATGGGACGTTAAGCTGCGGACCCCTTGGCCCCTTTCATTAAGAGCAGGCTAATGCTGACGCCGGGTTTCTCCCCACCCTTTATCCTTTTCTGTCCAACCCTAATGGCGCAAATGACCTTAGCTGTCGGTCGCCTCCTCTAAATACTACTATTACAAGATTCATTGGATTGCCTCAGTAGAGCGACGGAGGCCGCCATTCAAATTTGAAATGCGTTCACTTTGCCTGTCTTCTTATGTCCGTAAAAATGCTTTCCACGAAGGCGTTTCTTCACATTGAGGAACAGGGAATAGTAACGTGAGGATAGTTTAGAACTATAGCATCAGAAAAAACATTCCACATTTATTTTTGCGCTAAAGACGTTTATTAGTAATTCCGTACTTGTTTCATTGTCGTTTAACAGTTTCATCTGTAGGTGAAGGAAAGAAGGATTCTTGAAATATAAACGTATTTTCATCGCGAGAACTCAAGTCTCATTGCCATTGATTAATTTATCTCGTAACTGACTTCCAAGTAATGATAGGAAAAACTCTGCACCTTTCCAGTTCACGATTTATTGATCACACAACCATGTGTCATCAGGTGTCAATGATGACGCTGTGCGGCAGCGAAACCATGGTCGTGAGATAAATACAATTGCGGAATTTTTCTACCATTCCTTGGAATATGGAAATATTTCACACGGAGACCCTGGCCAGATGTAGTAGTGTCCTACTCGTAACTGACTTTCTCCGGAATGATTATCATCTAGTATGATATTGTGGAAGAAGATAAATAAATATCAAATGTTTATTTTATCGTTTAAATAAAAAGTTATTACTGGGTTTTTATGGGAAATTTTGACACATTTATTTTAAGAAAGATACACTTATCCCTAAAAAATGGATGTTGAAAGTAAGGTAACATTAAAAAAAACTTATACAAGCTTAAATCTGTCGGGCAGAACGCATAAAGAGTGAATTTTTTCGCATAGTAAGCGCATGCGGAAATCCATACTGCATGCAGAATGAGGCATATGTTTATCTTTGTGTCCAGCGATCTGTTCTTGGGACGCATTGGTAGTGTTACCTAATGTTGAAGCAGCAAGACTCGGACGGAGTTCACCAGCTTCTCGGACACAAATTCACGAAACTGTAGTTAGACTACGCATTTTAGATACAAATGTACCACTTATTCCTCTTCATCCAATGTTTCAAAGATGATTAAATCTCTCGAGCGAGCATTCAATGTCACTCTCGTAATCATGTTCTTATTTCATTCTTCTTTCATCCCTAATCACGTTTTAATATTAATGCGATCTCAGCTATGAGGTTCCTAACGAAGATGAGCTTTCATTTCGCATGCCATGGCATCGAGGTTACGAGCCCGAAGAGTCCTTTTGTCTGAGGACCACTTCCCTTTGCGAAGAGCGCTCCGCATGCGGAAGTCGGAAAGGGGTTGCGTGCCAAGGGGAAGCTCTGACCCTCCGAGGCGGGGAAGGACATTATTGTCGGAATAGGGTGCGAGGGACTAGCCAATGACCGACGCCTCGCCATTCTCGTGACTCTTGCGGCCCGCCACCGGTGTCCTCGAAACTTTGGACTCGTCTCGATTTTATTTAGAACAGCCCGCTGCCGCCCGAAGCTATTCTTCTGCGAACACCCTTGCTCCAAATAGATTATTTTGGATATAATTATTCCCTTCTGGCTATGCTCTTAAAATAGATCCCTTTCTCCGACCTCTTTTCAAGCGGGAAACTAAGGGTGAACGTGCGCAGAAGGGCAGCGTCGACAGTGGCGGCAACGGTGGAGGTGGCGGCGGAGACAGCGGCGGCGGCCGGGCTCAGTGGTGCGGTTGGACGAGGGGAGAGCGCTCGAAGGAAAATTTCAGGTGCATTCGGGGAAGACTCCGAGGCAGACGATCACGGGGAAATGATGCTTGATTGTGACGGAGGCGGATGAAGTATGCAAGGACAGGACAGAGTACGAGTACAGTGGAGGATATTATGGAAAGGAGAGCAGATGCTCTGACATGTCTTCAACGAGGTCACCTTTGAATTCGTCTACCCCGAAAAGGAATCGCGTCATTCGCATGTGGATATTCTGTGTTAGGGTACGGTAGTATGGAGAGAACGCTGAGATATGAGGCGAGGGAGCAGTTCTTTAATTTGACTATAGCGCGCCAGGTGAAAAGTGCTGACGGAGGCACACGAGGGAAGCTTCGGTCGCGTCCTTGGTGGCCCCAATCTCCCCCTTCGGCCTGCGAGTCCCTCCCCTCCAACTCTTCCCCAGGGAGACGCACACAAACATAGGGGATCAGCATTCGACTCCATGTGCGCGGCGAGGCAAGGCCATGGCAACTTCGGATCCAAATTGGAATGGGAGACGAAACAAACTGACTAATTGATCCGAACTGCCAGCCGAAGACGCGTAAATCTATTGGGTCGTAGCCGTGCTGTTCTTACGCTCGACTTGTCTGGCGGGAATGAAACGAATGCCGCAATTCTTCTTGGTGATTAGGAGTATTGGTATTTTCATGCCGTCTTAATGACTTTCTCATGAATATTATAATTGTGCTGAAATTAAGTAATTATGTAGATATAATAGTGAGACTATAGGTGCTAATAGTAAACGATTGAAATACCTGGGCAAGTAAATAAATATTTTTAATCTTTTCGTTGGCACGATACCTCCGCAGAAACTAGGAATATTGAATACATTTCAACGTAGGTCAACCCTAAAGCTGCTTAAAAAAACCATACCTGTGAGCATGATATATTTTAGTGACGCATTGACTTCATCATACTAGCATGATAATTTGTGTTTACTTTGAGGATCAACTTGTACTGGTCATTAATATCTATATCTATTTAATACCCCGCAAGCCGCCGGAAGGGCGTGTGGCGGGGGGTGTTAGGGCAACATCCGTAGTAAGAAAAAAAATCCTTTGCAATAGACACAAGTTTATACAATCCTGCAAATAAAGCATGGTTTACATTCATGCAAAACACCTTAAACCGCACACACATGCAGACATACAAACTACTAACTAATATACACATACACCCATAAATTAACCTGCTGTCTTTGCAAAGTTAATTTTGTTTCGCCTTAATATGCCGACGTAAATTAATTGTTTTTAATATGTCTAAAATGAATTCAGTTTCTTACTATTATGATTCCTGATTGTTCGGGGAAGAATTAGTATTTGTATCTATCTGTACTGGAATCTATCTCACTTATTTAATCTTTGTGGTCTGATCTACCTTAGTAGGGTGGGGCCATTGAACTCGTCGTTCGTTGAAGTCGTCGCTAAACTCGTTGGTTCCAAACCTTTCTAAGAGTCTACGTCTCTCTTGTTCTCTTCGTATTTCAAGGGATTTCCACGCTAAATCCTCTAAGAGACCTGTTTCAATTGTGTTCTTATTATCAATATTTTTAATGAATCAGGCTGATTTTGTCTGGACTTTATCTAATTCTTTTTGCCGGATTTTGTCCCAAGGATCCCAAATATTTGCGGCATATTCCAAATGTGGTCTAACTAGAGTAAAATAACACTTCTCATTACATTTCCCCACCACACGTTTAATGAAGCCCAGTTTCTTTGTAGCGGATCCGCATATTGTCCTGATACGTGCTCCACATGAAAGGCGTGGTGTTAGAACTACCCCAAATATTTACCTTGATTGGCCATAGTAAGCACTGAACCCTCTATGTCGTAGTTTATGTCCTGTTCGCCACTTCCTGTGCTCTTAAATTTCAAAATTGCACATTTGTCTATATTAAGTATTGTTCCTCACTTATTGCACCAATCCGGGATTGTGTCTAAGTCTCTAGAGACTAGATCGCGATCTAGTTGGCTTCTTATTTCCCTATATACCACCGTGTCGTCAGCAAATAACCTGAGATTGCTACTAACGTGCGCGCTTATGTCATTTATGTATATTAAGAACAGAAGAGACCCTATTACACTTCCCTGGGGGACGCCCGAAGTTACATCTCTATCCGTTGAGCACAACTCATCGGCAAATACTATTTATTTGCAATTTGACACGAATTCTCTAATCCAAATAATAATTTTCTCATTGATTCCATAGCATCTAGGTTGGTTTAACCATTTATTGTGTGGGAATTTATCAAAGGCTTTTTTAAAATCTAGGAATACTGGGTGGCTCTGTGTGTTGTTTTTTCCCGATCTGAGTATATCGTGAATGAAAAGACCTAATGGTGTTTCGCAAGATCTTCTCTTCCTAAATCCGTGCTGGTTGTGGCTTAGTGTTTTCCTACTATCAAGAAACATCATTATGCTTCTGAGAATAATGTGTTCTAATATTTTATTAGAGATCGATGTCAAGGAAATGGGTCGGGAATTGGTTGGTTTATCCCAATCCACGACTTTATAAATGGGTGTTATATGGGCTAGCTTCCAGTGGCGAGGTACTGAGCCATCTTCTCTCGATTTTAGTAAAACAATTTCTAAAAACGGGCAATGTCTTCGGCTAATTCCTCTAATATTCTAGCAGGTATTTCTTCCGGACCAGGTGCTTTGTTTGCTTTGATGCTACGAAGCAGATGCTCTATTCCCTTCTTGGTCGGAGTTATATCGCTCATGTATTCCTCGGGTTGGTGTGGAGGATCGTTTGGTGCGTTTGTGTCTTTATTGTAGACGCTCCGAAAAAACGTGTTTAAAATATTTGCTTTTTCCACGCTGTCTGTAATAATTTCTCCGACTTCCGTCTTCAAAGAATGCACAGTTGGACGTTTACCCTTTATTTCCTTAAAATAGGTGTACAATGACTTTGGATTTTCCTCAAGAGATTCGCATTATATTTTAGATTTAGAAGAGCGTAGAGTCTGGCGCATGATACTTTTAGTTTTACTGTGACAATCTTCAAGTTTCTGTTTTATTTATTCATATAAACGATATCGTCAGTTTTTAAACCTTTTTAAAAATTAGACCGCAGCCGATTTAATGCCAATCTGAATTCCCTGTTGTACCATCTAGTTTTCTTACTGTCGCATTTGATTTTGGATGATATTCACGTCTTTTCATTCCTTCGCGTAAAATCTTTAAGGAAATTTCCAAGGTTTCCCTTTATCGATTGTCAGTGTTTTTGTCTTGTATTCCGGGAATTCTTTTTTCAAATATTCTCGTAGTCTATTAAAATTCGCCTTGTTGAACAGATATATTTTACGCATCTCTTTGTTAATTTTCACTAACTTTTTTTTTAATCTATAAAAATAGCCTTGTGGCCACTGATTCCATGCATTGTTTCAATTTCTGATACGATTCGGGCGTAGAAAACGTGAAGTTATGAAGTACAGTATGCTGTGGCCCCGTGTGAGCAATTTAACAACTTTTTCTAACGAGTGTTTTGTCAATATGTTAAGGAGTTCTTCGAATGAATCTCTTTTTTTGGCGGATTTTCCTACGCAGTACTTGTCCCAGTCAATTGACGGTAGATTTGATACGAGATAGACACGAGGTAGGTCTCCAATCAATATTGTAGAAGCATTCACAAAAGCGACATTTGGAAGGCAAAATAGAAGACAAAAATAAAATAGAGAACATGTAATAGAACACATTAAAAAAATATTTGGATTTTGCTCTTTCTGCAAACGAGCTGGACAATGACTAGGAAAGTTGAAAAAAATAAGATATCTTCAAGGGTTGGTTGGTTGGTGTTGCTGGGGAGGCGACCGACGGCTAAGGTCATTTGCGCCATTAGGGATGGGTGGGAATGGAAGGGTGGAGTGAAACCCGGCGTCGGCATTAGCCTACTATTGTCGAAAGGCGCCAAGGGGTCCGCGGTTTAACGTTCCATCCGACGGACGGCGCACTAACTCAATGTGCTCTCCACAAAGCACCTCAAGTAGGAATCGGGATACCACTGAAAAATATTTGTTTTCTCCAGGATTTGAACCCGGGCCTTCCTGGTGGGAAGCCTGTAAGTTAGCCTCCGCACCATCCCGATCCCCCGAGAAAAGTCATGTTCATATTTTCCCGCGAAATAATTGTTCTTGCGTTCTTTCCTGTGTTTTTCTTATCCGGTGTATTCGCAATCTCTTATTGTGTCGCTATAGTCAAACTTAAAGTTAAGAACTAAATTTTCCAAATGTACTCAAGAGCTTTATAGAAAAGAATTTTTCGTCTCTCCATCGAATAATTTATAAATGCTTAGGATACATCTTTGGAATGCTCTTGACTCCCTGGTTCTCTGTCATGTTGGCGTACTTATTAACGTTGAGAGGTACCTGTAATTTTTTTCCGTAGAATTTTCAAGGAGAAGTAGGACGAAAAACGTCAAATATTCGGTGCCAATCCCTACCTATAGTATTATCGTGTTGAATTTACAATTCACTCAGCAATGCTTCAGCCCTTTGCTGAGTGACAAACTAGAGCTTGGTCATCAGCATACCTAATCGATTTTACGAATTACCCTCCGACTTTCATTCTCACCTATAGTTCTTCTCATGACTCTTTAATCATTTCCTCCACATATATGTTGAAGAGTTATGGCAATAATGGACAACCCTACTTTATTCGCCTTCCTAACAGTGCTCATCCGGACTTTCCGTTTCCCACTCACACCTGAGAAGTCTGGCTTAGGGCATTGGGAGAGGTAGAACGGAGAGACCTCCTGAGTGGGTACTACTTTTGAGACCTCATATCTCGTAGTTTATGAACTCATATTTTAACTCCATTTTAGTCTCTATCTTTTGGAAAACTGCTTAGCCTTTCTTTTGTTAACCTTTAATGTCATCCCATTTCTAACGAATTTACTTTCAATTGCACTAAGCAGTGGTTGCAAATCCGTGTGGCTGATTGGCAATCTTAGTTTGATAATTTGCAAACCACAACTTCCTTCCTGCCTGTATGAACTGCCTGCCAATTTTTTTCCTTTCTTCAGTTTTTCCATTTTTCTTTTAACATTCCCTCTGAAAACGCATCGAAAAGCACGCGTTATGCGTCGCCTGTCCGTTTTATACTTTTCATCGTTGCAAATTGTTACCTATAATAATTTATAAGAACTACTCTGCTATAAGTAGTCACTTCCCCGTAGCCAGCAAATATTTCTGTTGAAATGTAATGGTATCAGTACAAGCAATGAAGTTCGAAACGAAATAATTACGTACTATATTTCAAGGTGGCCATTTCATAGCAAATCCTCCTTGAATTCTATTCTCAATCCAGGTATCGGAGTTTATTTTTCTACCTTAATTACGTAATCTGAATGAGAGGTAGCAAAGAATAGTTTCGTTTCGCTTTAAGAGGCAACAGTCAACCTGCCACATGCTAAAATATGCATTGATTCAAAGGCATTCCTTTTACTAATATAGACTTTTCATCGAATTGGCACTCTGAGGTGACATCCCATAATTAAAAAAATGAAACTCAGGATTTATTAGCAAATTTTTAGCAGTTTACAACTTTTATGGGTTTCCCATAAATTGTTGATGATTGATATTATGTTGCAAGTAAGATGGAATTCGCCTGATTTAAGCACAGTTTGATCAGAGATTTTTATGAATTTCTCCATTCTCCCCAACGTTTCTTTCAAAATTTGTCTTATCATAATAAACCTGATCTGAAGGAGTCGAATGAGTTTTAATAAGAGAGCACAGTTGTCGGATGACTTTTTCTCCCCGGTTGGTTGGTCTAGTGCGCGCTTCGCGTTGGACCATCTTCAATAACCTATATGCACTGTCCCAACAATAAATAGAGCAATTTCAGGAAAAAATACATTGCAAATAAAAGTGTATGTAACTAAAATTCTTCAAAATAGCACCGTTATGCATCGACACACCGATGCCAGTGCCTCTGCCAGTCGCAGTACGCATTCTGGAAGGCGTCAATGGAAAACTCCGTCAGGTACCTCGTCACAGCTTTTTTGAGTAATAAAGCGTTCCAAAACAGTTGCCTTTTACGTTCATTTTTATTCTTATGAACAAAAAATGTCCAGTGGTGCCTCGCCGGGGTTATAGGGATGGGGCAGCGTTGCCACAATGTACTTGGTCAGGCACTCGGTCATGAGGAATGTGGTGTGGGGTGGCACGTTCATGTGGTGCAGACTCCAGTTAGTATAGATCTCCTTCCTGACGCGTTGCGCTCTTTTCGAAGTCCTTGAAGAACTTACACTTGAATTTACTGTGCACAGTCTGTGTCTAAGGCACAATCTCTTTGTGGATAACAGCGTCTTTTGAGTCGAAAAATAAGATGGAAAAATACTACTTTACTTTTGCGAGAGACCCTGTATATTGGAGCCTGACGTATATATTACTGGCAAGTATTCTTACACACTTCTTAAAAAACACGAATATTAACTTCAACTATTTTAAAATTGTGAATTTAAATTCACAGATCTCGCGGACACTCCTTACTTAGCAGCCAATAATTAAAAATTCATAATTTATAAGTAAAAGTTTTCATTATGTGAACAGTTATTATGGCTTTTAGAATGGCAGTAGTTTTCAAAGAAATAATGGAGAATGTTTTCATACATTAGATTTTACTGTGATATTTACCTTTAGTGAACGAGTAAAATGAAAAAGCGTATGCCTTACCCCAAGAAAATGAAAGAATTAGCAGTTTTATACCAATAGCCTGCATTTAGATCCCTTATTATAACCAACCTGGAAGTCGTTTATTGATTGAGTCGAAGGTTTTAAAGGGTAATTTTTGTTACACTTCCTAATGAACATAGTCAAAAGTTTACTTTTATTGATGGGAGAATAATATACTCTTTTGCTTAGATTTGGCCTCCGTAGGAACTTTCCTCTGCCTCATTTTTTTAGTTACATAATATTAAATATTTTTCAGGAATTTATTTCAAATTAAAAAAATGTCCAATAAATTTATTTTCTTTTATGAAAGAACTGAACACCTATCATCCTAGTACAATTATGTTTTCCGGAATATTACGTTTAGATCTACTCAATACCCCGCAAGTGCATTAAGATAACAAAGATTGTCCCAGTCAATTGACGGTAGATTTTTGTCACCAGCGATTACAATAATACTGTATCTGTGTTTGTTACTAAGAGAGGATATTTGGTCGTCGAGCTTGTGTAGAATATCTGTCCTAGAATCTGTACATCAATTCTCAGGTTTCCAGTAACATTAATGTCTTTGATGACGATGCAGTAATATATAGGCATCTTTCAAGCCATGAAGATAGAAAATTATTATCCGACGACCGAAATGCGATACAAAAATGGTGAGGCATGCAGGCTTACATTAAATTTGAAGAAATGCGTTTCGCTGAACTTTCGTCGAGCTTGTGTAGAATACGGTCACGACGAATATGACGCCTCAGATCCACGTTCTGAGGTGTCGTTTGTTCCCACATGAGCCACAATGCGTAGCTTTGAGCAACCCTGAATGACAATTCAATCATTTTAATTAATTAGATAACACAAGAGAGAAACCCGTTTTCATGAATAAAACCTTCTCTTTTGTCTTAGTCGAGTTATACGTGCATCCAGCTTTGCTGGCCTCACTATGAGGATTCCGAATTTGACGCGTGCTGCGAAAGATTATAACTACCTACACTGAAAGAGGTACATAGTATACTTTTATTCGATTTTCCCTTTCATCATAGCTGAATATATGAATATTTCAAGTCACATGACAGAACTTAAGAAACTGAAGAAAGGGACACAGTTTTGGCCGACATGTCCAAATCTAGGAAGAAATTGTGATACCTTATTCTTCCGATCGACAGGCTAGACGCGAAAACACCGAAGATTATATAATAATAAGGTAAGAATATATTTTGAATTATCCGGTTGGTCCATCAATATTTTTACTGAATCATTACACCCTGTATATTTTTAGACTGAACTTTATTGCACCACTACACCATATCTGACGATGCTGCATAAGACGAGTAATAGTGTAGTAAAGTTATCACAAAGCAGCTTCTGAAACAGTTGGATTCATCATAACAAAACAATTCGTAGCTCGTCCCTTCAAAACGTTCAAAATATTTTAGAATTCAAAGAGTGATTTCAATGGCGTAAGTTATGCATTTTTATAACACCATATTTTACCTGAGCGAAAAAAAGTGCATCATGCTGCCTGGTGCACCACGAGGAGTTTTGGGAGATTGCAGAGTATTTAGATAGATGTAAAAGTTTCTTACTAATATATCATTAATCATTCACTTTTGTAAAGCCACTTTCCATATGAATTATTTTCTTCTATTTACGTGTCACAAATAGCACTTTACTACTCCTTAAGGCAAAGCAATTGAACCAGATGTTATTTACATGATTCTGGGTGAATTACGGGTGGTAGATGCATACATACATACATGTATATATATATATATATATATATATATATATATATATATATATATATATATATATATCGATGATGCGGAAGTACTCACGAGAGCAATATAACTTTTGGACGGCACAATAGAACACAGAATAAAACAGATAACACGTAAAAGGACACTCACACTGTAGATGATTTAAGCTTTCGGCCTACTCCGAGGTCTGACCTGAAGAAGGCCTAGGAGTAGGCCGAAAGCTTAAATCATCTACAGTGTGAGTGTCCTTTTACGTGTTATCATTTTTATTCTGTGTTCTATTGTGCCGTCCAAAAGTTATATATATATATATACACACACATGTATATATATATTGAAATAGAGATAAGGAAAATGGTAAAGGAACACATATAAAGGACGAACGCAAGAGAGGTGGGGATGGCGGATGTGAGCAGATCACGAATGTAAAAATATCTTCCTCGACCGGGACTTGAACACCGGATCTCTCCACTTGCCGGGCGGATGCTCTAACCGTACGGCACAATATAACACAGAATAAAACGGATAACACGTAAAAGGACACTCACACTGTAGATGATTTGAGCTTAGGGCCTACTCCGAGGCCTTCTTCAGGTCAGACTGAGAGGTTTTGAGGGAAGAGTGCCTGGGGAGGGAAGGGGGGCGGAAGGTTTAGGGACCGCTGGGAAAGAAATTAAAGATGGCGGTTAAGGGTGAGAATTTTAAAGGAACGGAAATATAGGATGCATGCGGATTCGCGAGTTCTCACCTCTATGTTGGTGGCTGAATCGGGTAGGGATTCTAGAACTGTTAAGGAAAAGCATTCGTCGAATGATAGTTTGTGTGAACCACGCGTGTTGCCTCCCTCTCTCATTGCAGCGCCGCTGGAGGAGGTACCAGTGGAGGAGGTGCCACTGGGCTCCGGAGGGTGCGGAAGAATGGAGACGGCTGTGTGGGTTGCGGCGGAAAGCGGATCGGGCGCGGAGGCGGGGAATACCATGGGGAGCGAGAGCGCGGGAGAAGCGTCGACGGCGCGGGAGGAGACGGGGAGTGCAGCGGACGTGGAGCGGCGGGACCACTCGGACGAGGAGTGCCACTCGGTAACCGTGGCACCCATGAGAAACGGAATTCCTATCGCCGAAGGAGAGGAATCAACGCCGCAGATGAGAGGCGGGGGAAGAGGTTCCGAGGGATGTTTAGCAACACTACAACCTCAATTACCATCCGCCGAAATATCTGGGACAAAACCAAAGGCCAATATCCCTAAGCAATATCCACAGGGATCGAAAACGAACGAATCAACAGAATGCATTGAAGCACTATCATCCTCGGGAGTTAAGGTCGCGATGATTCTCGATGAGCCTTCGTTAGGAGAGGAGCAACAAGCTACGTTTCAAAAATCAGTACATTTAGAAACTTGTAATTCTAATGATGGAGGCAGCAGTACTACACCAGAAGGAATTCAAATTGGAAATTTAGGTGTAACCGATATGCCTAAAGATATAGAAGGTATAAGAAAAGAAAGTAACTTGATACAAAAAGCAAACAATAAAATTATATTCCCAACAAAAGAAGAAAAAATAGATAATTGCATGTCCTCGTTACAGAAAACGATGGTGGGAAATCAGTTATCCGAAAAAACCAACAGAATATTACCAACGAACAAAGGACCAGAGAAAAAATTAGAAGATGTAAATAAATCACCTCCTTCAATGCTACATAAGAATACCCACGAACTTTCTTCAGATAAGGAAGAATGTGTTTTGGCAAATAAAAAATTGAAGAAACCAAAATATTTATCACTCGAAAGCATTGCGCCTATGAGCTCGTTGGATGAGAAGATGCCGGGGAAGCCGTCCACTCAAGATTCCCCGAAACAAATACTAGGAAAGAGTTCATCATCCACTTCTACACCCAATTCTGCGTTTAAAACGAAAGTGATAGACTCTTCGTGTGAAGTATCCACTCCTGGAGAGACGCAGAAAGAAAAGGTTAAGCCTTTGCGTTTAGCACTCCAAGGTACTATGGCGGAGACTGCAATGGAGGCTAAGGTGCCGGGGAAACTGTCCCCTCCAGATTCCCCAAAACAAATTCTAGGACAGAGCCCATCTTCAACTCCCAAACCTAATTCAGCGCGGAAACTTAAAGATGTAGTCTCTTCGTGTGAAGTATCCATGGGGAAGCCATCCCCTCCAGGTTCCCCGAAACAAATACTAGGGATGAGTGCATCTACAATTCCCACGCCTAATTCTGCGTTGAAAACGAAAGTGATAGATTCTTCGTGTGAAGTATCCACTCCCAGCGAGACGCAGAAAGAAAAGGTTAATCCTTTGCGTTTAGCACTCCAAGGTACTATGGCGGAGACTGCAATGGAGGTGCAGGTGTCGGGGAAGCCGTCCCCTCCAGATTCCCCGAAGCAAATACTAGGGAAGAGTGCATCTACAATTCCCACGCCTAATTCTGCGTTGAAAACGAAAGTGATAGACTCTTCGTGTGAAGTATCCACTCCTGGGGAGACGCAGAAAAAAAAGGTTAAGCCTTTGCGTTTAGCACTCCAAGGTACTATGGCGGAGACTGCAATAGAGGTGAAGGTGTCGGGGAAGCCGTCCCCTCCAGGTTCCCCGAAACAAATACTAGGGAAGAGTGCATCTACAATTCCCACACCTAATTCTGCGTTGAAAACGAAAGTGATAGACTCTTCGTGTGAAGTATCCACTCCCGGAGAGACGCAGAAAGAAATGGTTAAGCCTTTGCGTTTAGCACTCCAAGGTACTATGGCGGAGACTGCAATGAAGGTGAAGGTGTCGGGGAAGCCATCCCCTCCAGATTCTCCGAAGCAAATACTAGGGAAGAGTGCATCTACAATTCCCACGCCTAATTCTGCGTTGAAAACGAAAGTGATAGATTCTTCGTGTCAAGTTTCCACTCCCGGGGAGACGCAGAAAGAAAAACCTAAGCCACCGAGTTTTGCACCCGAGAGTATAATGACTGAGAGTTTATTGGTGAGGAAGATGCCGGAGAAGTCGTCCACGCCACATTCACCCAAGCAAATATTAGAAAAGAGTACCGCGACGTCTTTCAATTTCATATCAACGTCCAAGGACAGAGCGGCAGACTCTTCGTGTGCAGAATCCACTCCCGACATCTCGCGAAAGGAGAAGCCTAAGCCACTAAGTTTAGTACCCCAGAGTATTATGGCTGAAAGTCCATTGGTTAGGAAGATGCCGGGGAAGCCGTCCACCCCAGATTCTCCGCAACAAATCCCAGAAATAAGGTCATCAACGCCTAATTCAGCGTGTAAAAACAAAGCGTCAGAGTCTTCGTGCGCATCAACTGCCGAGGAGTCACAGGGTAAGCAAGAAAAGCATCTGAAATTAGCACCCCAAATTCCCGCGACGGACTGGTTATTGGCGGGGAAAGTGTCAGAGCAGCCGTCCACTCCAGATTCGCCGAAACAAATACCAGGAAAGAATGTGTCAACTACTCCCACGCCTAATTCAGCGGCCAAAGATCGGGTGGCAGACTCTTCGTGTGCAGCATCAGTTTCCGAGGAGTCACGGAAGAAGCAGGGGAAGAACCTGACTTTAGCACACCTGAGTACTGCGGCTGAAGAATCTTTGGTGGGGATTGTGCCGGGAAAGTTGTCTACGCCAGATTCACCGAAACGAATCCCTGAAAAAAGTACGTCAAAAACTTTCATTACTCATTCAACGTCCAAGGATAAATTGCTGGACTTTTCGAGTGCAGCATCGACATCCGAGGATTCGCGGAAAGAACAGCAGGAACCAACTACTTTAGCCACCCAAAGTACTGTGGCTGGCAAGTTGTTGGAGAGGAAGATGCTCGAGATGTCGTGCGTGCCCGATTCATTGAAACACATATTAGGAAAGAATGCTTTAACGAAATCAACATTTTTGGAAATATCTGAGTCCTCTATTGAAAAGTCAGTTAATGAATCAGAGTTAAAAAAATGGGACAATGTTCAATCAGTGTATTCTTACTCGGACCCTCTCCGAAGGAATTCATTTAAAGCCATGAGCAATCGAGAATATAAACATTTTGAGATATCCTTGGCAACAACCTCTCCGGAAGGTGATGGGCAGACAAATAGGCCAGAACCTGGCAAGATAATGACTCCTAGGGATAAACCAAATGCTGGTGTGAGGAAGGAAACTGGTGAAGTGGGAATGAAAACCAAGAGCAAGGTGTCCGTCGACAAAAAATTGAGGTTTGTGCCGAGTGAATTGACAAGTGAGAGAAAGCCTAAGTCAGTATTAATAGGATCTCCAGGAGAGGCGGAAGAAATCAAGGCTGAATCATCTCCAGATGGAGGGCGGTCGTGTACCGGGGGGGATACGGTTGGAGTGCCACTGCGGGGCGCTGCGATGGAGGGGGTTCAGGCCGACGGCTCCCCGCGCTCCGCTTCCTCGGGGAGCAGCGCTCAACCGTCGGACTCGTCGTCTTCGGAGAGCGAAGAGGACGACAGCGACGACCCCGAAGCTCTCTCCGTGCAGGAGGCTATCTCAAGGGCATCCATCCCGGGGACTTCGGCCGCCCCCGCCACTTCCCTGCCCCGTTTCCGAGACTACAATGTGCAAGACTTCCTTTTCTTGAAAGTGCTAGGAAAAGGCAGTTTTGGAAAGGTTGGTAAACGAGGACATATTCCGTTCCGCGGGAAGCGGTTTCCATTAATGTCTCAAGAGTCTGACAACTATTGTCCTGCTCTGGCGGTTGTGGGTCAACATTGCCAATGTGTGCCGGAAATGTCCCTTCCCAGCTTGCAAATCGATAAGGAATGCTTTGGGCATTTTTCATTGAAATCCGGTAATAATTTTTATTGATTCTCCGGTAATGCCTTTCAAATTTCAGCGAGCGTAAAAACTTTGAAGTAAAGGAGTGTACCATCGATGATCCAATATCGGCCTTCGCTTTTTCGGATACGCACCGATAGAGTGGTCCTGTCAAGTAAGCGGGTCTAATTTATTTTTGTGTGCTCTGCTTAATATTACGGTAAGCCGTGGAATATTCGGGAATCATAAAAAACCCGTATGTATAGATATTCAATGATAGTTAACACTATTTTAATCGGAAGAGCGTTTTCTATACATAAACAAAAATGGACTACAAATTTTACAGGAAAATACAGTTATAGTCTTACATTCTCGTCAATGACATATTCAAATGCGAGCAATACATGTTTTCCATGAGTATTATTCCAAGAAAAAAATTTAATGTTATTTCAAAACCTTCAGACCATCTCTGCCCAAATGTTTCGTTTATCAACAACTCTGAATTCTCATAATTTTTAAGTGACTAAATTGTAATGGGGAGGGTTAGGTCACCATCCCAGAAAAGGAACAAAACCAAATACAAATTCCTAAACATTCCGAAACAAGTCCAAGATAAATAAACTGTTCAGTAGCTCTAATTTATGAAAACCTATTTTGATATATAACTTAATTTTCATTTTCCTCGAAAACCGCATAGCCTTGGTATTGTTAACATTATTCTCTTCCCTTACCTATCGCATTGACCTTCCAATGCCCTCAGTAGATTCGCGAAACCTTGGCTGACTGATTTTCATTCCCACCTCCAGTTCTTCCCACAACTCTAAGACCAGTACCTCCGCATATTCGTTGAGCTGCACAGGTGACAATGAAAATCCGTCTTCCCAACACTGTCAATCCGGACTCTCCATCCGCCACTCGCACCTGGCCAGTCTTAGACATGTACAGGTAACGGGTTAAGTCTTCTATCCTTCCAATCTACTCCTATATTCTGGATTATATTAATTAATTCACTCCAGTTCACTATCAAACGCCTTTTCGAAATCTACAAAATGAATACAATCTGATGATATTCTTCGTTTCTCACTATTAGTGAACTCATCACAGCTATTTCATCACGCGTGCCTCTCCTCTCTCTTGACTCAAACTCATCATTACATGAATAATACCTCCTTTCCATCCTCTTACTGATGAACCTGGTTACTACTTTAGCTGCGATTACGAAATCACACTTATTGTTGGCTAAACAATATTGTTTACATGTGTGTGGATTCGAAGTGTTTTAGAATGAATGTATGAAATGATTTGCTTGTGGCTTGTATACATTTTTGGCTTTTGCATGCGGTTATTTTCTTTGTCTTAATTACGGTTGGTGCCCTAACACCCTACGACACACGCCCCTTCGGCGGCTTGCGGGGTATTAAGTAGATGTAGATGTAATCTGACGTTTCCGCTTTATATTACTTTCCAGTGTACTTTCGTATCTTAACAATATTCTTAATCTTGTGATTGATATCAATGAGGTTTTATCATTTCCAGGTGAAAATAACCAAAATATTTAAGTGTTTTGATGTATCCAGGAATATCGGGAGCTTTATTGTAGTACACAGAGTAATAATACAGGGTGAGTCAGCGTTATCTAATGGTTTTTGAAGCGCTTTCTGATGGCTTATCTCAGGTAACGCTGAATCACCCTGTAATTTTTCTGAGAACTCCTAACACATATACTATAGGCAATCATTTCAATGCTGGTCTACTTTTCAAATGTTCCAAGTCTCGGAACCATAGAGTGCCATGCTCCACACGAAAGTATTGACACATTGTTTCCTTTTTTCCATCCTTAGGTTCTTTGAACATATTAATTTCCTCTTCTTCATGGATTCTAATTGTCTTAGCTTGGACTATTCTTCGCTTGATGGCGGTCGAACTTCTTCCATACCATGTTATGCTGCTGCCCAGGTAGATGAAGGATTCAACTTGTTCTAGTTTTACCCCTTGAATTGTGATAACTGCGTTCAACTTCTCTCTTCCGCACACAAGGATTTCAGTTTTCTTCTTGTTGATGTTCATATTATATTCCCCCAGCACTTGATCCATAGCACTTAGTGTTGCTTGCAGGTCCTCTCGCGTTTCCGCCACTCCTGCAATGTCATCTGCAAACCGGAGCATGTTGATTTCTTCTCCATTTACCTTGACTCCTTAGATACCCAATTCTTGTGTTTCTTTTATTGCCTCTTCCAGGTATACGTTGAATATTGCTGGCGAGAGGTTACATCCTTGTCTTACTCCTTTGTTTATTTTGGCTTCTATTTTTCTCCCGTTTTTCGTTTGCATTATTCAAACCTGATTTTTGCATAGGTTATGGATAATTCTTCTGTCGTTGTGATCCAGTCCAAGCGCTTCTATTATCTTGAACATCTTATTCCAATTGACGTTGTCAAAGGCCTCCTCCAAGCCCACGAATGTCACGTATAATGGCTTATTTACTTGTCTCATTTTTTCCGCCTGAACTCTCAAGCTGAGAATTACCTCTCTTGCTCCTCGGTTTTTCCTGAACCCGAATTGGTTTTCTGAGTGGTTTCCTTCTATTCTTCCTTCTATTCTTCGGCTAATTATCCGAGATAGGATTTTTGATGTTTGAGTCACCAAGCTCAATGTTCTGTATTCTTCGGATTTATCCGTTTTCGGTTTCTTTGGTATTGCAATCATGATACTTTTCTCAAAGTCTTCTGGTATCTTTCCGCTGTCGTAGCTATCTTTGAATATTCAAAAGAGGGCATCCTTCGCTTTGACCCCGTGTGCCTTGATTATTTCTCCATTTATTTTGTCAACTCCTGGTGCCTTGTTGTTTCTCAGGTTTGCCACGGCTCGCTCGAATTCACTTCTTAGTATCTGAGGACCCCGATCGTCCTTACTTATCATGCTTTCATCTTTAATTAGGCCATCTTCTAGTGGTTTGGGAGCTTGATAGAGCACTTCAATATATTCGTTCCATCTATTCCCAATGTCGTCATCATCTATTAGTATTTTTCCATTAGCCGCTCAGATGTTTTGCGATTTTATTTTCCCTTCTCCGAATTGCCTCTTGGCTATTTTATAAGCCATCTCGCTATTTTCCTTTTTCATGTTGTCATTAATTTCCTCGCAGCAACGTTCTATCCATTCTTCCTTTGCCTTCTTGCACTCTCGTATTACCTCGTTCCGTATCTCTTTATAGAGGCCTTCTTCACTCTCATTTCTTGGATTCTTGTATTTTTTTTTTCGTCTATGAGCTCTTTTATTTGAGCTGTTATCCATGGATTCTCAGATATCTCTACCTTACTCACAAGGAGCTCGTCTGCAGCTTTGGTAATTATGTTCTTCATTTCTTTTCATCGTTCGTCTGTGCTGGTATTTCAATTATTTCCTGCTATTTCGATAGCCGCGGTGAGCTTCTCCCTTGAGCTCTTTTCTTCCAGTTTCTTTGTGTTCCATCTGGGTTGTTTTATCTCCCTCTTCATCTTTTTGCATCGCAGTGTGCTGTCCATGATTACCAGGTTGTGATCGCTATTTATATTTGCGCCGGGATAACTCTTGCACTTCTTAACTTGGTTCTTGTATCTCCTCCTGACAAGGATGTAGTCTATTTGATATCGTCCTTTGTCTCCAGGCATCTTCCATGTGTATCTTCTTCTCAGATGTTGATCGAAGATAGTGTTTACCACTACCATGTATTTCTCGTTGCAGAATTCTGTCTCTCTCCGGCGGCGTTTCGACATCTTGCATGCACCTACTTAATTCTCTCCGGTTAAACGAGGTGGAGGCCGTATGAAATGAAAGGTACTGACTGTATGGTACGCGATCCTACCTTCGAATTAGTCCTTCATCATTGCTTTCCATTCCCTAATTCTACAATTCTTATCTTGCATAGGAATAAACATGATACATTATTTAGCGTAATGGTTTTTCAGGCAGTCTTTCCCAATACTTATCTTTGCGGACGCTGTCATTTTTTGGGGTAAGACGCTTCTCAGCACTAATTTCGCATGTCACCTGCTTTATTTATTGTTTTTATTTAAGATTTTCCGGTTGTTCGTAAAAGTTTCTTTGGCTTCTCCCTACTTTACCCTAACTAGCATGCAAGGCTACCAACGTTAGGAGGAGAACAATGAATGGGCTTGAGGTGCAACGTTTTGAAGCCTTAAATATAGCACTTTTCTACTTCTAATACCTATCTCTAGAATTTATTTGATCTCCCAGCGCCTACCTCACATGACATACAAGAACTAAAGATGGATAGTTCTTGAGTTAGCGACCGGTTAGAGATCAACTATTTCCTTCCTAGAGCTCAGTCCCTAGACAGTAATTTCCCCACTGTAAACTATTCTAATCACTAAAAGTAGTTCCGTAAATGTTGATTTCTTTGATGTCGCTGCAAGAGTTCTACACTTTTTGGCATGAAAATATGCTCTCATTATCACTTAACCCATTATTTACTTCCGAGTATATATGTGTAATCATTGGGTGGCTAAGAGCTAAAATATCTAAAAATCATATTTTCTCTCTTTGATTTGTTGATGAATATGTACAATGAGCGGTTCCAGATAAAGTTAGTTAACGTATCATGGTTTCCAAAACCTATATGAGTACTCTAGATACCTAATTAATTACTGGAAAGTTAAAATCACAGCGGACGATTCTTATACTCTTAGTATTAAAAGAGGGTACCGGTATCTGAGTTCCTAGTCAGGTAACTGCCGATGTTAGATCGGGGGTGCGGCATAAAATTACTGAATTGGGTTTTGAGAATAGGTCCTTTCCAACTAAGTAACTTCGGCGTCAGACATTTAGAGACTATAGTTGGCGTCTCCACGCTACTTTATTTGCTGTTCTGCATATGCTGTTTGGTGTAAAATGCTTCGCAACCTTCTGGACAAAAAAGTGGTTGATGAACCGCGTGCGCTCTCAAGTGCAATTGAAAACATTTGCAAATACTAAATAATTAGCAATTGAAGTCAAAGGCACCTTTGAACATTTTTCATATATATGGTTGAATATTCGGACACTAAGTGAATAAAATATTTCCAACTATAGGCGATGACACAGATATCTATGAGTGAGGTTGAATAACGCCGTATAGTGCCTGTGCAATTCGACTGACCGAATACAGACTTATGGTGAACTGTTCTCTCCTCGAATGGCCTCCGGTCGTTGGGGAAGTTCACCAAACTTCTTCCCCTGAAAGATTTTGGTTTTGGAGGAGCTTCTTTCCAAGCATCCCGACTCACGCGCCAGTATTCCAATGCGTTGCAGGATCAGCTAGTGTAAAATCAGAAGATTTCGACTGCTCCTCGCGGGGTCTCACGGTCATCTAGGGTTTTTAATTTCTCATCAATGAATACACATGGTGCCCCAAAACTCAGAAATTTCAAATTGTACCTAATTTCTCCATTAAAACTTCCTCGGATATTTCTTTTAATGATATCTCGCACGGTTCTTTGCTCCAGTTCCAAAATATTGACGTCCTACTTAACTTTTCATTAAAAAAAAGTAACTGTCATCGCCACCAACTTCCAAATATATTCCAATATGAACGTAAATATCGATGATTTCGATTCTCATCTATTCTCGTACGTTTGCAGCCATCGTCAACTGAACCCTTTCCAGGTTTGGTATCTGGTAATTGTTGTATTTGCATCATAATGCTCCCCTCTCTGGAACGATAAAATCATATTATCCGATTTTAATACCATCAATGAATATTTGAAAAAGGAAACTTGACAAACCATTGGTTATCTAAAACAGAAACTGAAATACATTGGTCCAAAAGGATATTACATATCTAATATATCGAAAAGTAGAACTGAAGAAAGTTTATCCGATACAACTTTGTTTATCAAATTAAAAATTGAAAAAGTTGGCATGAAAGGAAGTTACTGGTTATAATACGTATATTACCGGTTTACTATTATAAGCTGTCAAAAAGTCTTGATGAGGAACGTCTTTCTCAAGTGTGCTTGGCCTATTATTTTGTTTTTGTGAAATAAATAAGAAAGGCATCCATAGCTTCTTAATGAGAGTTTCCAACACTCCCGATGAAGTTTCCATCTTTCCCGTCCCTTCACATTACTCTTCAAATGTCTTACTTCTACTACAGCGTCACCGTAATACTTTCGACCCATACTTTCTTTCCTTAATACTGATGAAAAAGGTTGTCTGTTTGAATTGTAATGAGGTGAATCGTATAAGGAGGCATTTGCTGAAAGTGACTGTGAAGGTCGCCCACGAACTTTATCTGTAGGTGTTTTGGAGTTTCCATCAGGGTGCAATTCTCATGATGGCTCGTTAGCGGGGAACTACATCCCGATCCTAATTTTTGAGAAGCCTGGCATATTTAATAAGAGATGGTTTTCCTCACTGCAGCAAGTGCATTTTCCATTTGGAATCTCACATGCTTATCAATTCTTTAATCCAATAAATTATTACCTGCTTGTGAAATCAGCTGAGGGAATATAAAAAAATTTTAGAAAACACAGCACTCTATAAGCCATAAAGATATGGAAAGTCAGGAGTAAGGAGGTCAAGTGGGAGCAAGCGGTGATGCAAAGAGCAATGGAATGCTGGAAACGGCGACAGAAGGGAAAATGCTCGGAAAGCGAGAACTAGGGAAAAAATCAATATATTTTGAATGAAAGTTTTTTTCATTTTTCTTAAGCTACCCTTCTTGAACGCACTCATATTTTTATCTAACACAGAATTTATAAAATTACCTAGTTTTTGCAACAGTAGAACCTTTTAAATCACCATGATATTTCTACGGCATTTCTACCAATTCCGTGTCCATCTAAGGTATTTCAAGGTCAGGCATTATTTCGACTGAGTTTTTGGCAGATTACTGGTAATATATTACCGCCCACTTCCGTTGCGTCCTACTTGATTGGTTTAATGCGTTATTCCATGCATATCAACGTCTTCTCTTAGTTGGACCTCGTAATTGGTATCCCTTGGCATCCTTTTTCCTATGCCCTCAATGTTTTCGGCCGTGTTTGGCTTATTAGTCCTATTCATTCTGAGGTTGCGTACTTGGTTCTCGATGCGATACATGAGGATTTTTCCCTCTTTGGCACATTTGTGAGTAATGTATGTAGTCTGGCTCCGGCGGCCTTCAGTCCCAATTTTCGGGCCTGTTGCGTGAACGAAGATCCTGGTTCATTCTGAAACCCAAGCATGCCACTATGTTTTTCCATTTCCCAGCAGCATCATTAATTCTAAATTTCGTATATTCCACTGGGGAACAAATATTTCTGCAAAGTTTTCTGAATATTGCCTACTTTTTGGATGTGTTAGTTGTTACTTGCAATTTGGGATGCCATTTTATGATTTTCGCTAAGACTCTGGAGGTATTCGTTAGCTTCTTTATACTAAGACACCTGGAAAGGATCACCACGTCCACTGTATGCAAGGTCATTAGGCAGTTCCAATCACCTTTCGGGAAGGGGTCAATATATGTAAACATTAAATAGTAAGGGGTCGAGAACTGAGACTTCTTAAGATATTTCTGCACCTACGTATATTTTTGCGCATAATTCCTGTCTTCGTCCTATCTCAAACGTTGGGTCTTCCTGGTATGATTCGGCCCAATTAAGTGGCAGTAATGCCCAGTTATTTCCTATTTTGTGCGACACCGTAATGTCATGGAACATTAAACACTTTCGAATTGTTTCGGAAGTATTCCATCTTTGTTTTTCTTTAACCTGTCAATTATAAAGTCTGCAACACGTCGCCGTTGAGTCGTAGAGAACTCAGTAAAAAATCCAAATAGTTCTGTGGGTATAATTGCGTGCTTATCAAACGCTTCTCCAATTGTGAAAGAACCAGCCTCTTCTAAGTTTCTCTAGATCCTAAAGTAAGATGTTTGGTTTACATGTTTCTACTCTGAGTCTGCTACCTCCACTTTCAGGAATGCGAAAAATGTGGGCATGTTTCCAGGGGAAATGGCCAAGATTTGCGGGTCTCGCAAATTTGAGGGAGATTCCCCGGCTGGAATGTATGTGTTCCCCACATGTATGTAGTCTCAAAAGGTATGTTTGGTATTTCGTCGTATCCAGTTGATTTTCTAGTAGTAACTTTCTTTAGAACGTTTGTAAATTCATTTGAGCTGATTTTTTTTGGGTTCTTTTGCCTGTTGACGATTTGACTACCCAATTTGTCGAGATAGCTTGAAGATCTTTTCGACATGCTCATTGAGATATTCCGCCTTCAAGTTAGCAACTAGTCAAACTACCCTTCTTCCGATATTATTGGAGGATCCAGTTTTCACCCATAGTCTTAGGATCTTTGATAGCTTCCAAACTGAACTATCCTTTTGATCTATCTGAAATGAACTATCTAATCTGAACCCTATCAGGTTCAGATTTCGTAAACTGTCGCTCCATTTCTGCTCTCTAGTGATTATTTCTATTAATTAATTTAATAATTTGGCTACTTCCCGTTTGAGATATGCTGTACCAAGTCTGGTACATATCCAACTAATTGTATTCCTCTTCTTAATCTGGTCAAGTATTTTGAGCGGAAGTTTTAAATTACCAGGGGAAATTCATTATTTTTCAGGAATCGCCCGGTCCATCCTGATACCATAGGCAAAGTCCTCTGCAATTTGACTCAATCTTGTTGGCTTTTGAATTGTCATTTGATTTTTGGGAAGTGGTCAATAATTATCTATTGAAATTTTTCCTAGTCGGCTAAAGCGCTGCAAGATTTGGCTTTCGCTCGTATAATATCACTTAATAATGGACACTGCTTATACAGGATAGTGGTTGAATTATTGATTGAACTGTTGAAAGTCCTCGTTGGAAAGAAATCAATGAAGTCCTTACTAGAGACCCTCGTCGGTATTTTCGTGGCAATTGTTCTAAACTGGAAATTGAAATCAATGGTACGTTTTCATTTGTCCTTTCCCGAGTCGTTACCGGCACAGCAATCCCACTGATGTCATTTTAAATTTTTAAAAAATTCAAATTTTCAGTTTCAAATAACAGCCAAAGGCAAAATAAGGGGTGATAAGGTGGGTTTAAGTAATCACGCCGCCAAATACCCTATTCTTATTTGTCTGCCCCCCCTCCCCCGAAGTTCCAAGAGTTCCGAAGTCTACTCGCAGATATGATACCGATCGAGTCCCTCTTGAGATTATTTTCTCCAGGCAAATTATAATGAATTCCTTCGTGTCTCGATCCCAATAACCGTTTGAGCACCATACTATTTTCGCCTTCTCAATATTATAGGCTCATTGACTAAGACTGTGCGGCCTCCGCTTATTCCTCTGGTTGGTACTATTTTCTAGTGTGCTCCTTAAGGATGGTCTATGTGGCGCAGAAGGTCTACTCATGCATTCGTCTACACATTGGCTGGGAATCCGATAGACTACGAGAGGCGTGAAGCCGAGGCGGTTCTTCATCCTCACGAGTGCCTCTTCCGCGGTGCCCTATGGATGGTTTAGGAAAATATGGAAGGAAAAGTCAATTAGGACTGATTAGTAGTATCATTGAGGCAGGAATCTGGCGGGAAGACGTTGAGATAAGTGTTAGTTCCTATTCCGTTTAAGATCAAGGTTACGTCATATGAGGACTATAGAACAATATGTTTCATATCCCACGCAGCTAAAGTTGTTCTCGGGATCATCAACAAAAGAATGAAGAGCTTGGCAAATGATTACATAGGGAATGATCAGTTTGGGATTAGGAACGGGAGAGGCACGCGCGTTACCATTGCAGTAATGATATCGATGGCTATTGATTCTAATAATGAGGGGTATAGTACCCTGTCCAATATAAAAGGCAGGGCATAGTTGGCACTTCAGAAGGTAAACTACATTGCTGGAGGTGGATGAGGAGCAGGAAATTGGTGGGAGAGAGTTAAAAAGCGAGTGGGAGAGGGGTTCTGGTTTGGAAAATGGGATACGTTTTGCATCTAGGTTTATTGCAGCGCATGGGAGTGGTTTTGCGAAGGGGCGGGGAATAGGAGGTGGATTGATTGATTTGAGCAGATAAGATAAATTGAGAGGCGTTTGAAAGTAACTGATTTGGGAAAAAGGTGGGCGGTGAAATTATGGCTTTTGAGGATAGGGTAAAGGTGTTTTAGGATTAATCACACAGAATCTAGGCCAGGGAAATGCCGTGCAAATTGAATAATGTATAATGATTGGTTACCTTCTATATATAGAGGGTGGGCTTCATTATATATATATATATATATCTGATGCGGAAGTACTCACGAGAGCAATATAACTTTTGGACGGCAAAATAGAACACAGAATAAAACAGATAACACGTAAAAGAACACTCACATGGTAGATTATTTGAGCTTTCGGCCTATTCCGAGGCCTTCTTAGGGTCAGTCTGACTTGAAGAAGGCCTCGGAGTAGGCCGAAAGCTCAAATAATCTACAATGTGAGTGTTCTTCTACGTGTTATCTGTTTTATTCTGTGTTATATTGTGCCGTCCAAAAGTAATATATATATATATATATATATATATATATATATATATATATATATATCCGTGTGTTTGTGTTTATATATATATATATATATATATATATATATATATATATATATAAACACAAACACACGGATACAAAATATTCAAAACACAGGGATACTAAGACAGGTCAGGACGGCACCATAGAACACACAAATAAAATTGATTATATGTGAAAGGACACTCACATTTCAGGAAGTTTAAGCTTTCGGCGCTCTCTAATGTCATCTTCAGGTGAGACTGAAAGGTTTCCTCTGTATGCAAGACGGGCCTTAGAGATGAGGTAGTGGCATTAGCGTATAAAATTGGAAACAGTGCTTTAAGAAAAATGTTCAGTTTGTGGGATCCTGGGAAATACGTGGTGCAAATGTTGAGCCCTGCTTCGGAAGTGGGGTCTTTCTCCTTTGGTGTGCAAGGTCGTGTGGTGCGGCGGATTTTATTTTGTAGGAGTTTTCTGGGTATTCAAGTTTGTGAAGTGCATAGTGTAGATTGTGAAGGTATTTATTAAGGGTGGCTGTGGTGCAATAAATCCTGTGTCCATGAAAGAGAAAGAATCGAGCGTTTGGTGTGAGTAGGGTGACATCTGATAAATTGAAGGAATTGCTGATGGTTAGTCGGTTGGATATGTACTGAGGCGGTGAATTTGTTGTTGTGAAGTGAGATGTCTATGTGAAATAAGGTGATGTTGCAGTCTCAAATGGAAGAAGTGAACTTAACAGTGAAAAAAATAATAAAACCGATAAAAAATTGATGACGAATCGTCGTTCTCACCGCTGTACCTTTTGTATATAAATATAAATTATGTTGGAGCGAAAATGCGTTTTTTGTGAGGACGAAAGTGGCTATGATGGGGAAAATTAGGTTGGGGGCGCTGGGGTTAGGGGTGTAGAGGAAGATAATGTTGGAGAGAGGAGCAGCTTTCTGCTTGGGGAATACAGGCATGAGCGAAGTAACGTCGTTGGTGGTAAGTAAGGTAAGTAGGCTGGATTAGGGGAGGAATTACCCGGAATTTGAACGATAGAGGAAGCGGTATGTGTCTTTCGTGTAGGAGGACAAGGACAAGAGGTTGTAGGTGGTGGTAAAGAAATGTGGAGACTTTTTGGTGGGAGAAATGAAACGGGAAACTATAGGGAGACAGGGGATGCTAGGTTTGTGTATATTTGGGAGGAGATAAAACTGGAGTGATCTAGTTTTTGGGGGTTAGAGTTGGGATATGTCTTGGGAGGTGAGACCTTCTTTTGGCCCAAATAGAAGAGGAAAAACCGAATTTCTTTTTGAAAAGTGGTTGTTGGGTCGTTGGTGCGAGTGGTTTAGGTAGATGTATTATTGAGGTGACCGAGCACCGGACTTCCCGCGCGACGCGACACTCATCTAGTAGGTCGTCGAAGCCATGACGCATTTCTCCTCAAGGTCATAGGGACTCGCCAATCCCTGGCCTATGAATGGGGATTCTCGGCGGAGATTGAGCGTCCCTCGAGAAACAGCGACTCCTTTCGGGCCTCAATTGAATTTCGCGACAAGCGGCTATAGCGGCCCTTCGCGCGCCCCGTGAAGTCAGGCTTCCCTGCCTACCACGCATGCCCGACGGTGCAGCGTGCGAAACGGCGCGATACGTCTTCTCCTTCCGAGGTCTCCTTCCCGCGCAGCGCACCTTTAGTACAAAACATAGTCGACGTCTAGCAATATTACTGAATTAATAAGCCAACAGTGGCACTATGAGTTATACTTGTAGATGAAAAATTGATACTTGCCAATAGCACGGAAAACCTCTCGAATACACGTCCAGACCTCGCTACAGCCTTCGAAATACCGGTATAGAATAGAAAATGTTCATGGTTTTTTTTTAACAATTAAAATCGTGCTTTAATGGAAATATTTCCCAGGTGCAACAAAAATTGATGTTTTATACTGTACGATTTATAAGGCAAAGCTTCACTGAAATAATGAAAGAGTGTCTGAGCGGCGTTTTCAAGCGATGTGTACATGTACACCGACCTTAATGACGAAGTTCGTATTAAGAGGTCACATTTTTGGGATAAAGTTATTCTTGGAGTACTGTTTCACAAATGTATATGGAATTACAGGCGCTGCCGGATTTTCGTCATGTTCCGCAAGTGACAGAAAAAATGCGTCTCCTAATACGTGTGGAGAACTTTCGAAAGCATTATTTTGCGTATTATAACCTTCGGTGTTTTTTGGCAAAAAAGATCGGTAAATTGAATGTTTGACCATTTCTGAGGAACTCATTAAAATAATATTCAGAGGGAATAAAATGAAAACAAAGGAACAGTTTTGCGAGGAGAAATGTTTTAGCAATAGATCTGCCATCTGGTTGACTTGATCCAGAGTGGAAGAGAGAACACAGGGGCACTTATTTGACTTCTCAGTTTTCATTTAAATTGTGGAGAGGCATCGGGTACGCTTCATAGTGGATGGGATTATTGAAGGTGGTCGGATCCTTACGAGGTTCAAAGTAGATTGGGTTTCGACAAGCGGTCGACGCAACTACTGGAGTCAGCGCCGGAAGCAGGGCGCGCCGGAACCAGAAAGATCTGGGCAGAGCAGACGATGACCTTCATGGATAGGATCCCCGAGAAGTGAAAGGTGTTCCTTTTATCGAGGCATTTTAGCGTGGAAGATGGAGTAGAGATAACAAGCATCATAGGTGTTGGAGCTAAGGAGATGAAAGCTTCGTATCGAATTTTATTGCCCAAAAAATTACATATTGATCAATGTTGAGGAATTTTAAAAATTTATTAAAAATAAATTTAACCAAAAATGATGTAATCCGTCAAATAATAAATTATTTCCTCATAAAAACATCAAGAAAACCACTTAACGCCTGTCTAGGAACGTGTGAATGTTCATTAACTCTAAAGGAAAACTAATATAACGTAAAATTACTTTCGAATACCTGTTCACTAATCCTCTTAAGCAAAAGAATCAAATTTCAGCCACCACGTTATTTTTATATTAATATATATTTAAAATTCTTAGTTGAAAATTCTCGTAGAATCAACATTTTTTTGGACACATCTTTTAATAATTAAATACAAGATGCGATCAAAAGAAGACAACCAACTGGATGGGATTAATAGTGATGGGATAATTGAGGAAGGCGGGAGGTATAGTTGAGGGGCGGTGGTTTTTCATACGTAGGGAGTGCGTGCACCCACCACTATTTTTCGACTCGCCACCACGTCTGACTTGAGAGTCCCAGCCCATAAATCATTCCATTGCCATCTCCACCCCAAAATACGTTATCTACCGCGTCTCCTCTAGCCTTATGCCCTGCGTTTTACGTAGGTAAATGCTAAGCCTCCCTTTTCCAATGACACACACCACCAGATACCATATTTTTGGTTATTACGCCTTCAAAACATCAATTTCAATGTGTGCAAAAATAATTATTTTTGCAAAAAGTCTTGTTTTTTGACACACTTTGCAACAAGCACTTCTTATGGTCTCTGGAGTACTGTGTAAATGTATGCATCCATATAAACACTGAGATGGATATTGAAATATTGCATTGAAAGCGACTACATTCATAAGTTAATTTTAATTACAAAAACTAAGCCATAATCTGAATATTGAAGCCATTGTTGAGAGGCCATTAATTTATTCCATTAGACCTTGCATAATATCTAATATAATTTTCCTTATTGCATACTCATTATTTGTTGTGTGTTCTTTACATGCATGTATTGTGATGACCAGTGGAGAAATGCAAGTCTTTAAAAATCTTTGAGAATGCTTTACACAATTTTTTGGCAATGAGGACTGCGCTCTCAACACTTCGAATAGAAACTAATTTAACGGAAAGAAGTTTCTGTTACCCTTAATCAACGTTTAGTTTCACGTAAAATACGGAATATATTCAAATTTGAAATCTAACGACTATAATTCTTTGAATGGGGCAGGTGAATAAAGCCTTATTTATTTACATTTTATTGAAAATGTTCCTTGATGTCCAACGTTTAAAAAATGTTCACACAATACAAGTATACTAAAATTTTTGTTTCCTCTATGGCAGATGGAAATATATCTGTCTGCATTCATACGTTTTTAATTCTTTAGGCCAAATATTTTTGGTAGAAAATTAAACTGATAGGGTTTGGAATTTAATACAAAAACCTCTAAGTGTACATCTATGAGAACACCACGCTATCATTCTCGACTAAAATCTTTGTTGAAGGCACCGCGGAACAGGGCCGGTGTTCAACGGCGAGCGAATAGCGAAGTACAACGGAAGCGCTCGTTCTTCTACATAGGCCATAAAACTTTGGCCTTGAATGATATGCTTCTATTGTTTAGATCCATAGAGATCATGACATTTTACATTAAATTTGCAATTGTGTTTAGTGCCATGGTTCTCCCTTTACTTCTTCATGCATTTTTATAAGTTGTAAACTTTTGCTATGCAAAATATTAATCGGTGTGGCTGGGTTATAAGCCATCGTATGTGACCGTAAACAGCAATACGGATGATCGTAGCCATGAATGCTTCTCGATCACTAAAGACAGAGTCTACTTGCGAAATCAGTAAGATCATTCCGCGAATCAATAGTTGAAGGACGTACAGGACACTCCTTGGGGAAATGACCTAAGAATTCTGCGTTAAACTTATGAAGGTGCCATGGCTTGGAGGGTAGGAACCAACCAACATAAAATGGGCCGCAGTTTTACCAAAAAGGAAGCGAACAGAAAGAACCTTTGCATGAATGACGGCGGAAACAACTGTTTTTGATACAACGAGAGTCATCTCTCAGCACGCATGGTGAAAATACTCCAATGGTTTCAGCACTGCGATGTGGAAGGCATCAGAGAACCACCGCTAGGGACGGCCGCTCGTCTGCTATCTCTCGGCTTTTATCGAATGAAATAGCGGATGTGATGGAAGCCTCTTGGGTTAAGTACTCCGGAGTAAACAAGTCCCCCATTCAAATCTCCGGGCGGGAACCACCCGAGAGAGTAACAACGTCAGTTAAACGTGTCCATTAATTCAGGATTTAAACGTAATATGTTCGACCTTTCAGAGCGTATGGAGGATACAACATCAAAATCAAATTAGAGATACGTAAAATGTGGTCACACATTTGACGTACAATTAATATGAAATGTTCCATAAGAGACATTTAAAGCGGCAGATGCAGAATTATTCGGACAGGCTCCGTGGATCTGCTGGAGCGGGCGTAATAATACCGGCAACTGGTTCAATGTGAGTATAGAGCTTCCTACAATCCAGTGAAATATCATTATGGGGAAGATGGTCTAGATACTCACGGATATCATAGAGTAACAGGTTTACATTCAAACGATATTCCCAGATGAAGACCAAGTGAAGGAAGTGTACGGCAATATGGTCAAAGACTCGACGGGATAGCAGAGACGAAAACACTTGCCACTTAATAAAGATTCACAAAACAATTTTCCACTTAATAAAGATTTATTTTTGGCTAGTTTCGATGTACTATATCATTTTCAAGAGTTTTTTATCTGTTATTACGGAACAGTTGCACCATATCACACCTAAATGTGTAATTAATACTCGACGGGATTTAAGAACATAGAAAGAAGAAACCAAATGTGGATTTTGTGCATAAATTGAAAGAGACAATAAAAGAATGGTACAATACCGGATCGATTGAAGAAATTGAGCTGTAAATAGAAAAATAGGTTTTGAATAGCAGCAAGAAAACAATAAACGAGAGAGAAACCTGACGAAAGAAAGCCATGTATCACAGGTGCTAGGAGAGGAGAGAAGAAAGTGCATAAAGTCAAGGATAGAGATATAAAAGTGCAGATATATTTTAGAAGTTTGATCAATGAAAAGTAAAAAGAGAAAGATAAGAACTGAAACTGCCCTGCGTCAAGAAATGCAGCATTATATTGTTAGGAAAAGTGTGAGTAGCTTACAGTACCTCGTGACACCATTTCAAAGAATATAGAGAAATTATCAATGCAATCCGGGAAGACGATGGTGACTGAAGATGAAGACAGGAAAGAAATGGGAAAGCTATTTGTAGGATATTAGCGATTGAAAAAAGTGGTAGCTATAATGGTGGAAGAAGGGGATACGGATTTAGATTGTGAAATAGGACACTGCATCCTATGGACTGCATTTGACGCTTCAGTAGCTGAGAGAAAAGGCCTAAACCAAGGGGTGGACGATAAACGCTCGGCACTGATAAAAATTTAAGAAATACAAATTTCACATTTTAAATTTCATATTATGTAAAATGAACGGAGAAATAACGATGACAATTTAGGACATATATAAACGCTCATATGCCAAAAGAAATATGCGGAGATTTCAGAACAATCAATTCTACCATTAACCTACGGGACTTAGAGCCTGGTAGTAAAAGCATATCGAAGAATGGGCAAAAAATGCAGAAAAACATTTAATCAAAGAGCGATTACAATTTGGAAGAAGAAGAGAAATAAAAGAATTTTTGTAATCTATCAGAGTCATCGTAGGAGAGAGGATTCTGATAAACAGATATTCCTGAATCGCATTTCCTGAATTGGAATAATCCTATGACAACGTGGACTGGAATTTGAAACTACTTAGGGAAATGAGAATGGTCTAAAAGAAACGTGAGGAATGTAGGATAAACGTTCTGTAAAAAGATAGGCAGAAGTGATTACAAGTGGTGAAATTATGTAAGAAGTGAAATAAAGGAAGGATTAACGCGAAGCTGTGCATTATTTGGCATTATATCAATATAAATCTCTATATAGGGAACTTAGATAACGATATCAAGGATAAAAAAGAGGTGATGCACTCATTGGTTAAGAATGAGTGTGTGAAAGCCATCTGCGAAACACTTGCAGAGGTTTTTAGTGGAAGCAAGGGAGACCAGAAGGCAGACCCAGGAGATTAACATTATGAAGAAGAGAATGATGAAAAATAAAAACCCAGAGAATAAGCAAGTTTAAAACTAAAGTTGAGGAATCTAAATTGAGTAGTTGTTGTTGGGTAATGGCTAGATAATTCAATGATAATAATGATAGAATTAATAATAAAGAGATGATAATTCAAAATTTACACAAGTAAACAAATATAACGAGAAATACGTACACTGTATCGATTGGATGAGGTTTGTTATTTTAGCCAGATCAAAATAATCAAAAAGCAAGCGGGATATTGTAAGCAGGTTAGGAATGGCGAAGAGAACTTTCTACAGTACAAATACAGACAAGGAATACACTCATTAAATTTGATGGATGTCCGTCACCACGAATGTTAGAGGTGGATGATATAGAAAGAAGGATGACGGCAATGAAGATTGGCATATCAAAGACTGATGAGCAAAAATGAAAGATCAGGATAACATGCAAAAGGTTCGACCTTCGTTCTCTCAAAGAGAGTACGAAGGTCGAAGTCCGTGGAGAACAATGATTCTTCGAAGTATCAAGGAAGTGTCAAATAAAAACCTTTGACAGCAACACACAATATAAGAACATATAAAGGAACACTCACACGTTATTTCTTGATAATTTCGATGAAATTGAGCTCCGTCTAATGAGACCTGGATGTTAATAGGCTTTGCACAGCCATATAAATGCCATTTCCATCGTTTTTAATTTTATAGGGTTATCGAATGAGGGAAGAAATGCTAGAACGGAAAAATTGTAACACTGGTTGAAGGGGGTGTTGTGGTGGGAGGCATGTTTTGGGATGGGAAGACCCGCGGGCGGGGAAGAGTGATTACATGAGGCGCGATGATTGTTTATCCTGAGGTTCAGGGGTGTGGAGCACCGGCCTATGTAAAATGCCGGGCAGAGTTTGCATGTCAGAAGATAGATTACATTCTGAGATGTGCATGAGGAGTGGGGGAAGGGCGGAAGAGAGTTAAATGGTGGGTTGGAGAGGGGTGGAGTGGTGAAAATAGGACAATATACATATACATATATATATATTTTTTTAATTGAGCTTGGCCACCTATGGGCCGCAATGACCTCAAGACTTCAGGGTTTTCTTCTTTCTTTCTTCCCAGGACTTCTTCATTTTCTCTCCTACTGTTCGTCGTTGTTCTTCGGTCCACACCCTTTTTATTTTTGAGTTGTTTGGTCTTCAGTAAATCTTATATTATCTATTAGTTTTCTGCACCTCTCCCTGCTGTGGACCACTTCCTCCGTTCTTCCAATATTTTCCGCATCCCACCTGGTTTCCTCTAACCATCCTGTTGTGTGCTTTAATTTTGAAATATAGTTGAATATTTTTTTTGTTAATCTATTTTCATCCAATCGCTTTAAGTGTCCATAGAGTTTCATTGTTCTTTTTCTCATCGTATCTGTGATTTTCTCGGTTGTCCTATATGGATCCTCATTTTTTCTCCTGATCCAAATATTTTCTGTGTCTTTCAATGGTCCTAGGATTTTCCTCAAAATATTTCTTTCTTTCCTCTTCAGTTCTCGCAGATCCCCTTTCTTCTTCATCGTTAGGTATTCCGATCCATATGTAGCTTCGGGCTTAATGACTGTGTTGTAATGCCTGATTTTGGATGGTATGGATATTGTTCTTTTATTGTAATGATTTTGTGTAATTCTGTAAGCCCGTTGCAGTTTTTTTATTCGTTCTTTGTTTGTTGTGTTGTCCAATTCGTTCGGTTGAATATATTCTCCTAGATATTTAAATCTATCAACTCATGACCCTTGATTCTTCCATACTTTGTTTTCATGTATTTCTCCCTATTGTGTCTGGGTTATATATATTCTGTCTTCTCATAGGAGATCTTTAGTCCTATTTTTTCCGAAATTTCGTCTTATGTTTCCAGCATGACTCTTTCGTCCGTAATGTTCTTTTTTATCAAGACTATTTCGTCGGCAAAGGCTAAACAGAGAAAACTTCCTTAACCGGTACCGGTTAAGAAAATATTTTTACAATTGTGATCTGCTCAAATCCGCCTTCCTCACCTGTCCTGTGTTCGTCTTTTATGTGTTTTCCTAACCCCTTTCCTTATATATTTTTCTATGTGCGAATGAATAAATAAATATATATATAAATATATAAAGGGCAGGAACAGGATAGGGATGTTGGATGGGATGAAGGGAGGAAAGAAGTACGCAGAGATGAAGAGAGACCTGATGTAGAGTAGGTTGCTGGTTTTGGTTGCTGCTTGTAGGTTGCTTTTGTTTGGAGTTAGAAAATATTTATTTGATAATTGTCTCTATCAGAAAACCTACCTTAACTGGTAGATTACCTAATAATGAAGGATAAGCTAACTACAGGTGGTATATATATATATTTAATTGTATATGTATATTTAATATGTATATATATATATATATATATATATATATATATGAAATTAGGAAGTTATTTTCCCCAAATTTTACGCAGTTGTGCGAACGTTCTTTGTAATTACAACCGACGAATTATCAATCCCCTGGGTCCCTTTCAAGGTGAACTGAAAATACGGCCAAATGACTGTACGGGAATATTTCAGTCTTCGAAAAGACGCTAAATTTCATGGCGGGGAAATCCCGGAAATAGTTTCAAGTGCAGCCTTGATTGCAGGTATTCCTGGCGGCGCTGAGAGGCACGGATCGCCACTACGCCGTCAAGTGTTTGAAGAAGCGGTCGGTGATCGACGAGGAGGACGTCGAGTGCACACTCATCGAGCGGAAGGTGTTGTCGCTTGCCACGGCGCACCCGTACCTCTGCCACCTCTTTTGCACCTTTCAGACCGAGGTAGGTCCCCCCCGCGCCATGAGCGCCCCCCTCTAGGGATGACTCTAACCTCCTCCCCGCCCCACTGCTGGCGGGGAGGAGGTTAGAATCATCCCTAGAGGAGGTTACAGTTTTCAAAACGAAATATTCATCTTCTCAGATCACCTTATTTTCTTAAATCATTCTGTGCTTTCCCTCCTCTCTTAAGTGACGCAATCTCTGAAATAATACAAAGATTTCCTCACTTTTCTAAGAGGAGTAACTATACCCTCCTTTTTTTAGCAAACATATTCTCCTCCTATTTTCAATATTGTACCCAATCACATTTCCTTGGTAGGTATTTTTAAAAATGTTTCTTTATTAATTTGAACATTCGCTCTCAATTTTATTTCCTTAATCGATATTATATGGTGACTAGGAAATCACATTTTCACTGTAACTCACTTGTACGCGAAAGTTTTGAGTAGCTGCGGGAAAGTTACTTTGAAGCCAGTGCCTAGTGTTATAAGGTGCCAATTCATTAAAGATTAGAAATGGAGCATTGATACCGCACGTATTATTTTTTGATTTTTATTATGTTTAATAGTAGATGGTATTTTGTACTTTCAATGTTCAATTGTGAAGGAATTCGCATTTCTTCTACCCCTGGGGTATCCCGCGCCTGAATATGTGCTGTAACCTACCCGGTGTTAGGCACGTGTCTTCATAAATTGCCACCACCAAGAATTTACTCGCTGATGAAATTGGCTGGCTTTCCTAATGAATAGGTTGGCTTAACACCAATGTTTTGCTTCAGCCGCATCATGCACCTAATATGCAACAAATCCATGAATGTTTTTAATTCTTCAAAGTACATATAAACACCATAAAGAGGAAATAATCAACTTATGGCTGAAACTAAGACCTGATCCATCTATTACAATGGTAATGCCCCTCTAGTAGGGAGAAATGGGATATTTTCAGCAAGGTGAAAACTCATAAACCATAGCTAATATCTCCATTATTATTAAACTGTAGTAAAATAGGATACCATTAAGTGAAATAAAACTGACACAAAAATTTTAGGGGATTTTTCACCGAACTAAGATGAGTAAAAAGTTGTTTATTAAATCGACAAATTATTTTACCTTAAATTGAAAGAGTATCGACGTCATCTGATAAAAATACAAAGTTTAAACAAAAACTTTTTCTATATTTCTCCCACATTTCTTCAATTACGCCTGTTATTAAGTAACTTCATTTGGAAAGTGAAAATTAGTCATAAATTTGGGTAACATAGAAAAAATATCAAGAAACAGATTGGAAATATTTCCAGCGGATTCGTGTGCGTAAAGTTACAATCAGTACTGTTTTACAATCAGTAATCCTCCATGTTATTATTAAGTAATCTGGCGGTTAAGGTAGGTTTTGGATGGTCACAACTATCAAATATATATTTTGTGACTCCTAACAAAACACAAGCCTCTACCTACTCTATATCAAGTCCCTCTTCGTCTCTGAGTACTTTCTTCCTCCATTCAACCCGTCCAACATCTCTAGACTGTTCCTGCACTTTCTTGGTTTTTCTGACATTTTCCCCTCTATTATAGTCTTCAACATTCCACTGACGAATTACCTTTAACCGTTTTTCCTGCCCCTCAGGATTTCTCCCAGGACCTCTCCTCACCCACCGGGGCTAATACTTATTAATTTGTTTTCCATTCTGTCAATTTTACCTTATCCATTCTTCTCCAAACCCAAATTTCAAAAGCCTCCAATTTAATTCCATCATCCAGCTTCAGTAACCACGTTTCTGCGCCGTCCATAAATATGGGGACATTCGAAGTTACGAAGATAGTCATTCCCTCACTGGCCCTCTACCTGAGCAGATGTACTTTCAGATCAGTCCTGCGAACCGGTGTGACCCAGCAGAGTCTAACTAACTATCTGCCAGCCAGCGGCTTGGTGCTTTTGCATCTAGTGAAGTGTAGTGCAGAGCCAACGTACACATTGTTTCGTTTATTTAGTCTTCGTTTGCTTTGTGGTTAGTTACCCGTAGTGTGCAATAGTAGCAGTTTATCTTAGTGAATTGTGGTGGATTTTGTCCTTCAAATCTGATTGGTTAAGGGTATGTGCATTCCTTTTTCTACTATCTCTCTTTTCCTCTGAAAAACAGACCTTATTTAAACATCGTTTCTACCGTTTAGGCTTCATATTCCTTTCCAAAATGTAACTAATTAAATTAGTTATATTTTGCTAAACTCTCTTAGAAATGTTAGCAAACTGAATACAGGTTAGCTTTTGTTGGGAACTTCGTTGTGTTTTGGGAAGGCTTCAACCAGACCCCCTGTTACCATGCTCGATAGCACCGGCGAATTCGCAGCTCTAAGGGCTCGAATCGTCATGCTGAAGAGAATGGTGCGGGAGATTCGATCGGAGTTCGCCGGGCTCCCTTCAGTAGAGATGGTGCTCGGGGTGGGAATACGAACACCCAAAATACGAAACTGGAAAAAAGCATACATAGCATTTCGTGCGACATAAAGGACTACAATGACAAAAGCCTATTCGTGTGCTCATTTTATAGAACCCCGGATTCTAGTCCAGATATTTTACACAAGCTTGACAACCAAATATCCACTCTCAGTAACAAATATAGCAACAGTATTATTATAATCGCTGGTGACACAAATCTACCGTCAATTGACTGGGACATGTACTGCGTAAAAAATCCGCCAAAAACAGAGATTCATGCAAAGAACGCCTACGTATATTCACAAAACACTCAATAGTACAAATTGTTAAATCGCCCAAACGGGGCCACAGCATACTTGATATCTTCGCAATTTCTACGCCCAAAATCGTAACAGACATTGAAATAATGGATGGAATCAGTGACCAGGACCCTATACCTATACCCTATACCCTACCAGGACCGTAGAGTTAAAAAGTTCGTGAAAATTAACAAAGAAAAACGTAATTTACAGATATTCAACAAGGCGACTTTTATTGGACTACGAGAATATTTGAAAAAAATGCCAGAATAGAAGACAAAAACACTGACAATCGATACAGAGAAACCTTGGAAATTTTCTTAAATATTTTAACGCGAAGGAATGAAGACGTACCTCCCATCCAAAATCAAATGCGACAGTAAGGAAACTAGATGGTACAACGGGGAGGTCAGATCGGCTTTAAGAAGGCAAAGAAAGCTGCAGTCAAATTTTAAAAAGAGTTTATAAAGTGACGATATATGTGAAACATCCAAACAGATACTAAAAGAATGTCACGGTAAGACTAAAAGTATCATGCCCACAGCTGTACGCTCATTTAAATCTAAAATGCTAAGCGAATATCTTGAGCAAAATCCAAAGTTATTCTGGTCCTATGTTAGGGAAATACAGGGTATACGTCCAACTTTAAATTCTTTCAAGGCGAAAAAACAAGAAATATTACCGCCGACAGCGTGAAAAAAAACAAACATTTTAAACAAAGTTTTCCATAGCGTCTACAATAAAGACGCAAACGCACGAAACGATCCTCCACACACACCAGGGGAAAACATAAGCGATATAACACTGTCAAAGAAGGAAATAACCAACATCTGCTACGTAGTATCAAAGCAAACAAATCACCTGGTCCCGAAGAAATACCTGTTAGGATATTTGAGGAATTAGCCGAAGATATTGCCCCGTTTTTAGAAATTTTTTTACTTTAAATCGAAAGAAGATGGCTCAGTACCTCGCGACTGAAAGCTAGCCCATATAACTCCCATTTATATATGCGGAGATAGGGATAAACTAACCAATTACCGACCCATTTCTTTGACATAGATCTCTTGTAAAATATTATAACACATTATTGTCAGTATCATAATGAGGTTTCTTGATAGTAGGAATATACTAAGCCACAACCATAACGGATTAGGGAACATGAGATCTTGCAAAACATAATTAGGTCCATTAATCAACGATATACTTAGATCGGGAAAAAACAACACACCAGTCGATGCAGTATTCCTAGATTTAAAAAAAGCCTTTGATAAGTTCCCACACAGTAAATTGTCACCCAAATATAAATGCTACGAAATCAATGATAAAATTATTAATTGGATAAGAGAAATCTTGTCAAGTCGCAAACAAATAGTAGTCATCGATGGGTTGTGCTCAAGTGAAAGAGTTGTAATATCAGGCGTCCCCCAGGGAAGTGTAAGAGGGCCTCTTCTAGTCTTAATATACATTAATGACTTAGGCGCACACGTTAGTAGCAATCTCAGGTTATTTGCTGACGAAACGGTGGTATAAGGGAAATAAGGAGCCAAATTCATCGCGAGCTACTCCTTATAGACTTGGACAAAATCTCGGATTGGTGCAAGAAATGGGGATTAACTTAATATAGACAAATGTGCAGTTATGAAATTTTAGAGCAAAGGAAGTGGCGAACAGGACATAAACTACGAATTAGAGTGTTCCGTACAACTACGGCCAAACAAGTTAAATATTTGGGGATGGTTCTAACACCATGGGGAGCACATATCTGGGCAGCATGCGGATCCGCTTTAAAGAAACTGGGCTACTTTAAATGGTTGGTGGGTAAATGGAATGAGAAAGTTAATGAGAGGTGTTAAGAGAAAATCCGCCAGATTCGTTAAAATATTTATAGTTAGAACACAAGTTTAACAGGTCGGTTAGGGAATTTAGGCTGGGAGCCCTTTGAAATACGAAGAGAACAAGCGAGACTTAGCCTTGTAGAAAGATGCAGAACGAACGAGTTTAATGCTGACATTAAAGGAATTATAACGGTCCCACACTACTTAGGTAGATCAGACCACACAGTTAAAATTAGGGAATTAGTTTTCCATACATATAGATACAAATACTCATTATTTCCCAGAACAATCAGAAATCATAATTGTAAGAAACCAAAGTCCCTTCAGAAATTTATTTATTTATTAGGTAATCTACCGGTTAAGATAGGTTTTTGGATGGACACAACTATCAAATAAATATTTTGTAACTCCAAACAAAACCCAATCCAGCAACCTACTCTACATCAGGTCCCTCTTCATCTCTATGTACTTTTTTCCTCCCTTCATCCCGTCCCTATCTTGTTCCTGCCATTTCCTCGTTTGCCTAACATTCTCCCCTCTATTACCTTCTTCAACATTCCACTACCGCTCAATACGCCTTTCATCCATTTTTCCTGCCTCCATACGATTTCTCTCAACAAACCCCTCTCCTCACGCACCATCTCTAGTGCTTCCTCATTTGTTTTCCTTTAGGTCGTTTTCACCTTCTCCATTCTTCTCCACACCCACATTTCAAAAGCCTCCAATCTACGTTTATCCTCCTGCTTCAGCGACCAGGTTTCCCCCAACCCTCCGTCAACAACTCCCTCCTCCTTGAGAAAGCCTCCTTGCTTAGCGATATTCTTCTCCTTACGTCCCTACCACTTTGACCATATTGGTCCAAAACACTTCCGACATACGTAAACTGTTGTACCTGCTCTATTTTTTCCCCGCCTATTTCAGTATTTAGCTTAGCCTTTTTCTTTCTGGAAAATTGCATAACCTTTGTTTTATTAATATTAATTTTCATCCCATATTTATCGCACTGAACCTCCAATTCACTCAGCAATGCTTGCAACCCCTTGGCTGACTGAGCAACTAATGCTTGGTCATCAGCAAACCTAACCGATTTTACGAATTCCCCTCCGACTTTCATTCCCACCTCCAGCTCTTCCCATGCCTCTTTAACTATTTCGTCCACATATACGTCGAACAGCATCGGTGAGAATGGGCAACCCTGCCTTACACCTCTTCCAAACACTGCCCATTCGGACTCTCCGTTCCCCACTCGCAACTGAGCAGTCTGAGACATGTACAGGTTGCGGATCAGTATTCTGTCCGTCCAATCCATTCCTATTTTCTGCAGTACACGAATTAGTTTTTCCCTGTTCACTCTATCAAACGCTTTTTCGAAATATACGAAACAGGCAAATACGTCCTGATTTTATTCTTTATTCCTCTCGATTAGTGATCTCATTACTGCAATGGCATCACGCGTACCTCTTCCCTTCCTAAACCCAAACTGATCATCCCCTAAGTAATCATATGCCTTACTCTCTGTCCTTTTGTTGATGATCCTGAGAATAACTTTAGCTGTGTGGGATATCAAACTAATTGTTCTGTAATCCTCACATGATGTAGCCTTTACCTTTTTCGGAATAGGAATTAACACTGATCTCACAAAACCTTCCGGCCAGATTCATTACTCATAGACACTACAAATCAGTCCATATAGAGTCTACTTCCCACATTTTCCTAAACATTTCAACAGTTCCACAGGAATGTTGTCCAACCCCACGGCCTTATTTGCTTTTATCTCCTTTAATGCCCTTTCTATTCCATCGTCGAGTATGCCTGGACCTAAGCTATCTTCTTCTACGTCATGTTCCTTTTCTATGTCTGACCTTATCGGCCTAAGTTCTCTATTATACAGTGTTTCTGTATATTCCTTCCATCTCTCTTGTATTTTTTCTGGTTCAACTTCATCTTACCCCACTTATCTTTAACTGTTAGCACAGATCCTGCCTTCTTACTTCCCTCTTCTCCTGGGAAACTGTGCGAATTTATCACACTATTCCTAAACCTGTGCCTAACCATAATATAATCTAACTGATACCTTTCTGAGTCACCTGGCATTTTTCATGTATACCTACGCTTTTGTGGTGTCTAAACCATGTTTTGGTGATGACTTACCCCTGCCTCCTGCAGAATTCAATTGCTTTCTCCCCGCGTTCATTACTCGTGCCTAACCCATAGTCCCCCACATCATCAACAACCGTCGCATTCCAATCTCCCCTCACTATCAAATGTTTCCCTGCTTGAACACACGCGATTGTATCCTCTCACTCATCGTACGTCCTATCGACTTCTTCCTCCTTGTGGTTGCTCCTTGGCATGTATACCTGAACAATGACCAAGTTCGTAGGTTTTACTTTAATCTCTACGAGTAATATTCTATCAGTTGCCTTCTCTTTGCTGACTACGCTTCTTCCAACCCATTTATTTAATATTACGGCAACCACTCGTTGACTCTCATCCCCGTCGCTGAATATTATTCTATAATTATCACTCCAGTAATCCCCGCTATCCTTCCATCTCGCCTGGCATATACTATATCTATATTACCTCTTTCCATCTCTCGCATAATATTCTCTAGTTTCCCGTCCACGACTTAGTCCTGACGTTACATGTTCCTATTCTAACTAACTTCATCTTCTTCTGCGTCTTCTGTTCTGTTGCTATTATTTTTCTCCTGAAAGGGTTTCGTGGGATGACGATCCCAAAAGCCTTGCCTCCCCCGCTGCCGGGCATAACACATAGCCCCTTGGGCCGAGTCCCGCAGTTGCCAGGACTCAATTTCTCTAAACTGTCCATCATAAAAATCTTGGGAATAATAATTGAGGTGGTTTCCCGTACCCTTCCTCAACAGTGTTTTTAACGTGACACCATCACTTAATGGCCAACCCACTGGGGTCAGATGCCTTTGCAGCCGCCTCGCTGAGGAACGGACGCTGCGTGGACTACCTTTCGTCTGGGTTCTAACCTTCGACCTATCTGGCATGGGTGACCCTACCAGGAGCAATTATTATTACTCCCGCAAGCACAGCTCTAGGGCTCATCAGAACGCACAAGCCCTTCCACCACGTCAAGGTTGTAGTCCATGGGAGGGCCTTCAGAAATATTTAAAACTATTTAATTCACAAGTCGGAACAAGGTTAAACATCCCAAAGATATTAGGTTTAAATGCCATCGCATGTGTATGCTTGTTGGTAGTTTGTGTGTTTGCACTCGCATGGGGAGAAAGGGTTCTTGCATGAATGCATACTATGTTTGGTTTATGGACTATAAATGTGTGGCATCTGCTTGCGGTTTTTTTCTTTCCAAAATACGTGTGGTACCCTAACACCCGATACCACACGTCCTTGAGGCGGCTTGTGAGGCATTGAGTAGTTATCGTTGTAAACGGAGTTTTTTACAATAAAGGAAACAATGTTAATAAAACATTGGTTAAACGATTATCCAGAAAAATGGCTAAGCTAAACATTAATATAGGAGGAGAAAAAAAGAGCAGCAGAACAGTTTACGTATCTCAGAAGTGTTTTGGACTAACACGGTCAAAGTAGTAGGGACGTAAGGAGAAAAATTGCGCTAGGCAAAGAGGCGTTCACAAGAAGAAATGAGTTGATTACGGGGACGTTGTGTAGGGAGGTCAAGAAAAGGCTCGTGAAAACTTACATATTGAGCGTACGGCGCGGAAACGTGGTCATTAAAGTAGGAGGATAGACGTAGCTCGGAGGCCTTAGAAATGTGGGTGTGGAGAAGAATGGAGAAGGTGAACAGGACCGAAAGGAAAAAAAAAGAGGAAGTTCTAGTTATGGTTGGTGAGGAAAGAGGTTTGTTGAGAGAAATCCTCTGGAGATAGGAAAAATTGATGAGGGGCGTATGGAGCGGCAGTGGTATGTTGAAGATGATAATAGAGGGGAAAATGTTGGGCAAACAAGGAAAGGGCAGGAACAGGATGGGGATGTCGGACGGAAGGAAGGAAGTACACAGAGATGAAGAGGGACCTTAGTTAGGGTGGGTTGCTGGATTGTGTTTTCTTAGGAGTCACTAAATATTTATTTGGTAATTGTGTCCATCCAAAAACCTACATTAACCGGTAAATTACCTTACAATAATGACACTGACTTTCATTCCTACCTCCAGTTCCTCCTATGACTCTTAAATCGTTTCCTCCACATATACGTTGAACAGCACCGGTGACAATGGGCAACCCTGCCTTACACTTCTCCCTGGCACTGCCCATCCGGACTCTCCGTTCCCCACTCGCACCTGAGCAGTCTGAGACATGTACAGGTTGCGGATCAGTCTCCTGTCCCTCCAATCCGTTCCTATTTTCTGCAATACACGCATTAATTTTTCCCAATTCACCCTATCAAACGTCATCTTTGAAATCTACAAAACAGGCAAATAAATTCTGATTGTACTCTATATTCCTCTTGATTAGTGATCTCATTACTGCAATGACATCACGCGTACCTCTCCTCTTCCTAAACCCAAACTGATCCTCCCCTAAGTAACAATATTCCCTATTGTCAATCCTTTGTGTGATGATTCTGAGAACATCTTTAGCTGCGTGGGATATCAAACTTATTGTTTAGTAGCCCTAACATGTTTTGCCTTTACCCCTTTTGGATTAGGAATTAACACTGATCTCACAAATTCTTCCCGCCAGAATTCTTAAACTTAGATACTACGAATCAGTCCATATCGACTCTTCCTCCCGAATTTTCCAAAACCTGCTAATAGTTCGGCAGGAATTTTGTCGTCTCCAAATAGCCTTTATATATAAATATAATTAATGTTTATCATAATTCTCCATACATTAAATAAATAATAAAAAGTATTATACAAAAAATACTTTTTCAATTTATTTTGTAATATGAAAACCAATTTAAAATATAGAAAGAAATCCTTGGAAGATTGTTGGCTATGCACGTTGTACATCTATCTGTTGATGAAATGTAGATATTTGATATTCATATCTTAAAGAAACGTAATGTTATGTTGTTTTGAGAAAAAATTCGATAATCGTACACTCGAGGAGTCTCTAAGAGCCCCTGGATCAAACGACTATTGAAAGGAGTGCAGTCAAATACCTCTACCCAACCCGCCTTCGAAGCCTGAAATGCGACACCCAAAGGGAGATTCGCGCCAAAGAACTCCAATCCTTCGACTTGTGTATCTCTGCTCAACGGTTAAATGGGCCAAATGGTGAGTGTTTCTGTTCTTTGGAGCAAACTTAAGTGAATAACATTAAAGTTGCTATTAATTTTGGAATGCGCTTTTGAGTATCAATACATATTCTCTTAAACCATATAACACGTCTACCAATCGCAAACAAACGTCTTTTTCTATTTACAGCACCCGAGTATTGAACAGCTAAGTAATAAATCGAACCACTTGACATGCCAAAACAGCTCAACATCACGGTAAGTTAAATAAGTTTGAATTAATGGAGATGCTGCCGACACTTATTTACGGGATTTCTTTTTTCTATCGGGATAAACCAAATTCTCAATGCTTCTTATTCACTAGAGCTGTTACAACTGTTAGAGGAAACTGTTTGAAAATTTTGGCAAACCGAAGTCCATTGATTATGAAAGTCTCTTTATATGCTCAACGGTCTTGATTGTGAATCAATGAGATGAACGTAAAATCACTCCAACGGCACCAACGAGACTAGGGGTAATCCACTTATGCTTCAATCGCCTTTCCTTTTACTATATTTTTAATCCAGTATGAATCTCGCAGAATTTTACCTTTTCAGTAAAAAAGAAACTATTTTTATCTTCCATTCTGCAAATGGGGAGATATATTAAAACTTCATTCGAAAATTAAGATTTCAGTGAAGTTGCAGTGTAATCGTTAAAGAATTGGCGAAAAACGATGTAAAAAGCAAGTTTCTTTAATACTTAGCTGTTTAAATCACGTGGTTAATGCGTGCGATAAATGTCTCGTTGTTAAATATCAACTGATTCAGTATAGTGCGCAGTGTGGGGCCGTCAAGGACTAGAATTCGGGGAATATTCTGAAACAATACATGAAGCACTTAACCCATCTGCTTATCAAGGTGGTCGTAAAAGCCTAGGTCATTCTTGGACTTTTATGTGTAGAGATATCATGTTTATCAGTGATGAAGGATCTCAGGTTTTCCCGGCGTATGGTATTCAAGAATTTTTCTCGGGTTTCCCAACGGGTCAGGTTGATGAAGTGCACCGACGTTTCGAAGGCTGACTCTGCCATCGTCTTCAGGGTGAAGTGAACCCTGAAGACGATTGCAGAGTCAGCCTTCGAAACGTCGGTGCACTTCATCAACCTGACCTGGTGGGAAACCCGAGAAAAATTCTTGAATGTTTATCAGTATTTAAATCCTAAGATTTGTTTAATGCAGCCCTCCATTCGCCTCTATTGAATGTCAATTCCCTCGATTCCTGATACGTTTTCTGTTTTACGTCTTTCTTAATTTGTCCTATGTACATGTCTCTCGGTCTTCCTCGTGGAATTTTCCCTTCTATTTTTCCTTCTATTATATTCCTCATCAATCCATTTTGCCTCAATTTGTGTTAAATCCATCTATTTCTTCTTTGTCCTAGAGTTCTCCATATGGTTCTACCGTCTTCTGCTCTTTTATATACTTCATCGTTCCTTACTTTGTCTGTCCATTTAATCTTCAGCATTCTCCTCCAGCACCATGCTTCAAAGGCTGCTATTCTTGGCTGGTCTACGTTTCCAATGTTCCAAGTCTCGGAACCATAGAGTGCCATGCTCCACACGAAAGTATTGTCACATTGTTTCCTTTTTTCCAGCCTTAGGTTCTTTGAACATATTAATTTCCTCTTCTTCATGAATTCTAATTGTCTTAGCTTGGGCTATTCTTCGCTTGATGTCGATCGGACTTCTTCCATACCATGTTATGCTGCTGCTCAGGTAGATGAAGGATTCAACTTGTTCTAGTTTTACCCCTTGAATTGTGATAACTGCGTTCAACTTCTCTCTTCCGCACACAAGGATTTCAGTTTTCTTCTTGTTGATGTTCATATTATATTCCCCCAGCACTTGATCCATAGCACTTAGTGTTGCTTGCAGGTCCCCTCGCGTTTTCGCCACTCCTGCAATGTCATCTGCAAACCGGAGCATGTTGATTTCCTCTCCATTTACCTTGACTCCTTAGATACCCAATTCTTGTGTTTCTTTTATTGCCTCTTCCAGGTATACGTTGAATTTTGCTGGCGAGAGGTTACATCCTTGTCTTACTCATTTGTTTATTTTGGCCTGCAGAGATATGTGAAACGAATTTGGAAGTGTACGGTTGTTTCTTATGAAATTGTTTACAAAAGAGGGTTTTAAAAATAAATCCTCATGAGAAGGACACTTTCATTCCACCAGAAAAAAAGTCACGAACTGGTAGATGGGTGTATAAATAATAAAAGTTTTTATCAATGTATCAATTTTGTATATTTTATTGATGTAATAAATGTGTTACCCTTATTTTCATATGTGTTTTATTTTAATGATTAACCTCCCCAGATTTTAGTTAGAATTAGTTACTTGAGAACTCGAGTTTATTTTATTTTTGAATTCTACATAAATACTACCAGGCATCACTACACTGAGTAAAAAATTATACAATAGTTAGAACACATTTTTATTTTCCTTTGTCGGGAAATAGTTAAGTATTGAGCTCATTCTTGTTGTGGAAGTGACAGGAGAAATGGAAGCCTTGGTCACTTTGATCGCCATCACGGGGAACTCTTCTTGTCACGAATGATCCGTCAGTTGATGCAATATTTTTGTAAATGATGGGAGAAACGGGATCTACTATGCCAAGCAAACGTAAAATTCTGAAATCCAGTCGTATCGACTCTTCCAGTACATATGGGACACTAAGAGTAGCTCCACTTTTCCTCTCGCTATCCTCCCGCAGGAGATCGGCGAGGAGAATATCGGACACGCCGCCAATGTTGTCGTTCATCTTGACCACAATAAGATTATTTTTACCACCGAATTGCGCTTTAGGTTTTGCTGCGAGAGAAAATGTCTTAGACATTTTCACAGCTTAAACTAATGACTGTTGGTAATTCTTTTCAAGTTTTATAAACCCCATGGTGTGGCTCAGTAAGCAACAAGGTGGTGGCGTAATCTTTCAGAAATCCAATGTGGCGTCTTTCAGGAGCTGCGTGGAGAGAGGTTAAAATATTAGGTTGAGAAAAAGAAATCCATTATTTTGCGTGAAATTCAAAACTTTATTACGATGTTACGGGTTGTCCGATTTGGGTAAAATATACACCGTTTTGTTGTATAATGTTTTGCCATTTTAGAAGTAGCTTTATAATGCCTCTCCCATAGAAATCTTGGTTCTTATTGGCGAAAAGCCATATTAATCTATTTTCACAATCTTCTCTTGATCGCAATCTCTTCCAACTAAGGAAGTTTTGCGATGCGAGAAAAAGGTGGTAATCGCTTGGTGCCAGGTCCGAACTATATGGTGGATGCATTAAAACCTCCCAACCAAGCTCCCGACGTCTCCAGCGAGTCACTACAGACGTGTGTGGCCTTGCGTTGTCCGATGAAACATAACAACTTCTCTGTTGGCCAACGCTGGCCATTTCTGATCAATCGCTAGCTTCAAACGGGCCATTTGTTGAGAGTAGAGATCTAAATTTAGTGTTTGACCATACGGAAGCAACTCAAAATAAATGATTCCTTTGAAGTCCCGCCTAATACACAGTAGAACCTTCCTGGCCGTTAGTCCTGATTTGGCCACCGCTTGAGCTGCTTCACCACGATCCCGAACCCTGTATATATATATATATACAGGGTTCGTCCAGAAAATAAGTGTACTGAGCTCAGGAAAAAAAATGTATTACACTTTTACATATCTTAAGCTAATATTCCACAAAATAGGACCTTGTGAGTCGATACACTTGTTCCAGCGGCGTCCCCATTCCTGGAACGCTCCCGCGAAGGCATCATCGGGAACCTCTCGAAGACACGTCGTCACGGCCTCTTTGACGGCGTCCAAAGTCTCGTATCGCGTTCCTTTCAAACTCCTCTTTATCTTCGGGAACAGAAAGAAGTCCGGTGGTGCCAAGTCCGGGCTGTAGGGTGGGTGCGGCAGCGTTGCCACTCCGTGCTTGGCCAAGAAGTCCGCCACGACAAGCGCGGTGTGAGGCTGCGTATTGTCGTGATGCAGCCACCAGATTTGATTGATGTAATTGGTCCCTAATAATCTCGTGCACTATTGTTTTTGGCACATTACACTGCTCTGCTATCATTCGAACACTAAGACGACGATCAGAGTTCAGTACATCGCGAACTTTTCGCACATTTTCGTCGGTGAGTGTCGTTGATGGGCGTCCAGGCCGTGGTTCGTCGTCGACCTCTTCTCTGCCCTCCACGAACATCTTGTGCCACCGAAAGATCGAGTTCATCGGAGGGGGGCTAGATTTGTCAAACATTGTTATGACCAACTCAGCAGCGGTGTGTGTGTGTGTGCGTGCATATATATATATGTGAATATGTATATATGTATCTATTTTTTCTTACAGGTTCCCCAACCTTTCCTCACCTAACCCCCAACCCCCTCAACCCTTACCCTTCCCTCATGGTGCTACACCCCCTGCTACACACCTTTTTGGTGGCTCGCAGGGTATTTATGTAGATGTAGATGTAGATGAAAGATCATGTTTCTGGACATGGTTAACTCCCCGTAAGCCTGGTTAATCATATCGACAGTTTCGGTAGACGATTTCCCAAGCTTTGTCGCAAATTTGATGGAATAACGCTGCTCCAAAAACTTCGGCATCGCGTTCCGTGACGTGGGTTGAGCGTGGATGTTCGCGTTAACAGAGCTCCTCACTACACCACAGCTCAGGGCCGACTGCCTTTTTCAGCGTCGCTTGCCAACATACCCCCCTCCAATCGCAGTCCGTCAGAGCGGTGCTGGGCGCGCCTGGAGCAGCGGGAAAAAAATCAGTACCATTATTTTCCGGACGAACCATGTATATATATATATATATATATATGATCTAAGCGACCAATGCATGTTGGAGTGTGTATAATTTGCGAGACAATGATGGTGAAACATGCAGATCAAAATTTATTGAGTGAGTTCAACCAAGTATTGAATCGCCTTTCCTCCAATCATTCCCATCCCAACTCCATAAGCATTTCAGCGACGCTTTTCGTTTTATCGTAACAGTTTTTCACGAAATGGGCTGCCCGGCGTCGGACCTTCTCAAATTCCCGAATGAGGCCTTTTTACTCGGATCCCATACGCTACATGCATATTCTAAATGAGGCCTTACAAAAGGGTGGAAGAACGTTCCTTGTACTGGGAGTCACATTTGCCGACACTGCGTCTAATAAATACCAATTTTTTATATGATTGCCCGCAGATGTTACGTATGTTGGTCCTCCAAGTTAAGTATTTAATTTATGTAACCCATAGGTATTTTACTGTGTATTATTATCGTAACACCTAGGTAATACGTAAATGTAGATGTAGTTCATGAAATCTCATTTTGTTTATTTTGGTGATTTCCTTGTGCATGAAAGCGGTGAAGTACTTGCGAGATGTTTCCCACCGGGTGATGACGGAGTCAGCTGGCGACTCGTCGACGACCCCTTCGTCATCCTCCTCATGTTATCGATACGGGCCATCATTTTCCACCCTTTTTTGGCCTCTGCTTGGACTCCTGGCTGTTGCTCACGCTCTCTCTCCTTCTCCAGAAGGACCATCTGGGACTCAAGACTCCGGGAGTTCACCGCATCCCCTGTGATTGTGGAGGAACTTGGAGAACGGCAGAAACCGAGACGGATACGTTCTCAGGCAAGCGCGGAAGCCCGTTCTCCAGAATATAACTAGATCAAAGGAGATGGTAGAGAGCGTGAGCGAGAGTCAATCAGGGGTGACCTGAGCCCAAGTTGAGAATGCATACGAGGGACTGAAAAAATGATGGCTCGGTGTAAACGCGCGGAAGACGTTGACGGAATTAGAGATTGAAACGTCCGCAGCTGACACCTTGGCCATTTGGTGGGAATCCCGCGAAGATTTAACCGTGTTCTCATATTATTTGCTTAATTTTTGGGTCTGGATTATAATTAATAGTACCAAGGTACCAATAGTACCAAGTACCATTATGCTTCCTCCAATTTGTGACGCAACCTTGCTTCCGTACACTAACCTCGAATAATCAATTTAATTTACACAAGTGGAAGCACAGCGCGTGACCACAACATAAAAATCAGGTTTTTTATCAAGCTGTGTGTTTATAACTTATTTCTGTAAACTAAAAAAAAGCAATTTTACCCTGAAATCCTAGCAATTGGTATCCCACTCGATAGCATGAATATAACCCTTACTTCATATATAATTGACTTAACTTTAACGATTTGATAAAACATTTATTTCCCCAGTTTCTAATTTAATATGGAGTTGTCTTTATTCTCCGTCTATCTATTTCAGTTAAATAACTTGCGCCCTAAATTGTGGTTCGAATTTGGATTGAAAAATATATACTCTTATAGCATGCGGAGTGAAAATTCTTCATCTGCACTAATTTAACAGTGAGATCTTTAGTTGAAGGAAATTATAGAATATTAGGGATATTTAGTATAGATTTCAGTAATTGGAATTTAATTTCCTTTCCTTTCCTTTATACAGTCACACTTATTCTTCGTCATGGAATATTTAAACGGTGGGGACCTCATGTTTCACATACAGCGAACTGGGCGCTTTGAGCAGGACAGATCAAGATTTTACGCGGCTGAAATTGTTTCCGGATTGAAGTTCCTTCACAAAAAGGGTATTGTCTACAGGTAAGTTCGGTAATAAATATTACCACGTCCTTCGCCGTATGTCAGTATGCAAATCGGGAGGCATGTGCACTCTAATTAGTAGAAGGTATAATTTAAGGAGAAGACCATATTCATTTCATATTTGTTCACAGAAGCGTACTTAATATCATCCAAAGAGTACAAGAGATCAAAGGGAAGTTCTTACAAGCGCTCAAATGTATCCTTTTGTCAGCAATGCCTTTTGCCACCGCTCTGAAAAGAGTGCAGCTGAGCTGAGGCTCATTCCCCATTAGACGGAGAAGGAGGGGTGACGAGTGCATGGCTAGAGACAATCGCCTGCCCTCTAAGCCATTCATCCTTTCATTTCGTACGTTAAATTGGGGTCAGGCAATCACTGCACCTACTCTTGGCAGCTTAATTTAAGCAATCAATTTTGCCCATCCTATAAAACTTAAGTAATGGTGATCGTACGTTCGAAAAATGAAATTCATAAACTGTTGTTTAAATAGTGGGTATTTTCGGCCCTCTACGAATTGAAATGGGCTAGTAGATTTTTTCAAATTAAAATTTTTGACGCCACCGAAAAATATGCTCACAAATGGTACAGGAGCGACCCCGAATCGCGTTTATCTGCCATGGCTATTCTATCTACAGTTACATCTGCGCAAGGGCGTGTGGCGGGGACTGTTGGGTCACCACACAAAAGGGGAAAAAGCCGCATTCAAAACCAACACATTCATGCAAACATATACTCACAGTGGTGCATGTATTCATGCTAAAATCCTATAATTTTACACGCATGAATATATATATATATATATATATATATATATATATATATATATACGTCTTTCAGTCATGTGTGTGCCATCAATTATTTGACCAGAGAGATAATATTTCAGATGGGAGCAGGACAAGTAAAGGCGTTCCCCATTCGACAGAATGGTGCAACACTGAAGTAGTGTTCAACTCATAGGAGCACGTGTTTTCGTTACCTTGAGGAAGAGAAAAAATAATAGACGACCATCCGTAATTCAGTTCTTGACGAGCGAGAGAAAACTTCCACTTAAAACACTTTGAGTTGTACGAGGACCCAGAACATTATATATATTATAGAATGAGTACGAAAGACTATGACAGGTCGGTGTCAATTACTAGTGCATCTTTAAAATGTTTACTAACTGTGGAAACTCAATTCCCCCGAAAGCGCCTGGTGAGCGGTTTCACCAACAACAGTCAGCGCTTCATGAAGGATTCTCCACCGGGACAGGGGTTCCCCTGACCCGATGCGAAAAATACCGCACGCAGAAGCCACACATTTATAGTCCACGAACCAAATATGGTAAGAAAGAGATGAGAGCCTTAACCAAGAAAACCAAAATATTTATTATATTGAATATATCTCTTTTTACTGTCAACGACACTGTAATTTATTTGACGCTATACTCTTATTTAATTTTGTTAATTCTCCAAAATAGGATGCCAAACATTTTTTAGGAGACAACGATTTATCAAGAAACCTACGGTATCCTTTCTGGAAGTGCCTATTGAAATTATGTGTGCTTCCTTACAGTTAAAAAGTTTCTAAGTTTATTTAAATATAGGCTCATATTGCACTGTAAATTTAACATAAAGGTTTTTAATAATGCATTCATTTTCTCCAAACCTATCTATATTAATTTTTTTTACTAATTTCACCGAAAAGATTCAGTTTTATGTCCGTAACCGTCAGCAAATGAAGAGTGAAATCGGACTTTCGGATGGTTGGGCCTCTGCTTTTCCGTAAAAAACAAAATGATTTCAATAAAGGATCACATCTATGTTTTCAGGTCTCAGACATTCTTGGTCGCAACATCGCGGCTTCCCCACAGCCTCCACCGCCACTGCTCTCAGTCATTATTGGGTTAAGTGCATACAAAGTTATGATTACTTTCAAATGCAAATATTTAGTGCAAATAATTACATGAAATGAAATCTCCCAAGTCCTTGGCCTCCATCAAATTATCTCGGGCTTCCAACAAGTCAGTAGCTTGCATAAATTCACTAACGTAGAACATACTTCTTGTGCCTCTTCAACAATTTACCATTTTTTTATCCGGCAGACCTCAGTATGGTCTTGACCCCCATAACCATCTTCCTACCTGATGATATGGGCTTATTTGGCATTTGCATGCAACACTTTTAAATGGACCTCATTTTCCATTGTAATCGTTCTCTATGAAATAACAAGTAAACTTTATAGGGACGGGTACATTTAAGGGGCCGAAAAAATCACAATTTTATTGCCATGGAATGTGACATACGCATTCGCATTATTTTTTTATAAAGTTTGATTAAAGATGATTGAACACTGCAACTAAATAATAAAACATTTGACTGTAATGTGTAAATAATTATGTAGCTAAATTAATTTATAAACAGAAAATTTGTTGAATTTAAAATAATTTTACCAACTCTATGCACAATTACTGAACAAAGAATATTGGGTAGCTTGAAGTAATTTCCAATTTCACTTTCTACATCTACATCTACTCAATAGCCCGCAAGCCGCCGTAAGGGCGTGTGGCGGGGGGTGCTAGGGCGCCACACGTAATTTAGCAAGAAAAAAAACCGCAAGCAGAAGCCACTAATTTATAGTCCACAAACCAAACATGGTATATTTTTTCATCAAATTTTTTTCATTTCGCTGGATTGGAGAGTCCGATCGTCAAAATGTTTTTATTATGTTGGTATACATGCCCCTGAAGTATGATACATTTTACAGCTATTTTCATTGTGGACTTTGTGACAGCCACTAAGATTAGACGTGTTTTATGAACTAGGCGATTTTCGTTTGTTAAAAGAAATGGATCAAAGAATTTGTATCAAATTTGCGTAAAAAGTGAAATACAGTTTTAAAAAAGTAGGTGAAATGTTAACAAAGGCCTATGGTGAGTCTACTATGAGTAAATCAAGAGTTTACGAGTGGTATAAGCGTTTCCAAGAATGCCGTGAAGACCTTGAAGATGACGAATGCCCTGGACGCCCCAGCACATCAACAATCGATGAAAATGGGGAAAAAGTGAAATAAATGGTTAAGAACGATCAACGAATCACAATAAGGGAGGTCGCTGATGATGTTGGCATACCGATTGGATCATATCATGACATTTTTTCCAATTTTTTGTGTATGAAACGCGTGGCAGAAAAATTCGTTCGAAAACGGCTTTTGCAACACGATAATGCACCAGCTCATACTTCATCGCTTGTTCGTGAATTTTTGGCCAAAAAAATACTGTAACGATGCCCCAACCTCCATATTTGCCAGATATGGCTCCGTGTGACTTTTTCCTATTTCCAAAAATTAAGAGAACCTTGGAGGGCCGTCGTTTTACAGCCGTATATGACATTAAAAGCGCATCCATGAAAGAACTAAAGGCTATCTCAATGATCGAGTTTGAGAATTGTTTCGGGGATTGGAAGAAGCGCTGGCACAAGTTCATAATCTCCAGTGGGGACTACTTTAAAGGTGACAACATCAGTGTATAAGATTAAATAAATATTATTGTCCGAAAAATTAAAATTGCCGTTAATTTTTTAACACACCTCGTACATTCGTACACACGTACATTCATGGAAGAACCCTTTCCTCCACACACATGCAAACACAGAAACTACCAACAAACATACACATGCACCTACAGTTACACCTAAAATCTTAGTATTTTTAATTTTGTTCCAACTGGCAACTCAGATGTTCCTGCGTAATGCTTAAAGACCTGTTACACTTGTGTTCTTATTATAAATAATTTTAACAAATCTGTCGGATTTTCACAAATTTCAACGCAATTTGACAAGAAGTCTCTAATCCAATTAATAATATTCTCATTATTCCATAGCATCTAAGTTTGTGTAACAATTTATTGTGTGGGACTTGATCGAAGGCTTTTTTGAAATCTAGAAATACTGCATCGACTTGTGTGTCGTTTCCTCCCGGTCTGAGTAAATCGTGAATGAAAAGACCTAATTGTTTTTCGTAAAATCTGCTCTTCCTAAATCCGTGCTGGTTGTGACTTAGTATTTTCCTACTAACAAGAAACCCCATTATTCTAATGACAATATTGTGTTTTAATATTTTACATGAGATCGATATCAAAGACATTGGTCGGTAATTGGCTCGTTTATACCTATTCCCGCCTTTATAATTTGGAGTTATATGGGCTAACTTCCAGTCGCGAGGTACTGAGCCATCTTCTATCGATTTTAGGAAAACAATTTCTGAAAACAGTGCAATGTCTTTGGCTAATTCCTTTAATATTCTTGCTGGAATTTCATCCGGACCAGGCGCTTTCTTAATTTCTACACAACAGTATGGAATACATTATAAATGTAAACTCTCTCCTCCCATTTTATTCTTCCACGTGCTTTTTTCCTTTCTACTCCCAAGGAGCTATATGAATGAAATTATGAAAGAAAGAAATTGAATACTTCCGCCCAATATCTATCGATGAGATCATTATAAATGGAACAATGCTTTTTGAGATCATTTGCCGCATATTTACAAGTATCAATATTTAACAATATCCATGGCCCACTTTCGTTCGCTGTGATATTCTATTTTTAATGCCTGTGGTGCAAAGCCATCAAGTAAATCCATGCTATCGGCCAAACATTACATATTGAGTGGCATTTTTATTTTAAAACATGAATGGATTCCTTGTGAAATGTAAACTCTCTTCTACACTTGTTCTTTCTATCAAAAAAATAAATTTTCTTTTCCTTTACCCCAACTCCATGGACACGCCGCACAGGGACCTTAAGTTGGACAACCTTCTCCTAGACTACCATGGTCATGTACGGCTTGCTGATTTTGGAATGTGTAAACTGCAAATATTCCTGGATAGAACAGCTGATACATTCTGCGGAACGCCGGATTACATCGCTCCAGAGGTAAAAGTGAACTTTACTAATAGAGGAAAATTCCGCGTCAGACAGCATTGGTTTTAATTTACTTACAGTTTAAGCACTATAATGGCGGTAGACATGTTAAATACGTGGCATAATTGTATCTTATTATAAGGCCTTAATTTTATTTTCTTCCTTGAAACAAATATATCGAATACTATTATGCACGAAATACAGTAATCAACTAGCGTGGAAGAAAAGTGGCTGTCTTGGTACATTGTTTCGCATTTTGATCGATGAATTTTGAAGCAGTATATGTAAAATTAGAGATTTGGGGGTATAACTACATCTACCTTCAACCCCACAAGCCGCCAGAAAGGCGTGTGGCGGGGGTCGTAGGGAAACACCCGTAATTAAGAAAAAGAACATGCCAAAGTCACAAATATATAAAAGCCACAAACAAAACATCGTGTACATTCATACAAAAACACAACCCATATACATGCAAACATTCAAACTATCAAGCAACATATACCTGCATCTACAGATACACCTAACAACTTTGTAAGTTATGAATTTGTTCCGACTTGTAAATTAAAAACTCTAACTATTTCTAAAGTGACATCGATTTATTAATTTTATGATTTCTGATTGTTCTGGTAAACAATGAGCATTTGAATCTATGGGCATAGGAACCTATCTCCCTTATTTTATCTTTTTGGTCTCCTCTACCAGTAGTCTGACAATAGTGTCGGGTCATTATAATTCCTTTAGTGTCGTCGTTAAACGCGTTGGTTTGGTATCTTTCTATAAGTCTAAGTCTCCCTTGTTCTCTACGTATTTCAAGGTGCTATCAGCCTAAATCCCCTAAGAGAACTGTTACACTTGTGTTCTTATTATAAATTATTTTAACAAATCTGGCGGATTTTCTCTGGAATTCATCTAATTTTATTTGCCAGATTTTCTCACAAGGATCCCAAATACTTGCGGCATATTTCAAATGAGGTCTAACTAGAGCAAAATAACACCTCTCTCTTACTTTCTCCTTACGTTTCTTCACCTACCGTTTAATAAAGCCCAGATTCTTTAACGCGGATCAGCATATTCTCCTGACAGGTGATCCCCATGAGAGGCGTAGTGTTAGCACTACCCCCAAATATTTTACTTGTTTGGCCGAAATTAGTACTGAACCTTCTATTTTGTAGTTTATGTCCAATTCGTCACTTCCTTTGTTCTAAAATTTTAAACGGCGCGTTTGTCCATATTAAGCATTAATCCCCATTTCTTGCACCAATCCATGATTGTGTCTAACTCTTTAGAGAGCAGGTCGCCATCTAGTTGGCTCCTTATTTCCCTGTACACCACCGTGTCATCAGCAAATAACCTGAAATTGCTACTAAGGCGTGCGCTTAAGTCATAAATATATATTAAGAACAGAAGGGGTCCGATTACACTTCCCTGGGGGACGTCCGAAGTTCATCTCTTCCCGTTGAGCACAACCCATCGATGGCTACTATTTATTTACAATTTGACAAGAAGTCTCTAATCCAATTAATAATTTGCTCATCGATTCCATAGCATCTAAGTTTGAGTAACAATTTATTGTGTTGGCCTTACCAAAGGCTTTTTTGAACTCGAGGAATACTGCTTCGACTTGTGTTTTTTTCTCCCAATCTGAGTAAATCGTGAATAAAAAGACCTAATAGTGTTTCGCAAGATCTGCTCTTCCAAAATCTGTGCTGGTTGTGGCTTAGTATTTTCCTGCTATCAAGAATCCTCATTATGTTACTGAAAATAATGTGTTCTAATATTTTACAAGAGATCCATATCAAAGAAATGGGTCGGTAAATGGTTGGTTTATCCGTATCCCCGCCTTTATAAATGGGACTTACTATATATGGGCCGGCTTCCAGTCGCGAGGTACTTAGCCATCTTCTATCGATTTTAGGATAACCATTTCTAAAAATGGGGCAATGTGTTCGGCTAATTCCTTCAATATCCTAGCAGGGATTTCTTCCGGACTAGGTACTTTGTTTGATTTGATACTACATAGTAGATGTTCTATTCTTTTCTTGGTCTGGGTTGTACCGCTCATATGTCTTTCTAAATTACGGATGGTGACCTAACAACACTCGCCACACGACGGAGGATTGCGACGACGGATGCGGAGGATTGCGGGGTATTGGGTGGATGTGGATGTAGATGTGTTCCCCGGGTGGGTGCGGAGGTTCGTTTGGTGCGTTTGTCTTTGTTGTAGACGATCTTAAAAAACGTGTTTAAAATGTTTCCATTTTTCACGCTAACTGTAATCATTTTTTCATTTTCCGTCGTCAACGAATGTACAGTTGGACGTTTACCCTGTATTTCCCTTACGTAAAACCAGAATGACTTTGGATTTTCCTCAAGATATTCGCATAGCATTTTATATTTAAAAGAGCGTAGGGCTGTGCGCATGATACTTTTAGTTTTACTGCAACATTCTTCAAGCTTATTTTTTGATTTATTCACATAAACGATATCGTCACTTTGTAAACATTTTTTAAAATTTGACCGTAGCCTTCTTTGCCTTCTTAATGCCAATCTGAATTCCCCACTGTACCATCTAGGTTCCTTACTGTCGCATTCCATTTTGGATGGGATGTACGTCTTCATTCCTTCGCGTAAAATATTTAAGAAACTTTTCTAGGTGTTCTCTGTATCGATTGTCTGTGTTTTTGTTTTGTATTCTGGCAATTCTTTTCTAAATTTTCTCGTAGTCCGTCTTGTTGAATAGGCATATTTTACGCTTTTCTTTGTTAATTTCCACGAACTTATTTTGAACTCTACAAAAATAGCCTTATGTTCACTGATTCCAACCATTATTTTAATGTCTGTTACGATTTCGAGCGTAGAGATAGCGAAGGTATCCATCTATCTATTTATATAATGTCCCGCAAGCCGCCGAAAGGGGGTATGGCGGGGGGTGTTAGGTGAATATCCGTAAAAGGAGAAAAAAACGCATGCAAAACCACCACATACTTGTAAATCCATACCCAGTGGTGCATACATTCATGCAAAAATTTATCACTTTAAGCGCATGCAAATACATATCTACCTCCTTTAATTATACAGGCATGCAATTACATATGCTATTATAAAACCCCCTTTTGAAATTTAATTCTACATCTACATCTGTATCTGGTACACTGTGTCCCCGTGTGTGCGATATAACAATTTGTTCCATAGAGTGTTTGGGAATATAAAATATGTAGGAGTTCTTGGCATGAATCTCTTATTTTTGGCGGATTTTCCTACGCAGTACTTGTCCCAGTCAGTGGGCGGTAGACTTGTGTCACCGAGTATAATAATACTGTTGCTATTTTTGTTGTTAAGAGTGGCTATTTGCTCGTCAAGCTTGTGTAGAATACCTGGACTAGAATCTAGGAGTCTGTAAAATTAGTACATGAATAGGCCTCTGTCGTTGTAAAGTGGTAACCTGGGTAGAATGCTGTATAACTGACTGGAGGTCCCGGGTTATATTCCGAGTTACGTTCCAGGGATGCATCCGTCAGCAGCCTCATCCAATTTGTGTGACTTATTCCAGGAACCAAATCTTCCTGGGGAGCTGCAGGTGGCACACAAACGATAAGGGTTTTGTCCGCCCTGAGGTGTGAATTTCACACACTGTACCTATATGGCTTAGTACGGCGTGAGCTCTACCCTGGCCTCACCTATCACCTTGATGTACCTTCTCGACCCATATTCCCACGTGAGCAGCAAACATAGATCATTTGCAAACGACTAAGTGATTGCACAGATTTGCTTTCAATAACCTCTTTTGTGTTATGGTCAAAAGCCTTCCCGCAAAACCGCATTAGAATGCCATTAACTAATGTTGTGCTCTTTACAGGGTTCCGTGAAAGGAGCCTAGCATGACTGTATACTATGTTTGGTTTGTGGACCCTAAATTTGTGGCTTCCACATGCGGTTTTTTTTCTTCCTAAATTACGGGTGGTGCCCTAATCCACCCCCCGCCACACATCCATTGGGCGGCTTCGGGGTATTGAGTAGATGTAGATGTACACTATTGTTTGCTCTGCTTTTGTTTCCCTAAATTTCCCCTTCCATTCTTTGTCCCTCTCCGTGGGGGAATCCTCCTTCTGCCTGCAGCGTTGGGTCAAATTCTTTACCAGTCCCCTTGGAGAGGAGAGCGTAATATATTGCATGTTCTTGTGGTAGTGGAATTTCGCCTTGCTTCTTGTCAAATTCTAGGTTGCACGTTTTTGGATAAGTTTTTTACATCATCCTAAGGTGTAATTATTTGTTAGATTATAGGATATGTAATTGCATGCGCGTAGAATGAAAGGATGTATATATGTATTTGCATACGTGTAAAATGATATGATTTTTGCATGAATGTATGCACCACTGTGAGTATGGGTTTGCATGAGTGAGTTAGTTTTGAATGCGGTTTTTTTCCACGTTTTTTGTGGTGAACTAACACCCCCGCCACACGCCCTCGTGGCGGCTTGCGGAGTATTATGTTGATGTAGATGACACAACAGCAATTGCACGATTAATATTTATTACCATGATAAATAAATATAAATAAAGTAGTTTACCCTCCTGTTTAGCCCAGTCACTTTTAATATATATATATATATATATATATACATGTATATATATACATGTATATATATATATATATATATATATATATATATATATATATAAGTTTAGCATGGGGAACTTAATCAAATGCCTTTTGAAAATTTATAAAAAACGCATCCCCTCAACTGATTTCCAATTATTAGCCGAGTCGCCACGAGAGAGGGCGCAGGAGATTAAGCGTCAATTACAGCCCTACACTTTATACAAATACGTTACACATGTTCTTTATACAACTAATACACGACCCATTTCTTTGACATGAATCTCTTGTAAAATATTAGAACACATTATTCTCAGTAGCATAATGAGGTTTCTTGATAGTAGGAAAATATAACGCCACAACCAGCATGGAATTAAGAAGAGCAGATCTTGCCAAAAACAATTAGGCCTTCTTCTTCACGATACACTTAGATCCGGAGAAAACAACACACAAGTCGATGCAGTATTCCTTGATTTCAAAAAACCCTTCGATAAAGTTCCACGCAATAAATTGTTACACAGGCTCAAATGCTACGGTATCAATGAGAAAATATTAAATTGGATTTGAGACTCCTTTGCATGTACATAATACCCCGCAAGCCGCTGTTAGGACGTGTGGCGGGGGGGGCGTAATAGGTCACCACCCGTAAAAGGACAATATGCGGATCCGCTTTAAAGAAACTGGCCTTCATTAAACAGGTGGTGTGGGAATATAATGAGAAAGTTAAAGAGAGGTGGTATTTTGCACTAGTTAGACCTCATTTGGAATATACCGCAAGTATTTGGGATCCTTGTGAGAAAATCTGGCAAATACAATTGATGAATTCCAGAGAAAATCCGCCAGGTTCGTTACAATTATTTATAATAAGAACACAAGTGTAACAGGTCTCTTGGGGGATTTAGGCTGGAAGCCCCTTGAAATATGAAGAGAATAAGTGAGCCTTAGACTTGAAGAAAGATTCAGAACCAACGAGTTTAATGATGACACTAAAGGAATTATAATGGCCCCACACTACTTAGGTAGATCAGACCACAAAAGTAAAATAAGGGAAATAGATTTCAGTCCAGATAGACTCAAACACTCATTCCTTCTCCGAACAATCAGGAATCGTAATAGTAAAGAACCGAAGTCATTTTGGAAATATTAAAAACATTTAATACAAGTCGGAAAAAAATCAATCATAGCAAATACATCAGGTGTATTTGTAGGTGCATGAGTATGTTAGTTGGAATTTTGAGTGTTTGCATGTGCATGTGTTGTTTGTGTTTTTCAATGAATTCTGACCATATTTTGTCTATGGATTGTTGATATTTGTGGCTTTTGCATTCAAATTTTTTCCTTATTACTGATAGTGACCTAACACGCGCCCCATGCTCTTACTGCGGCTTGCGGTGTATTAAGTAGATGTAGATGAAACCCGTACTAAATTTTTGTAAACTATAAATCCACTCAACACCTATACAAACTAACAAAAAATACATAAACCCAACGCTTTTATATTTAATACACAAGAATCAATATCGAAAATTGAATATCACCATATAATAAAAACAAATAGAAATCAAACTCAATTCAAACCTTTTGAAACTACGATTCAAACACTTCCACAATTTTCATCATAATCCAGCGATTTCCAAATGTTTAATTATTCATATAACTTTATCGTTAACAACAAACTGGAAAAACGTCTAAAAATGTAGGTATAGGTACTTATTCCTTAACTTTACAAAAATATGTAATCACTTAACGAGATATCTTGTCCCATCGTACAGATTATCAAAGGCTACCGCTACAACCAAACCGTTGATTGGTGGTCTTTTGGAGTGCTGCTATACGAGATGTTAGTGGGACAATCACCTTTCCAAGGCTGTGACGACGAGGAACTCTTCTGGTGCATCTGCAACCAAACACCTTCCTATCCACGATTTTTGACCCACGAGGCTCGCGATATCCTCTCCAAGGTGAGTCACTGCGCCAGGCCCTCATTAGCAACTCTCTGGTACCTGTTCAAGTTCTTGTAGTTTCTTTTGGGAGTCGACCGACAGCTAAGGTCATTTGTGACATTTTCAACCAACTACCAACTGCTGAACGCAATGAGTAATTCTAATCTAATACCACTGATTAGTGGATAAGTAAGTTAAGGGGAGGAATATTCTCCGATTTTTTATATTTGTGATGTTTCCCTAAGATATGTTCATCATTATTTGGTCGACTACCGTTTAAACCCAAACAGAACACTTTTAGAATTCTTTGCCTCGCAATCAAGACAACGGCCAACACCTTAAAATATAAGTCAGAATTTTTCAAATCTGAATACGCTCTAACCCCCTTCGTTCCCTCCACAACGCCATTTCCTACCCATAGCTCCCCCCGCCTGAGTCATCCCTTCAATCACAGAATTCAACAGCCCATTGCCAATGAAAATATGCTGCATCTAAATTTCCTGACTTGTTTGGGTTTCTCCCAACATTCACCTTCACTACGCAGCCTTGCTTGATAACTCTTCATTTGTTAGTCTTTCAGTCCATTTACCGTTTCATTTCATTTTCACATCAGCATCTAGAAAGCCTCCAAACTACACCTACCACCATTCTTCAGTGACCATGTTTCCGAGCCGTAAAAATACATTTTCCATATTTTTTAAAAGCTTTCACTGCCCGTGCTTACCCGATTTTCCGTCTAATACCTCTGCTACTACGATAATTGATTGATCCAAAACATCTCCAAGATAGGTAAACACACCTACTTTAGTAATTGCCCTTTAATTTTCACGTTTGAATTATCTGCCCTTTTTATCGATAAAATATATTCTTTTTAAACTTGATTGGCACTGGGTGTGTTTAAGGTGGTAAGTAAAACATTTTAACAAGTCAGAGGAAAATGGAAAACACTCACTCAGTCACTAGGGTGTGTTTGGGAAAGAGTGACCGACGTTTGCCGACTGACGAGAATCTGCTTCTCAATCACACACAAACAATATTACAAAAAAATAGAGGAAACAGATTTACAACCACTCAATCACTAGGGTGTTTTAAGGAATAACATTCACTCTCGTGAAGCACATTTGCACACACAATCAGGGCTTGCTTCCATACACACTCATATTTTGGGGCATAAAGGTGAAAGTAAAATATATTATAAGGTGGAAGTAAATTACATTTGTATATGCAATGTCGCACCAGGAAAGTTTAGTCCATTTAGTTTCGTAGCATAATTGGACAGCATATTTTTATTACCTTGCCAGACAAACGAGTTTTTAAAATATTTTTATATTTAACCCATTTTTATAAAAATAAAAGATGCGAGGTTTATATTTTATGACTTTCAACCATTAATATAAACATTCATAAATAAACAAGTGAATGTATATATACGGGGGTAGGCTGAAACCTAATGCACACACGCACGTAGACCAAAAAAAATGACCATCAGATGAATGATCCTTAAGGCATGTGGAAGTATTATTCCCCCTCAACTCGCATGCGCAGGTTTTACGTCGTTAAATTCATTCAGTGTATTTTTAAAAGCGGAAGTATGGAGACGTGTTCTAGTGCTATGTCAAGGCGAGTTAAGCAGCGTGCTATTATCAAACATTTGCTTTCAACTCATTGTCCGAGGTGCATTAATTACCCTTCATGTGACTCTTGAGATGAGGAAAAAAATTAAAATCGCAAGGCGCAAGATCGGGGGAATAAGGATGGTTTCGATTGTTCTCGTCTGTGAGACGGCGTGATACCCATCGTACACAGATTTTTCCTAGAGAAAGACATCAGCGCTCGGGAAGGGAGGGAATAGTTATATCAGACAGTTCTAATGTCCGGCGTATAATGTATCCGCTGCGCCGCATAGTGCAACAAGAGGAAGGTGTAAGATCCTTGTCGTCCTGGTGTACACCAGGCGGCGGGGTACCCCAGGCGACGCTGGCGGTGAAGGCGACCATCAGTATTACGGGTTGCTCAAAGCTACGCATTGTGGCTCATTGGTGAACAAACGACGCCTTAGAACGTTGATCTGAAGACATCCTGCGCTCCTTTAAGCAGATGCACTCGGAGGTGAAACGGGTCGAGACGGGATTTTAACGAGAGATTGTTGGGATATTGTCGGGAAATCGGAGCGGACTAGGTAATGTGAGATCTGTCCTCTCATTCTGTCGGGCACTCCTTAATCGCTCCGGGGTCCATTACACTGCCATGGAATCAAACTTTGTAGCGCGTAGGTTACACAAACACGTTTCTAGGGTTTAGCATAGTTGGTAGCCAAGAGCGCGGGTCATATATTTCAAAACTGCGCATTTGCCTATATTAAGCATTAATCCCCATTTCTTGCACCAATCCGAGATTATGTCTAAGTCACTAGACAGTAGCTCGCCAACTAGTTGGCTCCTTATTTCCCTGTATACCACCGTGTCATCAGCAAATAACCTTTGATTGCCACTAAGGCGGGTGCTTAAGTATTAATATTTTGTTTGTAGCTCGTATAAATATGTGCCTTTACATTTTTTTTCTCAATGACGGGAGGTGCCCTAACACCCCCCGCCACACTCCCTTGCGGCGGCTTGCGGTCTATTAAGTAAATGTAGATGATTTAACGGTACCCCAATTGTTCAATAATGAGGCCGACGGGTCCTTTGGATAGTCTAATATGGTTTGCGATACGCTTTAAATTATTCGCCGGTCATTTTGAAACAAATCTTCGACGAGTTTGCGATTTTTAACGTCTCTGAAAGTGATCAGATGTCCACTGAGTGTTTCATCACCAAATATGGCTTTTCCAGGCTCGCAACCACGACATTTTAGTACCCATTGATTTACAGTCGACTTATCACCATCACCATAAACATCCTTTAAACAATGATGAATCTCAGTAGGAGTCACATTTTCAGTAGATAAAAATTCGATAACAGCACGCTGTTTAACTCGCGTTGATATTGCACTAAACACGTCTCCATACTTTCGCTTCCCAAATTACACTGGAAGAATTTAACGACCTCAAACCTGCGCATGCGATTTGAGAGGGAACAGTACTCCCACGTGCTACCAGGAGTAATCCGAAGGTCATTTTTTTGTGGCCTACAGGCATGTATGTATTATTGTTCAGCCTACCCTAGTAATTTTTTACCAATGTTATTTTAAGTCTCCGGATATGACATTTAATCTAGTTTCAATTTATTATTTTATTATTAAAGTTTTCTAGTGGTTAAGGTAGGTTTTGGATGGACATCAGTGCCAAATAAATATTTTGTGACTTCTAACAAAACACAATCCGGCAACCTTACTCCACATTTAGTCCTTCTTAATCTCTGGGTACTTCTTTCCGGTACTTCATCCCGTCCAACATCCCTATCCTGTTCCTGCCCTTTCCTCGTTTGTCTAACATTCTCCCCTCTAACACCTTCTTCAACATCCCACTTCCGCTTAATACGCCTTTCATCCATTTTTCCTGCTCCATAGGATACCACACACCTTTTTGGTGGCTCGCAGGGTACTTATGTAGATGTAGATATCTCCCAACAAACCCCTCTCCTCACCCACCATCCCTAGTACTTCCTCATTTGTTTTCCTTTCGGTCCATTTCACCTTCTCCATTCTTCTCTGCACCAACATTTCCTTTCCTCGTTTGTCTAACATTCTGCCCTCTATTACAGTCTACAATATCCCACTGCCGATCAATACGCACTTCATCCATTTTAATCTGCCTCCTTAGGGTTTCTCCCAATCATCTCTTCCATTCTTCTCCACACCCACATTTCAAAGCTTCGTAACTACGTCTATTCTCCTGCTTCAATGACTACGTTTGCACGCCGTGCTTAACTACGCTCCATATCATGGTTTTAACATGTCTTTTCTTGACATCCTTACCCAACTTCCCGGTCATCAGCTCCCTCCTTATAAAAGCCTCTTTGCCTGGCGCAATTCTTTTCCCCCTCCCATTCTTTCTGGAAAATCGCATAACCTTTGTTTTTATAATATTGTTTCTCATTGCATATCTAAAGCTCCGAATTTCCAATTCACTCAGCAATACTTGCAACTCCTTGGCCGACTGACAAACTAAAGATTGGTCATCAGCAAATCTATCTGATTTTACGAATTCCCCTCCGACTTTCATTCCTACCTCCAGTTCTTTCTATGCTTCTTTAATCATTTCCTCCACATATACGTTGAACAATACCGGTGATAAATGGCAACCCTTCCTTAATTCTCTTCCTAATACTGCCCATCCGGACTCTCCGTTCCCCACTCGCACCTGAGCAGTCTGAGACATGTACAGTCTGCAGATTAGTCCCCTGTCCCTTCAATCTAGTCTCGTTTTCTGCAATATACTCATTAGTTTTCCTAATTTACTCAATCAAACGCTCTTTCGAGATCTACAAAATAGGTAAATAAGTCCTGATTGAAGTCTATATTCCTCTCGATTAGTGATCTAATTTCTGCAATGGCATCAGACGTATCTCTTCCCTTCCTAATCCCAAACTTATCATCTCCTATGTAATCATTTGCCCTGCTCTCAATTCACTTGTTGATGATCCTGAGAACAACTTTAGCTGCATGGGATATCAAACTTATTGTTCTGTAGTCCCTACATGATGTAGCATTTACCTTTTTCGGAATAAGAACTAATACTGATCTAATAGTCGTCTTCCGGCCAGATTCCTTCCTTATAGATACTACGAATCAGTCCATATTGAGTCTTCCTCTCTCATTTTCCCAATAATGTCATTAGTTCCGCGGGAATGTTGCCTACCCCTACGGCGTCATTTGGATTCATCTCCCTCAAAGCTTCTATCTCATCGTCGAGTATGCCTGGACCTAAGCTATCTTCCTCTAGGTCATGATCGCCTTCTATGCCTAACCTTGTTGGCCTAAGTTCTTTACCATATAGTATAGTGTGTCTATATATTCCTTCCATCCCTCTTGCATCTTTTCTGTGCCAACTATTATCTTACCCCACTTTTCTCTAACTTCTAGCACAGATAGTGATTCTACCCTACTGGATAGCGCACATATTTCACCCTTCCACTGTAGACTTTTCACATCCTCGAATTTCGTTTTCCACCATTCTTCTTTCGCTTTATTCGTGGCCCGTCTCAATTTACTGTTTAACTCTTTGTAATTCATTTTGCCTAACTCTGTGCTTGCATCCTTCCATTTTCTTCTCTCATCCATTCTTACAATCATTCGTGATCCACGGCTTCCCTATCCGTTTCCCGTTAACGGCTCCTATATTGTCTCTCGCGCCCCTCAACATCCCCTTCTTGATACACTCCCACTTTTCTTCAATGGTACTCCCCCCCACTCTTCAATGGTGCTCTTTACCATCATCCACGACTTTCTCTATAGCAAGCTAATACTCCTTCCTTGTTAGTCCATTTAATGCTTTTAAATTCCATTTTCTAACCCGCAGCCTCTGCCATTGATCTTTTTGGATGGGACGCTACATTTAATAACTAAATTGTGGTCAGGGTCCCCATCCGCTCCCGGGAAGCTATGCGAATTTATCACACTGTTTATAAAACTTTGTCTAAAATAAATATAATCTATCTAAAACCTTTCTGAATCACCGGGCATTTTCCAAGTATGCCTAAGCCTTTTGTGGTGTCAACACCATGTGTTGGACCCCTGTCTAGTTTATTCACTGGATAATAAATTTTATATTTTTAATGGAATTCCCTTAGTTATTACCTGTTAATGTATTAAAGACATTTTATATAATTTTGCTGCTTAATTTTAATTTTTTATATAATGATATGGCCAGTTGTTGTTAAATTACGCATTAATTAAGTGAAATATGTAAAAAATAGTACTGCTGGTTATTTTCAATGACAGCAATTACTTGAGCTCAGCGGATGGCTTTCGCACGAATAAATCAAAGGACTGTTGTTTTATTTCAATTTCGCTGCTTCTTCCAGCTGCTGCAAAGGGATTCTGACCGGCGGCTGGGTGCACCCCTCTCCGTTCACGGTGACGTATGCCACCAGCCGTTCTTCCGGCAAATTGACTGGTGGCGCCTCGAGCGGAGAGAGCTTGAACCTCCTTTCAAGCCCGCACTGGTGAGTTGGAGGGCCAAGAGCGACGCCGCGCCGTCGCAAATGGCTCGTAAGGGGTGCGTGCGAGCGGGGCCAGGGGAGGAGAGCCGAGTCACTGATAAAGAAGCCCCGCAATCGATGTGCTGCGCGCACGAAGTGGGGATAGGGGTGTATATGGGGCTCCGCGTCAATGGCGGTGGGCTCTCGAGTGCGCTACCTGGGACGGAACCCGATCTCGCCGAGGGTTAGCCGGGTCGGGGGTGGAAGGAATGGCCGGGGAAAGGAGCCTTCTAAGCGCCTCCCAAAGTTTATCGTAATGGTAATCTTCTCCTTTTTCACCATATCCATCATCGATGGCATTCAGTACAGAGCAACCACACAAGTATTCGCAGACTATTCGCTAATGGTACCGTCATTCATATATTCGTAGTATATGGCACTTTCGAGCATTCTCAGCGATTTTATCTCATGAGACAAGGAAAAGATATCTCCAATTAACTGTGAACACATCCACGGTCATGAATTTTTGGATAGGATATCCAAACAACCTTATTTCTCTAGCCCCGGGGTAATCCAAGAATAGCGGAGCAAGTAAGACTCCATGGAGGCATGCCATCAGCGGACCAAACATATGGAAAGCATGATAGGCTCACTCTAAAGACTGCATTCATGTCCAGCGTATGCCGTCTTTACCAAACATACGCAATACAAATAAAACAGTTCCAAAATTATGCAAGGTAATTAGATTTTTCCATGGACTTGAATTATTGGCTAGTGAAATTTCAGACAGTGTGTGCGGAGGTCTTATTATATATTTGTTCAGGCAAACCAGCCGCATGCGGTGAAATGTAAACACTGTTCAGCAGAGAGGGATCACATGTGTGCTACTTGCCTAAGTTTAAGTGGCACAGTTAACTTTATGTTCCTTTTTTAGATTTAAGTCAATTGCAGATATAAGGAACACGCGACGAACAAAATGTTGCATCTTTTTAAATTTAAATATTGCTTTTCCCTAAACGAATCTCCGGACGAGGTATATGTAATGCTACCAAAGGCTTTTGGAGGGATCGCTCTTGCTTATAGTACAGCTAGAAAACGTTTTAACATGTCTTGGAAGGGGAGTCACTTTCAAGAAGGGGAATCCGGAGGTCCAGTCAGTGCTCTTGCGGAAGCGAATATTAACACTACAGCTTCCGTTATGTGAGAAGGTCATATGAGCACCATGAGATATATTTCAAAATTTATTGGGTGTCACCCACTCGACTGTAGCAGAATATTTGCAGATACGACAGATAGCCGCACGATTGGTTCCAAGACTGCTCATGGCCGAACAACAGTGCATTCGTGTGGAGGTTTCGTTCGCAGTGGATGAGGAATCCCCTCAGAAGGTTTCCATTGAAGATGATACATGATTACAACATGTTGATTCTTGGAGCAAACAGTAAACCTGTGGGTGATTATCTCCGGTATCACCCACGCCAAAAAATATCAAAATGGTGAGTAGCGACTCCTGCTCGGAAAGTTATGGTCACGAAATTTTGCATATTCATGGAATAGTTGTGGCGTCATGTCATACCGGCATGTGCAACCGTAAATGGAGCCTAGACATACTATGGAAATGTATTGAAAATTCTTTAAGGTCACGTACCTAAGTCTTTTTACGAAAAGGCCATATTTCAAAGAAACGGGCTTCATGCTGCGCCACCATAATTCATGGCTGCACATCGCAATTCATTTTGCTGAATACTCGTATACTGCAAAATTTCAGGTAAATACCTTTCCTCGTCCTCTTTATAGTCAAAACCAAGCCGCAAGTGACTTTTTCCTCTTCCACGATGAGAGGAAACATTTCCACGGAAAGCTTTTTCAATCGTCTAAAGCAATGGTGAAACTACTGAGGGGATTTTGATGGACCTCTCAAAAAATATTTATAGCTTGCAGTACATCTAGAAGACAGAAAACAGTTGTCCCAAGAGCATTGTATTCAATAGAGACTATTGTGAACACTACTAAAATTCGGAGGAAAAGTGAAGATACGTTGGTAAAGCAAGTATTACAAATCTGTATCAATGTTCCTCGTGAGCTCACTATGAAGTTTCCATAGGTGGGCAAACACTTCAATCCATTCATTCAATCAATAAGTGGATACAGTAATAATAATATAATTGTATGTTAATAGATATGAATGGAATTACATTTTTTTCCAATTTTTATATAGTTTTCTCCGTGTGATTTTTGCTGATGAAGAATGCTACGCTGCCCTGACGACACAATAAATTTTCTGGGTAAATTGATACTCTCTGGTTTCAGCCACCAGACATACTCAGACCGGCACGGACGCCGACTTTGAAACTCCGCCCAACCACGCCTCTCTTCGAACCTTTCATCGTCGAAGTTTATTTGAGTAAGCGTGTTTTGTTCCACTTGAAAAAACTACTCTATTAAAGTGTGACTCAAGTCAGATGCTAAGCACGTTCATTGAGCATATGCAAACAAAATTTCAAGAAAATACATACGTGTACGTTGAAAAAGTTTCACGCGACGAAGCATTGAAGCATACGGTAACTCGCGTATTGGGTACTCGCGTATAATGCACCCTCCATTACGGTGAACTTATATGAGCTACATATTTAAGATTATTTTTTTGAGAATTTAGATGTTTTCAACGATTCTACATGTCGCCATTAAAAGAATAACTCTTGAGTATAATTGATAATTTAGTATTCAATATTCTGACAAACGTCACATTCACCGTAAATAATTTCTCCTTGTACCTTGATTGCCTAGTATATGATTAAGTATGTGGTCCTACAACCCAACATTAAATTTGAGCAAATTAAAATAAAACTTTTCCAAATTATTGAACTCGTGTGTATGCAAAAATATTTCATCCAAAATATATTTAATTTACAATTGGTTAAAGAAAATGTGATTGATCAAACAAATCTTGTAGACTCACACTAATGAACCTGTCGGTGACAGGTCTTATATCACGTTGGTCAACGCTCACGGTGAAACACACGTTGGACCCTTAGCAAAGAAGGAACTGTGGACGCACTGTCGAAATTAAAATATAGATACGGAAGAAAGCCATCCATTTGGCACGGAATTGTTCAAAAAGGACCGAAAAAGTCACATTGTTGGAAAATGGCCAAAAGGAGAACTAATATTACAAGCCCCACTTGAATTATTAGATGAAGAGAAATCATTAAGGTGGACCCCGAGCGAATAATTCTAGTCACGCTTACCATAAACAGGGCACACCCAAAGGAGATGGCAGGGGATATGGATTATCTCAATCTACGCCAAATACGCCGACACAAGGAATTTATTTTCCCTCACTAAATCACAGTTGGAAACAACAGTTGTACCTCGCCGAAAGTGAAGTCGAGAGAAGCGATGGGAGGGGGCGACGCGCAGTCAGGGGGAGGGCGGGGGAAACATGCAATGTGGGAAAGCGCTTGGAGTGGATCTTCGTATCTAGTGTCCCATGAAGATGCAAAGGGCCTGCTGGACGCCAATAAATCGGACACATAAGTGAATCCTTCATTATTTTTTTCCTTCCTCTTGTTTGCACTGCATCCACCTCGAACGTGTATATTCATGTAATATTTTAAAGTTAAATGCCATTGTTATAAAAATTATTCTATTTATATTTAACAATGTACATATAAATAAATGAACATCCTATCGCTCAAAATGTTAATTTTTTATGGAGGAATTAATGACATGTAAGAAATATCATTCGTAGATTATTTCAATGCACAGGAATTCATAGAAGTTTGACGAATTGCATGCCACAAAACCATTGGGCCACCATTTTAAGACGTTACAAGTAAGGAAGTTACGAGAGTCAATCCTTTCATCCCGTTCATAACGGGAACGCCCCATACTCATGCGTTCAAAATTTAGTATCCACTTTTGCGAACCAAATTGACTTCAATGACTAGATACCTTGAAACTCTTACCGTACTAGTAAAATATAAGTTCTGTTTTCCGACGATGTCAGCTCCGACGCTCCTTTTCTCACCATTTAAGATCGCGGAAGAAAAGAGGTAACTGTAATGACATTTGAACTCCACTCTGCTTTGGTTCCTTGCGAATGTTAAAGCAGTGGAATTTTGGACCCGAAATTCACTCGCTGATGACAATTCACAAATGTTAAGGTCAACCAGAGGACGTAAGCAGATTCACAAAATGACTCTCCGAAATTCCACGCGCTTCGTCTCAGGATCAAAGAAACTAGTGCTTTGGGTGTCCGAGAAGTTTTTGAAACTCATTGAAAATTAAATCAGTGCGTTTGAAAGCTGGATTATTACCTCTAAATTCTAATTCCAATTGTAATGTTAATTGCAATAACTCGACTTATTCCCTTGGGTGCAATTACAATCCAGTTGTTTCTCTTACAATTTCCTTACTAAGTTTTCCTCGGAATTATCTTAATAGTTTTCCAATTATCACTGATTTTCTTTTATATTTAATCATTTGGCCATCCTGTTCCAAGTGCATATGTTTTGAAAATCACTTGGAGATAATGTATTCCACTTTACAATATGCGACATGTTCATGCTCGCCAACCACAATGAATTCAGTGAGGAAAATTTGTCAGCGCTTTGACCCAACATGAAACAGCTGAAAGAAAAAAAATCCAGGAAACATGAATACGTAAGGTAATTGTTTGCGAGGTTAGAAATGTTCAAAGTAATTCTTTTCATACTAATCAAAAATGAAACAAATGGTGAGCAAGGAGTGGGCTGATCTGATCAAATGTTTATCCCAATCGTGCCGACTGTATCATAAATTTCATATATTTCGCTCCGACTGTTTACGGGCGAAGCCCGTTATATCAATTCATTTGCTGTTACTCTAAGGCTGCTTGTAGTTTTTGCGTTCATTAGATAATCGGAATCAGTGCGTTATAGAAGGTGAAGATTGATTTTACACACACGTGAAAATGTGAAGCGCTCAATCTCTCGGAATCGGTCAAGTCGCCAGCGTTACCTAAGTGCATTCGCTTCCCCGCTGTCGCGCCTGCCGTCCGCCCCCGACCCCCCTGGGCCACACCTTTTGACTGACCCGGCGCTTGGTGCGGCCGAACACGCCCCCCTCCAACCCGCGCCATTTCCTCACTGCTCGCCGCGGACACCCACGCCTCCGTGCGCCTCACGGAAGAAATCAATAGAATTCCCTTCGTGAAAGATTGACCGCAACCTCTTGAACTAGCAATTTAAGGCGGATCCGCGGGGAATCCCAATTCACAAGATATCCCCGAGAGTTGGTACCATTTCCCTCGAGTTTCACTTTACGCCACTGTGATCATTTTCACCTAGACACTACAATTGACATTGACGATGTTGCACTCCACATTCTGGTGGATGTTTCCACAGCTTGTGGATTGAGCGGGAGAGGGGATGGCTGTCTCACTGCAGCTGGCGTGCCGTGAGAACGGCTGACCCCACGTGTCCGAGTCGAATTTGAACGCCCTTCTCACGAGAAGCTAACGACCGCTCAGTAGAAGGGAAAGGGTGAATGCTAAGGGAACACGCAGTTATGGACTAGAGACATTAAAAACATTTTGTCGATGCACAATTTAATAAGAAAACAGTAGATAATTGGCAAAAATAAAAGCATCATAACATAGAATATAATTGTACAAAATTAAAACTTTAATCATTAGAACTAAAGTTTAATCTCTTGGTCAACATCATTGGATTTCATTTTCTTTAGGCACCACGGCACAAAACCTCGCGCAAAACCTGCCTACCCGCACACGTACTTACGCACCCTTCCCTGCACTCATTCGCCACCCACTGGTCTTGGTGCGTGCCGGTAGAGGTTTCCAGCAGCACGGCCGGCTCCCCCAATGGCTTCCTCCTCTGCTGAACCCATAAAAGTAAATTTTTCCAACTTGTTCAATTTTCCAGTACATCTCTCGAACAATAGTATTGGTCATAATACAGTATTGTTCCACAAGCATTTAATGCTCCTGATAATGTTAGATGATGGTGGTGGAGTTCCGCTCAATGGCACCATTCCGCAGTACCGTGTACACGTGACAACAATTGCATAACTGAAATCGTTTTTTCTGAACAGCTGAAGACCTGAATGTAGTTAATACGGAGGTAGTCGATCGTCAATCACAATCGAGTACTCAATTCATCAAACACACACATTCACTCACACATGAGGTCTGAAGTAATTCACTGTTGATAAATTGACGACATTTGAAGAACAAGACCACTGTGTTCGCTTACTATGGATCGCGATACAGATAACGATGGATCGCGAGGAGATCGCGTTGATACGGTGGCTAGTAAATTGGTTTTCACCCAGACAGCCCGAGTTCGATTCCCGGTTATGGATGAATTTTGCGTTGGTATCCCGATCCGTACTTCGGGGTGCTACATGAAAGTCACTTAAGTTAAGCATTCCGTCCTTCGGATGGGACGGTACATGTTAGACTTTCACAAATTATACGCTATCAAATGCAGGCTAACGCCGGGGCCTGGTTTCTCTACACCATTCGTCCCCCATTCTCTGAAAACCCTAACTTGGCGTCGTCCGTTATTAAGAGCAGGATAATGTCGACGCCAGGTTTCATTTTAGCACTCTCCCACGACTCCATGGCAGCTCTATCTCACCCAAATTACCCATCCTTCCCCGTGATGACGCAAATCGCCTTAGCTGATCGTCTCTCCCGCTCAAACAAATTCCACAGGAGAGAAGCTAACGGTCAAGGTGATCCTAGAGGTTGATTGCTATCCTTCAAGAAAACTAATTCTTCTGCAGAGATGTGGGGGAGTTAATTCGTCTGTTTCATTGAGATACAACATTATGGTTTCTCTTGGCGGTACATCCGCCGTCTAAAAAAAACGCACTCTATGAAATTATAGACGCACTACGAGCAGATTGCGAACCCAGGCCCCTCGCTGAGGCGCCACAATCACGAGGCAGATGGACTGACGATATCTGTGACCGTCACCTGAATATAGCAAATGATGCAGAAATTTGTCATGAAACTTGTTTTCCTCGTTTCCGTCAAGGCACTAGTGCCATTTCCCCTAAATGAAACCTACGAGGGTGGTCAATAAAGTAATATACGATTCGGCCTAGCGTGGCCAGGAACGGCTAGAGCCACCATATTTGTGTCTAAACGTCCCTTTACTCATAACGCATCCTCCTGTGGTGGTTTGCAGACAGTTGTTCTTCAACTTTGCTTACTGCGAACTGTTAAAATACAAACCGCAATAGAATAACCCACGAGTTTTCAGCGATTGCTGTCCAGAAAATAATTTACGTTTTGAAATAAAATACGAACCCATTGACAAGACAAAGTACGTTTTATAAACATTTTAAAGTAACATTCTTAAATTATTATTAAATATAGTCCTTATTCAAATTGAGGCGTTAATCATTACGATACACAGGCTTTTCAATTCCGTCTCTGAAGAAATCTGCCGCCTTGTATTTTAACCATTTGTTTACAACGGCATGCGTTTCTGCATCTCTGTCAAAGCGCTGTGTTGCAAGCCACGTCCAGCCAGAGATTCATAATCGTAAATCGTCAATTTTCACGAATTCTTTCGTTGATTTTCACCGTCAATTCATCTGTCACAAGACTAGGCCGACCACTGCGATGCTCGTCGTGAAGATTAGTGCGGCCATTTTTCAATTGAATGCACCGCAGCCTCATTCCGCCTTTACTCATTATTCCGTCTCCGTACACTTCACAAAGTTGCCTATGCTTCAATTGGCTTGTGGCTTTTTGCCGGTAAAAACCTAATCACAGATTACACTTCACAACTCGCGGGTTTTTCCATTGCAGCGCACGTCTAGAAGAACCACATTCTGTACACTTCAGCCACAGGATGGATACCGAGTGTAGGGACACACAGACGCCAAGATGATGGCTCTAGACCTACCCACCGCCACATTAGGTCGAAACATTAGATGTTTTCTGGTCAGCTCTCGTATATTGATTTGATTATAGAACCTACCGTTTGTAACAACGGTAACAATGCCTATTTCTATAGCATTCTAGATAAACAAGGTTATTTAATTCTGGAAATGCATTTTAGCAAGTGTTAAATATATACTTAATCTAGCACGAATGTAAAAACAGGAACTAAAACTGTTTGCAATCTATAATGTCTTCCATTCACTTTTTTCCTTTCCTCGATGGAACTAAAGCTGTTTTGATACTTGATTGAAACTTCATTGAACTGGTTACATGTAGTTCCTCCCTGTCGCATCCATGGAAACAGTAGCAACTGTTGCCGCAATCCAGATAAACAAGACGGTATCTTTCAGGGACGGCATTTTCCACAGATGCTATTTGTGATATGCACATATCACTACAAGCCGCCTTTCCATCCGTTAAATTTGAAGCATTGGGTCTAACTAGCGAAAATAGGTGCTCAGGATTTCCAACAATTTAACAGCCAAAGCGAATAGGTATAACACTTTCTTTCAAAGAAACACCGCATTAGGACGGCAATTACTTTCTCCTGCATGAACATCACGCACTCTTCACTGCGGGTCAGACGTCCCCGTTCACGACGAAGCGAAGAGGTCGTGAGAGTCAGGGTGTGAAGCCACTGAGGCGACATGGTCATTCCTTTGCGACTGGGAATCACGCTCTTGGTGAGCAAGAATAAAATTTTATTGATCTGAAAGTTCACCGACATCGTTCTTCGTTAGTCGCCGATCAGTAACAAGAAGCGGTGTTTGGAAAATAAATAAAATTGAAGTTGTTGTGTGACAGCGGTGGTGGAAATATGAAACCAGGCCGTGAGCGATATTGAGCGTGAGTAATGGAGTGGCAGGGTAGGGTAGCGTGGAGTGGGGTGGAAAGGAAGGGGACGGAAAAAAGTGGGCGGGCGGCAGAGTGGGGGAGGAGAGGGGGCAGGTGCGAGCCCCACCTCCTGGTCGGGGGTCGTGTTGGTGGGAAGTGGCGGGAGGGAGGGAGAGAGGACGTTGGGCGTGATTACGGAAAATTGCGGCTTTGATGCACAGGGTCGACTAAATAAATCAATGTTCCTCACCACGGCCATCTAAGACTTTCTTAATTATGCACTACGGGATATAATTTTATTTAAAAGTGTCGGTGTCTCCTTACGTCTAATGGAAGTGACGGGGCGACAACGGCGTGTGGAACTATAATGGACATTCAATTTTAATCAATTATAGAAGATACTATTCATCTGCACGTAACTACCTCTCCAATCTACAATCGAGATAATTTTTTGACCACGCATAATTATTGACCCTCCAAAGTAGCCTTTTCAAAGTAATCGCCGTTGGATGCGCCGCGGCGCTGAAAACGTTTTTTCGCGGAAGGCTTTCTTCACATTGGGGAACACATTCACAGTTTTGTGTGCAGGTACGGCATGCCTCCACATCCATACCATGCAAATCGGAAATTTATGTGAAAATGACTTTTCCCAAAGAAAGCACCAGGGATATGTTTTTGCCATTTGCGATGTTAGAGGTACCACGCTCAGCCGTGTTATTTTCTCTAACAAATAATAATATGGATAGAATAATATGCTGTGATATGTAGCATACGATGCATGGTATCATAATGTAAGTATCAAGATAATGTTACCAAGTTTCATCTGCACACATAGCCTACAAATAAAAACTGGTCATCCTCATGTAAAATCAAATTAAACTGCAAACAAATATGCACTTGTTTTACGGGCATGAGTAGTCACGGAGCCCACCGTACACAAATAGACGCACGTTCAACGTGCAGTTCTTTTAACCTGCGTGAGGGGGATACCCCGTGAAATATTTTATATTTATTATAATTCTACACCTAGACAACATTATTTGAAGATCTTCTCCCAATATGCCTGCAACAGTGCTAATAATTACTTTTTAAATTATGTAAACGGGAGCTTAAAATGAAACAAAGGTATCTAGAAGGCTTTTGGTTCCTTAAATCCGCCACACAAAAACATAATATTTACTATGGATCCAGAAGAGAATCACTCAATTAACTTAATCTCAACTAGCACTAATCTCAACTAACACTAATATCAACTAACAAAACTCAATGAACACAATCTACCCATCAGAAAAGAGGACTCAACACACCAATTCTAAATTTACAGGAAGCCCACATTCACAGACCAAATTATACCATATTACTCCCTACACCCTATCGAACGCAAACCAGCCAGCTTCCACTCGATGCTACACAGACTCCTCAACACCCCACTTAACAAATCTCACTACAAAAAAGAACTAGACACCATTAAAAATATAGCCATGAACAACGGATACGGTATAAACCTAATAGACACGCTATTACACAAGAAGAGGAAAGCCAAAGCATTACAGAGCATAATTTCTTTAACCCCGGAAACATCCTCCTCCACGCGAAACTCAAAACTCTGGTGCAGGATCCCCTACATCGGCCAACTGTTAAATAAAATAGCCAATAGATTCCCCAAAGATAAATACAGTTTCCTTTTCCACCCCTTTAAACCCATCCAAACTATTCAACAAATGCAAGAGACAAAGTGGATAGAATTCGGAATTCATACAATCTGACGTGTAACTCCTGTCCCACAAAATGCATAGACCAAACAGGCAGACACTTCAAACAAGACCAAAGGAGCACCGAAAGTGTCTACAGAAAGGAGATGAATCTTCAATGGCCGCGAAACATAATTGAAATCGAAAACAAATACAGTAGTAGTTGGTTTGTTGGAGAGGCGACCGACAGCTGAGGTCATTTGCGCCATTAGGGACGGGTGGGAAAGGAAGGGTGGAGAGAAACCCGGCGTCGGCATTCGCCGAACTCACTAATCTTGTCGAAAGGCGCCAAGGGGTCGGCAGTTTAGCGTCCCATCCGACGAACGGCGTACTCACTCAAAGTACTCTCCACAAAGCACCTCAAGTAGGGATCGGGACACCACTGAAAAATATTTGTTGTCTCCGGGCCTTCGCGGTGGGAAGCCTGTCCTTCAGCCTCTGCACTATCCCGATTCCCGATTTCAAACACAAATTCAACTATAAAATTCTGCATTTCAAAGAGAAAAGGCAGAACCTAGACGTCCAAATTAGAAATAATTCAACACAAAATCCAAAACGACCTGTTGTTAAATGAAATTATTTCAGTCTCAATCCCAATTCGTTGCAATAACATTCAATTAAGCCAACTCTCGCCTGTCGTCGCAAGAAACCTGTATCCACCCCCTCCATCTTCCTGCTTCAGCCCATTCCAAACCTAAGCATAGCATAACAATACTAACAGTGGAACAACCCCGACGGAGGACGGACCTTTCTTCCTCCTCCCCCCCCCCCAAAGGACAACCCTTCCTTGGGACCAGCCGTTTATGCAACGTCCCGACGCGACGCTGGTAGACACCGACCTCCCACTAACTGCAACGGCGGAATGAATCGACTTTCGGCACCCGGATGATCCCCAACCAAAGAGACCTATCGGCCAACGGACCCCACCCGACACCACAGAACACCGCATCCACTCCTTCCCCGTACACCGTCGAGAGACGGGACGACGGGCGCCATATGGAATACGGATAAGGAGGAAAGACCGTATCATCGCAACCAACTAGAATCTTCGTATTCCTTTGTCTTTCCGTCTTCCTCTACAAACCCTCAACGTCTACCCCCACTCGCTTTACCCGCTTTTTTCTCCCATCCCCAGAGCTTCGGTTTTTCCCACTCCCCTAGCCCCTCCCAGCAAGTGGAGACACCCTGGTTTCCCCACCTTCAAAATCTAATGCACACACATTGGACCTGCACAGTGAGAGCTTCACTTGAAAATGACGTAGTTCATCGAGACTGGTCGTGAATAAATTTTTATTTAGTGGAAAATTGCAGTAGTCTTCGTCTCTGTTGTTATAAACTTGTTGATTCGTGCTCATTTCTACGGTACTCTACACCTTGAAAAACCATTGAATAGGTGGGCGCAATGGTGCCGTGAAGACAACGAAATTTCTAACTCTATGATTAACCCTAAGTGCTTAGTTCGCGACCGAGCACTGTTCTAATAAAAGATGAGCATTTAAAACCAATTAGTTAATATTTTCTTGGTCCTGAACTGTATTGAACTGAAAATTTCAAAATTTACCAATAAAAAAACACTAAAGCATTTTTTATAATGATAATTTTTATAATAAAAGAACATTAATAATCCTCTATTTGGTAATTTAATGTCGGGAAAGTAATCATTCACGGATTCAGTGTGTCGATTGTACTCTAGGAAGAGCGAATTTTCGAAATGAATCAGGAAAGAGGATTCTAGATTATTTCAATTGCCACTGATTTTTTACTCCAATACATACCGTAGATCGCCACTAATGGATGATAGCATTTAATTCTCAAGGTGATAGAAATAAGTATTTCCTGTAATGACTGCGACCGCCACTTTTATAAAATTTTTCTTAAAATACATACGCATCGAGTCTTGCATGTTCACACCCTAAATGCGCCTTACTTATTCTTTCCCATTCGGTGACATTTGCTGCCCCTTCAGTTCGAAACCATTCACGCAGATATGTTTTCATGATAAACTGGGCCCAGTCAATAATTTCGGGGGAGGGGTTCTCTCAAATTGTCACTCTCCTCGGAAACGATATTCTGTTTTAGTTATCCAGGTATCCAGTATTCCCTGTGGGAATCGCCGAAGTTGTGGCAGTTGTGTTGTAATCTGATCTGCTTGGGTTTTGTCAGTAACCTGCAGCGGTTCGTAGGTGATAGCAGACTACAAGTATTTGTAGTTGACTGTTGGATGATCCCCATACAACATGACTTTTCTCAATGGACCTTCTAATCTACGAGGATGTGTTGTCCGCCCGCCTATTGTATTCAAAAAGGTGTATCAATTAGAGTTTATTTATATGGAAAAAACAAGTTAGAAATTTACGTCTCCTGACTTACACCCCAGAATTCGAATCACTCAACTTTTTCTGTGCTGTCGACAGCACCACCGCCACATTCCGTGGTATAGATATGATCAATTGCTTGCCTTGAATGAATGCTCGTTTGTACGCACGTTTCCGTGCAAGGCCATGGAAACGTGGATACGTGTATGGGTAGACACAAACATTCAAGCACTTGATTAGAACTACCTTTGACACTGTATTAGCGGTCAGGATTCTTGACGAACCCATTCAACTATATAAAATCATACAACGATAAACAAAGTAATCAACCCGAAGATCGGTTTGGCAGGTGATGTTAGAGTTCACCCAGCACCAAGTCCGACGCCGTATGAAAATCACATATCAGGGTATTGGGGCCAGTTCCTTTCCCTGTGCCGGTTATGGTTTCCCAGGAAGATCTGGTACCCGAAAAATCACATACAGGTAGCTTGGGTGGAGCTGTAGGCGCCCAGAATGCCTTGCCCGGGAATCAAACCCGGACCCACCGGTCAGTAGTCCAACGTTCTACCCCCTGGACTACCGCGACCCACTTCAAATATATATTAGTGTGCTAATCCATAACAATTGTTTCTATGTCACTGTATATCCACCATTTTTAAAGGATTAATATAACACATTTGTTCTTTATACATTCACGAAAATTTTGAACACACAAGTTTTTGTTTTTCGGAAATCTTACCAAAATGTTCAGTTTGTGCCCTTTGGGGAGACAAAAGATTGCACGTGCTTCCCATCTTATTAAAATATTGATCGATCACCAACTGAACTCCTAGTGATGGTGAAACTTAAACTTTTTTAGAAACTCTTAATTATTCCTTTCGAGTGCAATTTTTTCCATGCCGCTCCATAACCGCCCCACCATCCTTTGCCGCCACGGGGTGACCCACCGACCAAACTGACCCCCCCCAAATATTCTATACAGGCGCACCCCCTGGATCTCCAGTACTTCGACGCCGCGTTCACCCGGGAGCCGGCCAAACTGACGCCGACGAAGGAGCATCAGAGCATCTGCGCCGAGGATCAGTTGCAGTTCGCTGGCTTCTCGTACACCAACCCCAACGCCACGGACTGATCGCCGCGTGCCTCGGCTCCCTGCGATATCGGATCCCCGCGCTACCCGGTGTCATCTAGGGCATTGTGCGGCGCCTAAAGAAAAGAGGGGCAGTTGGACGACACCCGGGCCGTCGGGGAGCGCGCCATCGGGGGGCGTGGGACCCCCGGCGCCACTGCCATCGGGGGACCCGTACCTTAGGCGTAGGCGGGGCATAGGCGGACGGGGTCGCCCTACCGCCGACGTCGCCGTGCCGCACCACGCTAACGAACAGGTGCACACATTTACATAGGACTAAGAGGAAGACCTGCGAAAGTTTCTGTACTTTTGTAAGTAAAATGTAAGATAATATTTGAATATAAAAGGGAAAAATTCTAGTCACAAAAAGCCACAGTTGTCCACTTATTTATTTGTACCCCTTCCCTATGCCAACGAGCGGGAACGTGGTCGTGCCAGGAAGTGAATTAAGGGGGTGGGGCAGCTACCTCAACGCCCGGCCTACTTTTCCCCGCACCCCCTTGGATCGATATAAGTCAGCAAAGACGTGTCATTCCATCGAAGTCAAAATCTTCATCCTCCCATCCGGACCTCGGGGATCATTCAAAGGAAATATTGTATCGAGGCCTAATGATTTGCATCAATAATGACGAATTGGATTAAACCATCGTTATAAAGCTAATCTTTAGTGTTCCAATCAATTGGCAGTTTTTGACTGCATGGCCCTCGACTCTTCCCGCAGCCAAAATGCCAAGTACTCCTCTGGACACGCCCTGAGGCAGCTTCTCTCCCGCTTTCCTTGTGCAGCCTCCACTTCTAGTTCTGGGTGTCTCTCAAGATGCCCAATTCTCTTCCTAGTAGCTCTAGTAGTTATTAGGGGAAGCGACAGAAAGCTGAGACCATTTGCGCCATTAGAGATGCATGGGAAAGAATGAAGGTTGGAGAGAAACCTGGCGTCGGCATTAGCCTACTCTTGACGAAAGACACCAAGGGATCCACGGTTTAACGTCCCATCCGACGGGCGGCGTACTCACTCAAAGTGCTTTCCATGAAGGACCTCCATCGAGATTCCACTGAAAAGGATCTGCCTCCCCATCCTCTTCCTTAGCGTGCACACTCCTAAGCACGATTCTTCATTTCTCATTCCATCTGTCCATTCTATCTTTGTTTTCCACCTCCAAACTCGTGGTTTCGAAATTTCGTCTCTTCCCCGGTCTCGTTACCTACTCACTTTCTTTGGGTGAACAAATTCCTCGAGTTGAATACTGTCGTTGAGGAATCGGATACTTGTATATTCATTTGAGCTTCTTTTTGTATTCCATCATTTATTTTCATGAAGGTTATTGGTTTTTGCATTTTCATTTTTATGCAGTGTCTACCATAACAAGTGTGTCAACAAACATACCATCAATGCCATTCGAAAATGACACCTGCCGGAACCCCAAATGGCTCGTGTATTAATCCCTTACCGAAGGCTATAATTTATTTCACTTTTATTTTTTTAATATTATACATGGCTTCCGTGCATTTTCTCTCATTGCTTTTGCCAATTATTCGTGTTAGTGTTTTGGACACTAGTGTAACTAGACTAAAGATTTGGGGTTCCTACCATCTCATCTATTTCTACTGCTACCACGCAAGCCACCGCAAGGGCGCGTGGCTGAGGGTGTCAGGGCACAACCCGTAATTGACAAAAAAAACATGCACAAGCCACAAATTTATACAACCCACAAAAAACACGGTAAACATTCATATAAAATCTATTAAAACTCACACATATGCAAACAAACAAGCTAGAAACTAACATATTCATTCACCAAAAAATAAACCCGATGTCTTTTATATGTTTATTTTGTTCCACTTAGTAAAAAAAATGTTTTTAATGTTTCTAAAATGAATTCAGTTACGTACGATTATGATTTCTCATTGTTCGACGAAAAAATTAGTATTTTTTTCTATCTGTATGGGTAACTAATTCCTTTATTTTAACTTTGCGGTCTAGGCTATCTAAGGAGTGGGGCCTTTATAATTCCTTTAGTGTCATCGTTGAACTCGTTCGTTCTGCATCTTTCTAACAGTCTAAGACTTGCTTGTTTTCTTCGCATTTCAATTGACTCCGAGCCTAAATCTGCTAACGGACCTGTTACACTTGTGTTCTTATTATAAATATTTTTAGCGAACATGGCGGATTTTCTCCGGACTTAATGAATTATTTTTGCCATATTTTCTCCCAAGGATCCCAAATACTTGCGGCATATTCCAAATGTGGCCTAACTATGGCAAAATAACACCTATCTTTACCATTCCCATTACATTTCTTCACCTCCCGTTTAATGGAGCCGAGTTTCTTTAAAGCGGATCCGCATATTGTCCTGATACTTACTCCCCATGAAAAGCGTGGTGATAGAACTACCTCCAAATACTTATTTGCCCGTAGTTAGTACTGAACCGTCCCATTCATAGCTTATGTCCTGTGCGCAACTTCCTTTGTTCCAAAATTTCAAAACTGCGAATTGTCTATATCATGCCCCATTGTTTGTTATTTTTGTCATTAATTGTCATTAATCCCCATTTCTCGCACCGATCCGAGATTGTGTTTCAAGTCTCTAGAGAGTAGCTCACCATCTAGTTGGCTCCTCATTTCCCTGTATACCACCGAGTCATCAGCAAATAACTTGAGATTACTACTAACCTGTACGCTTAAGCCATTAATGTATATTAGGAACAGAAGAGGCCCTAATACACTTCCCAGGGGGACACCCGAAATTACATCTCTCTCCGTTGAGCACAACCGATGTCTACAATTTGTTTGCGATTTGACAAGAAGTCTCTAATCCAATTAATAATTTTCTCATTGATTCCATAGCATCTAAGTTTGTGTAACAATTTATTATATGGGACTTTATCAAAGGCTTTTTTGAAATCTAGGAATACTGCGTCGGCTTGTTTGTTGTTTTCTCCCGATCTAAGTATGTCGTGAATGAAAAGACCTAATTGTGTTTGACAAGATCTGCTCTTCTTAAATCCGTGCTGGTTGTGACTTAGTATTTTCCCACTATCAAGAAACTTCAATATGCTACTGAAAATAATGTGTTCGAATATTTTACAGGAGATTGATGTCAAAGAAACTGGTCGGTAATTGGTCGGTTTATACCTACCCCCGCCATTTACGGCGGCCAACCCTCCGATCGTCCTGGACTCCCTAACCCGATCTGGGGTTCATTACAAGGCGGAGACGGGGCGTAAGGTAGCGGATATGATACTCGACCGCTGTAGGCCTTTTTCAGGCTAGAGTGTAGGATATTTAGTGGGGCGGTAACTTCTGGGGTTAGCGAAGCTAATACGATTATTAGACATATAACAGTAGCCGAAACCATTGCCATTGACATAGAAAGACATTTGACATGCACTTCCCCACAAATGCGTCCTAAATTACCGGTTTGACACAAATGCTGACATTATTTAAGACAAAATTTAAATATACTTGTATTCATTTGCAGAAGCCTCAAAAATAAAACAGCGGATCTCGAGCACGTAACCCTAAGCAATTCGGCTTATATAGTATTAGGCAGAGAGAGAGGGCTCTGTAAGGACATCAATGACCAAGAACTGTTTCCAATAGATTTCAGAGTTTACCGACACGATAGAAGTACAAGACCCAGAGGAGTTATCGCAGGTGTGAAAAGTAATGTTGAAAGTGGACAACTTGCATTTGAAAATCATAACATAGAAAGTGTTTGGTGAAACTTTTGCCAGTCACTTCACTACACGAGTTAAAACGCGCTTAAGGCTTGGAAGAAACTTGGACACAGTTTATGAGAATTATTCAAAAAGGAATCACAGATTTCGTCCCCATCAAATACGATAAAGCAAATCGTGACCCCAGGAGGTACAATATCGGTGTAAAAAAAGCCCTTCGAAAGGTGAGAATGTTACACCCTAGGGTAAAGAAAGCAGGACTAAACACATCATCCTTGGAGAATAACCAGTCATTGGATAAGTATAGATTCTCAAAAATTGAAACCAAAACACATAAGTAGCGCCTTTCAAAATTTTAAACGTAAAGTACTATCCGAGTATTTGGATACTGACCCCAAAGCTTTCTGGTCATACATTAGGGAAGTAAATGGAGGTAAGCAAACCGTAGCTTGCTTAAGGGATTGTAACACTATCATTCATATTGACAGTGAGGGTAAATCCAACATTATAAATATATTCTTCCAAAGCGTTTTCACGAACGATGTTGCCACCGCGTACCTCCAAGAAACAATACATACTCAACCCATGAAAAAAATATCAGCGGACAAACAAGGAATTGTGGATCCGGTCAAAAAGAATCCCCGGGTCCCGAAAATGTATCACCAAGGGTGAAAAACTATTTATCTCCTAAAATCACCCCGTACATCGAAGTTATATTTAAGAAATCTCTCACAGATTGAAAAGTCCCTAAAAATTGAAAAACGGCGCAAATAACGCCTATTTGCGTTGCCTATTTTTTAAAAGGGGTGACAGGGAGGACCCCAGTAATTACAGACCCATATTTCTCACTTCTATGCGTTTTAAAATTTTATGGCAAGAAATTGTCATTTTCATAATGATAAACCTTGATAACATGAACATATTAAGTGACAATCAACACGGATTCAGGAAAACCCACTCATGCAAAACTCAATTACGATTATTCACACACAACTTACTTTTACCGGGTGAAAGTGGTAGGCAAGTGGATGCGATCTGTATAAATTTTCAAAAGGCATTTGATAAGTTTCCACATAATAAACTTATTCACAAATTAAAGGGCGTAGGTTGTGTTGAAAACTTCCTTTCAGAGCGAGAACAGATGGTAGTCCTTGACGGCGCTAATTCCGACAGCATGCGCGTGACTTCGGGGGGTACCTCAGAGAAGAGTTATCAGGGCCATTGCTCTTATTGATTTTTGTTAACGATATTAACCGCGAAGTGAAAAGAACTATTAAGATAATCGCGGATGACGCGGTGATATATCGGGAGATATCTGGGACAATCAGAAATCATAACAGTAAAAAATCGAAGGCCCTTTGGAAATATCAAAAACATTTAAATTGGAAGTCGGAAAAAATTAAAAATTCGATGATTATGCATGTGTCTGCATGGTGGTAGTTTGTGGGTTTGGAGGTGCGTGGGGTGTAAGGGTTCTTGCATGAATGTTTATCATATTTGGTTTGTGGACTATCAATTTGTGGTTTATGCATTCGATTTTTTTTCTTTCTAAATTACGGGTGGTGCCCTAACAAGTGGCGGCTTGCGGGGTATTGAGTAAACATCTACATCTACTCAACTCTACGGTGCAATACCTATGAAAGAATAAAAAGAGACGTTTCAGGCGTGATATGGTGGAATATCATGATTAATTAAAATTTGCAATTTCCCCAAAATAACTTTTTTTAATTATTAACTTTAAAAACTAATTTAATTATTTTGTGGAAAATTTCAAATTTTAAATAACCAGTGAAAGACAACTTGGGGGACCCACATACGTGAAGTCTGTGGGTAAACATAAAAAATTAGGATTTATTAGACGCATTGTCGGCAGAAGTGACTCCAAGGCCAAAGAACGTTCTTACCACGCTCTATTGCGGCCCCATTAAGAATATACATGTAGCGTATGGGATCCGAGTGAAAAAGGCCTCATATGGGGGAAATTGAGAAGGTCCAACGCCAGGCAGCTCGTTTCGTGGAAAACTGTTACGATAAAACGAAAAGCGTCACTGAATTGCTTATGGAGTTGGGATGGGAATCATTGGAACAAAGACGGCCCAATGCTAGGTGTAACTAACTAAATAAATTCAGATCCACATGTTTCAACACCGAGGTCTCGCAAATTATCCCCACTCCAACATGCATTGGTCGCTTGGATCATGTATACAAAATTCGGGAAATAGATGCGAGAACTAGTAGACTCAAGGACTCCTTCTTCCCACGGACAATGCGGGATAACAACTGTCGGGTTACACTCGTAGATATGCCACTTGTTCCGGTCAGCGTCCAGGGAATAATTAGTTATACTAAATTGCATGCACTTTCACTAACCTCTTGTGTGTTGTTGTCAAAACCCTTCCTGCATGACCACATTAGATTTCCAATAAGTTATGTAGTGCTCTTTACAGTATTGTTTGCTCTACTTTTAATTCCCAAAACTTATCCTTCCACCCCTTGTCACTCTCTGTGGGGGAATCCTTCTCCCACCTGCAGCGTTCTTTAACTCTCCCCTTTGGTAGGAGAGCGTATTATGTTGCATGTTCTTGTGGTAGTGGATTTTCTGCTTCCTACTTACCAAGTTCTAGTTTCACGATATTGGATAAGTTTCATACTGCATCCTAAGGTGCAATTATTTATAAGATGATAGCATATGTATTTGCATGTGCGTAGAATGAAATTGACGATATCTGTATTTGCATGCGTGTAATAAGATAGAAATGTTCTTGCATGAATGTATACACCACTGTGGGTATGGGTTGCATGAATGTGTTGGTTTCGAATGCGGTTCATTCTGATCAAAATACATTCTACTACTATACATTCTTTTAGTTTCTGTTTGGATGTTTCACGTATATCATCACTTTATACTCTTTTTTAAATTTGACTGCAGCTTTCTTTGCCTTCTTAAAGCCGATCTGACCTCCCCGTTGTACCATCTAGTTTCCTTACTGTCGCATTTGATTTTGGATGGGAGGTACGTCTTCATTCCTTCGCGTAAAATATTTATGAAAATTTCCAAGGTTTCCTTGTATCGGTTGTCAGTGTTTTTGTCTTGTATTCCGGCAATTCTTTTTAAAAATATTCTCGTAGTCCGTTAAAATTCGCCTGGTTGAATATCTGTATATTACGCTTTTCTTTGTTAATTTTCACGAACTTTTTAACTCTACGAAAATAGCGTAATGGTCACTGATTCCGTCCATTATTTCAAGGTCTGTTACGATTTCGGGCGTAGAAATCGTGAAAATATCAAGGATGCTCTAGCCCAGTGTGGGCGGTTTAGCAATTTGTTCTAAAGATTTTTTTTTAATTTATGAAGGAGTCCTTGGCATGAATCTCTTTTTTTGGCGGATTGTCCTACGCAGTACATATCCCAGTCAATTGACGGTAGGTTTTTGTCACCTGCGATTATAGTAATACTGTTACTAAGTTTGTTGCTTAGAGTGGCTGTTTGGTCGTCGAGTTTGTGTAGAATATCTGGACTAGAATCTGGGGGTCTATGAAATGAACACACCAATAGGCTTCTGTCACTGTAGTCTTTTATGTTGTGCCACACGTTTTCTATGCTATTCTCGTCGCATTCGTATCTTTGGCTACTAAGATGTGACTTTACAGCTATGAATACTCCCCAACCCAAATGTAAATTGTGAAACTGCTCGGAAAAACTTTAATGTTCGCCATATCTCCCGTGAGCAAACTCCGTTCCAACTACTATGTCTGCGTTTGTACTTACAAAGATGTATTCAACATCCGATATTTTGTTACTAATGCTTCGGCAATTTAATGTTATAATTTGTTTTTGGCCAGTCAATTTTTCGGTTACGGTTTTATGTATGCTCTGAAAACTCGTTTGCGACGATTCGTGGCTAACACACTTCTAAAAAAAGAGAAATAGTTTCCAATACAGATACTTTCAAATATTCATTCTTTCCCAAAACTATCAGAAATCATTATAGTAAGAAACCGCTGTCCCTCTAGAAATATTAAAAACTTTTATTTGCAATTCAGAAAAAAATAGTCATTGCAAAGATATTTGGTGATTCTGTAGATGCAGGTTTATGTCAGTTGGTAGTTTGTGCGTTTGCGTGCGAGCGGGTTGTAAGGGTTCATGCATAAAATTATATCAAGTTTTGTTTTTAGACTGTATCATTGTGTGGCTTTTGCATGCGTTTTCTTCTTAATTACGACTGGTGCCCTAAAACCCCCCACACGCCCTTGCGGCGGCTTGCGGTGTATTAGATATAATGTACATGTAAAGAGTTCCGTTGAAGATGCTATGCAAGAATTTCATGTCACATAGCCATCGGCGGTAGTAGAGATGGGAAATACCAAGGGAAGAAAGAGTATAGTCCCGGGTTATATTTTTGAGGAAATGGATGCGATATCGACAAATGGTAGTAAAGAAATAAAGAGGTATGTTGAGTAACTCTAAAGAAGTTGGGGAGGCAGTCGACTAGATTGGTGAACAGTATGCAAAAATTTGGAGGACTCAACCAAAAAACACCTTCCTAAGAGCATGATCACCAGCTTCATGGTGGTGATAAAGTAGGCCGACTATTGCCATCGTCCCGGCAATCCTTGGACGTGCCTACAAAAGGTGAGCTTTGCGTCAAATTTACACCTAAATCACAATGAAAGCTGACAAATAGAATAGGGTTCATCTACATCTACAAAATACCCCGCAAGCCACAGTGGCGGGGGGAGTTAGGTCACCACCCTTAAAATGGAATAAAAATACAAGGAAAATTAACATATCCATGAAATATGGCTTATGCATTCATTAAAAAAATCCTTTACACGCATGCAAATACATATACTATTAACTAACAGAAAACTGTACATGTCTCAGACTCCTCAGGTGCGTGTGGGGAACGGAGAGTCCGGATGGGCAGTGTTACGAAGAGGTGTAAGGTAGGGTTGCCCATTATCACCGGTGCTATTCAAAGTATATGTGGAGGAAATGATAAAAGAGGCATGGGAAGAACTGGAGGTAGGAATGACACTCGGAAGGGAATTCATAAAATCGGTTTACTGATGACCAAGCTTTAGTTGCTCAGTCTACCAAGGGGTTGCAAGCATTGTTGAGTGAATTGCAGCTTCAGTGCGATAAATTTGGATGAGAATCAATGTTAATAAAACAAAGGTTATGCAATTTTCCAGAAAGAAAAAGGCTAAGCTAAACATTAAAATTGGAAGGGGCAATAATAGAGCAGGTAGAACAGTTTACGTTTCTTGGAAGTGTTTTGGACCAACTCGGTCAAACTAGTAGGGATGTAAGGAAAAGAATTGCGCTAGGCAAGGAGGCTTTCTCAAGGAGGAGGGAGTTGATGACGAGGACGTTGAGTAGGGAGGTTAAGAAAAGACTCGTAAAAACTTTGATATGGAGCGTAGCTATATGCAGTGCGGAAACGTGGTCGCTGAAGCAGGAGGATAGACGTAGATTGAAAGCTTTTGAAATGTGGATGTGAAGAAGAATGGAGAAGGTGAAATGGACTGAAAGGAAAACAATTGAGGAAGTACTAGGGATGGTGGGTGTGGAGAGGGGTTTGTTAGGAGGTATCCTATGGAGGCAGGAAAAATGGATAAAAGGCGCATTGAGCGGCAGTGGGATGTTGAAGAAGGTAAAAGAGGGGAGAATGTTAGACAAATGAGGAAAGGGTAGGAAGAGGATAGGGATGTTGGACGGGATGAAGTACCGCAAAGAAGTACCCGGAGATGAAGAGAGATCTAATGTAGAGTAGGTTTTTGGTTTGGGTTTTATTTGGAGTTAAAAAATATTTATTTATTTGATATTTGTGTCCATCCAAAACATAACTTAACCGGTATATTACCTAATAATAATAATTAACTAACAAATAACCTATGGCCGCAGTAAAAAATTTAATCAATAACGTCCGAGCTAGAGTTTGAAAAGAAAGAAAGCGAAATTCCACTACCACGTGGACATGCAACATGCAACGGTCTCCTCTCCAAGGACTAGTGGGTAGGGAATGTGATCCAGTGCTGCAGGTAGCGGGAGATCAAACCACAGATCCGTGATCCTCCTTCGGAACAATGCTACAGAATATGTCTTCCGGACTTGGTGCGTTGTTGGCTTCAATACTACGGAGCTGATTTTCTACCTCTGTTCCTTTCGCAGTCATGTGTTCCCCGAGTTCTTGAGGAATCTCGTTAGGTGCGCTAATATCTTTATTTTAAAAACTCCGGAAAAGCTAATCTGAAATATTTGCGTTTTTCTCGCTATCTATAACAAGTTCGTCGTTTTCCATCTTCAATGGATGTACAGTTGGACGTTTACACTGTATTTACTGATCGTAAGACAAGAATGACTTTGCATTTTTCGCATTCATATAGCGCTTTAGTTTTAAAGGTGTTTAGTGTTTTGTGCATGGCGCTTTCTCTTTTACCACGGCATTCTTTTAGTTTCTACTGCATTCATAAAATATATAGCTTTGCTCTGTAAACTCTTTTTGAAATCTGACCAGAATATTCTTTGCTTTCTTCTACCCCTCTGAATCCTCTGTTGCACCATCTCGGTTCTTTACTGTCGCATTTTAGTTTGAAAGGTATCTACTTAATCATTCCTTTACGAAAACTTTTTAAATACTAACAATTCCTCTTCGTATCAGTTCTAAAGAGTTAGGTGGTTCGAAAGAGTGCATGAAAGCGAAAGTGCTTTGCTCTTTCAAGAGAAGATAATAATATCTGATTTTGAGGGATTAATGCATAACTGCCAGTCGGAGCACCAAGCAGTGACGGAATTAAGAGCAAATCGTAGGGGAATGGCATTTGATGGGCAATATTCTGTTTGAAAATTTTGCAATCGTCTGCGTAAAGAAATATCTTGCATCCAAGGCGGAAAACATAGTCAATAATGTCGCCTAAATAAAGTGAAAAGGGACGAAAGCCAAGGGAATTATCCTTTGGTACCCCGGACGATAAAGGAAAAAGAGTTGAGGAAAAACCATCAATAAGAACACACCGTTTCCGTGAGCTGGGAAATCTGGGGATTAAAGAAACGAAAACTTCCATTTATGTTGTACCGATGTTATTGGATTAAAGACTTCTTGTCAAATCGCAAACAAATAGTGGCCATCGATGGGATATGTTCAACGGATAGAGACGTCATTCATCACCATCTACCCAATACCCCGCAAGCCGCCACAGGGGCGTGTGTCGTGGGGTGCTAGGGCACCACCCATAATTTATAAAGAAAAACCCGCATGCAAAAGCCACGAATTTATAGTCCACAAACAAAACATGGTAAACATTCATGCAAGAACCCTTTCACCCCACATATATGCAAACCCACAAGCTACCAACAATCATAAACATTCACATAAATTTAAACCTAAAATCTGTGAATTATTTATTTTCTTCAGAATTGCAAATGCAATGTTTCTAATATTTCTAAAGGGACTTCGGTTTCTTATTATTATGAATTCTGATTGTCCTGGGAAAGAATGAGTATTTGAATCTATCTGTAATGGAATCTATCTCTCTTATTTTATCTTTATTAAATTATTTATAATAAGAACACAAGTGTAAGAGGTCTCTTAGGGGATTTAGGCTGGGAGCTCCTTGAAATATGAAGAGAACAAGCGAGACTTAGACTTTTAGAAAAATTCAGAACCAGCGAGTTTTATGATGTCACTAAAGTGTATTCTAACTATACTATAAAGTTGAATCAACGCAGGGGGTTGTTTAGGAGGGTGAGGATAGGGCTCGCCTGGCAACCTCATTTCCTGTAGCGGATGTACTGGAGGTATTTACGGGAGGGGACCGAAATATGATCGCCATTAAGGATAGTTGAGCGATTTGGGAGAAGTCGGATGTTAATGGATTTGGGAAGGAAGGGTGAAGAGACAGACTCGGCGCCGGCATTCGCCTACTATTCATCCAAATCTGCACATTACCTCGCAAGGGGTTGTGGCGGTGAAAAAGGTTTAATGCACCAGCCATAGATGCAGAACTATTAGTTCATACATTCGCCTGAATATACGTCAACTCATATACAAACACACTCGTCCTCTTATATGCCTATATACATCATCTAATTATTTGCAATGTGTTTATGACTTCATTAAATTTCAGTATTTAAGTTAATTGGTACAGTCTCTTTTAATAGATTTTGTTGCTATTGTGCATCGTGGGAAGGAAGAAAAAATAATTAAACATGTCAGTGACGATGCCTATCTTACTTTAATCCGGTGGTTGAAGTTACCAACATGTAGCTGGGTGCCATGAAAATTCCCTCCGTTTCGTCAGTAAACTCAGTTACTCCGCAACTTTCTAAAAGTGCATATAAATCTTGGCTGCTTTATTTGAGAATTAAATAGGCTACAAACGTTATTTCTTCATGTTTAGTCGTCACGCTTACTCTCTTCTCGTAGCAATTGTTAACCAAATACGGCATTGGGTCTCATAATTAAAAGTTCCATCTGAATGTTGGCATACTCCAGTTAAAGTGCTCTCCACGTAGTACCCCAATAGGCATCGGGATATCACTGATAATTTCTGGCATTGTTACCATTCGAACGTGGGTTCTCAGGAAGAGAATCCAACACGAAAGTCATCGTATCAACCCAATCCCATTCTTTATTACCCACTCTCCAGTCGAAAAATATGCCAAATTTGCCTTTATGAATGCTCGTTCTCCGTAATCAAACCAAAGCAGTCATCAGCAAGTGATTATTCATTAACTCTCATTTCATGGGTACTCCCAGATGGATAGTTGCTGTCATGTTACTACACTGTTATCAATTTTACACAATATCTCACATTATATATGTTTATTGGTCAGAGCAACATGTATTTCTGCAGCATTAATTTATTAAATTAATGAATGGAGTGTTGTATGAATGTATATGCCACTGGGGGTATAGTTTTGCATGTATGTGTTGATTTTGCTGGTGGTTTTGTTCCGTTTTACGGGTGGTGACCTAACAACACCCCGCCACACGCCCTTGCGGTGACTCGCGGGGTTTTATGTAGATGTAAAGGAATTAAAATGGCCCCATACTACTTAAGTAGATCAGACCACAAAGATAAAATAAAGGAGATAGATTCCAATACAGATAGATTCAAATACTCATTCTTTCCCAGAACAATCAGAATACATAATAGTATAAAACCGAAATCCATTTAGAAATATTAAAATCATTTAATTTGTAGTCGGAAAAAATTAAAAATCGCCTAGACATTAGGTTTAAATGTAGGTGCATGTGTGTGTTTGTTGGTATTTTGTGTGCTTGCATGTATGTGGGGTGAAAGGGTTCTTGCATGAATATATACCATGTATAATTTGTGGTCTATAAATTTCTGGCTTCTGCTTGCGGTTTTTTTTCTTGCTAGATTACGGGTGGTGCCATAACACCCCCGTCACACGCCCTTGCGGCGGCTTGCGGGGTATTGAGTAGATGTAGATGGTGCTTGATCTTATGCAGGGAGTGCTAAATGGAGTCAAGTGCTTTTGAGATGTCAATAGAGCAAACATCCAATTATGAGTCCACCTCAAGTGAGCTAGTGATATGCCGGCGTAGATCGGCCAGATTAGTGAGGCATAATCCCCCGGGGAGAAAGCCGTGAAGGGAGGGTGAAGTGAAGAATACGATCATGAATGATACGCTCGAAGATTATTGAAAGCACGGCCAATATGGACTTCGCAGGTAGTTTTGAACTAAACATTGACTCAGATTTTACTATTGGGGATACATTATATTTACTCAATGCCCCGCAAGCCGCTGCAAGGGCGTTTGGCGGGGGGTGTTAGGGCACCACCGATCATTTAGAAAGAAAAAAACCGCATGCAGGAGCCACAAATTTATAGTCCACAAACCAAACATGATTTTTTTAACACAAACCAAACGATTTTTAATTTTTTCCCACTCGCAACTTAAATGTTTTTCATATTTCTAAAGAGCCATCGGTTTCTTACTATTATGATTTCTGAGTCTTCTGGTAAAGATTGAGTAATTGAATCTACTTCCCTTATTTTATCTTTGTGGTCTGATCTACCTAAGTGATGTGGGGCCATTATTATTCCTTTAGTGCCATCGCTAAACTCGTTGGTTTTGAATCTTTCTAAAAGTCAAAGTCTCGCTTGTTCTCTTCGTATTTCAAGGGAATCCCAGCCTAAATCCCCTAAGAGACCTTGTATACTTGTGTTCTTATTATAACTATTTTTAACGAATTTGGCGGATTTTCTCTGGACTTAATCTACTTTTTTTGCCTAACATTCTCCCAAGGATCCCAAATACTTGCTGCAAATTCCAAATGTGGTCTAACTAGAGCAAAATAACACCTCTCTTTAATTTTCTCATTACATTTCCCCACCACCCGTTTAATGAATCCCAGTTTCCTTAAAGCGGGTACGCATATTGTCCTGATATGTACTCCCCACGAAAGGCGTGGTGTTTGAACTACCCCCCAGACATTGACAGTATTCATAGATTTTGTAGTCACGACGAAGGAGAGAGCACGTATGATGTCGAAGGGTCACGAACGAGGCACGGACGTGAGGATAGTGGTGACGCTTCCATTATTTCCAAGCCTTGAGTTGGTTTTTTAGAGCGAGAGTCGTTTCCGGCGAACGACAGAGAGGTGTTCTTCGGAACACGTGGCGACGAGACACCATGGCGCCGTTCCGGAGATCGTAAAACACATCCAGGCCTTCCTCGGGCCTGCTGCCCTCCAGGAGTTCCCAGGGGATGAGGGAGTTTTTTTGTTTTTTTTTTTGCGACACAGTCAGCTTTGCTTCTAGGTATCCCGGGGGGAGGTGAAGATGGGGGGGAGAAAGAGTGCACTCGAGTTAGTCGTGGTCAGACGAGATGTTGCCACCCACCGCCACTGAGGAAAGTTTGAGGAAGGATATCGCCAAATTTAGCATTTCCAGATAAAATATTGTTAAAATATATGGAACAAATAATATAATACATATATGTAATAAATAATATAATAAAATAATGCATGAAATAATGTTAACATTTTAAATAGCTGCCGCGCCCCCTAAATGTCAACTGTGTACGATGGAGCTATTATCTATCATTATGTCAAAATGCATTAGGCAGTAGCGTAATCAAGGAGACCAGGCGAAGTAATACGGGCCAAAATGAAAGATGAAAAAAATTTACTAAGGGTACTCACCTTGGACATAATTTATTATATCCGAGTTTTTCAGCAACAATCGTGAAAATATCAGTGCGTCCAACAAGAGGAAACCAATCGGTTAGAGAACTAATCGTCTATCAGATATCAGTTCTTCTTCCACTGTTGAACGATTTAACCAGTCTGGACTTGTCATTTCACTTATCATAGCCGAATTTCGCCTTCTCACTTTTCATATTCTAGCTTGCACGTTATTGGATACATTTCTCCTACATTCAAAAGGTGCATTTGTTTGTTAGTTGATAGTATCTAAATGCGTATTCATTGAAAGGGTTTTTTCATGAATGTAGACGCAACTGTGGGTGTAGGTTTGTATGGATGGGTTGATTTGGCGGGTGGTTTTGCTCTCTTTTAAGGGTTTTGGCGTGACGCCACCCGCCTTGCGCCCTTGCAGCGGCTTGCGAGGTATTATGTAGATGTAGAGATGCCAGCGAAAGGCTTGACAATGACTGTTTATATGTAAGTTGCCAACGACTACGACAGGCCACCTTCCCCTGATGTTATTCGCTCCTGCCTGGTATGCACCATCTCCACCCCGCTGCCCCTCTGCAACTTCTCCGTTTGCGACTTGAAAATAACGGGCGCCTCACCCATAAGTTTCTGTTTTGATGTATTCACATAAACGATATCGACACTTTTTAAACTCTTTTTAAAATTTGACTGTAGCCTTCTTTGCCTCCTTAAATCCAATCTTACTTCCCGGTTGTATCATCTAGGTTCCCTATTGTTGCATTTAAGTTTGGATTGGATGTACGTCTTCATTCCTTCCCGTAAAATATTTAAGAAATATTTCCAGCTGTTCTCTATATCGGTTTTCAGTGTATTGGTCTTGTATTCTGGCAATTCTTTTTTCAAATATTCTCGTAGTCTATTGAAATTCGCCTTGTTGAATAGGTATATTTTACGCTTTTCTTTGTTAATTGTCACAAACTTCGTTTTTAACTCTACAAAATTAGCCTTATGGTCACTGATTTCGTCCATTATTTCAATGTCTGTTTCGATTTCGGGCGTAGAAATCGCGAAGATATCAACGATGTTGTAGCCCCGTGTGGGCGATTAGCAATTTGTTCTAAAGAGTGTTTTGTGGATATATTAAGGAGTTCCTGGCATAAATCTTTGTTTTTGGCGGATTTTCCTACTCAGTACTTGTCCCAGTCAATTAATGGTAGATTTGTGTCACCAGCGATTATAATAATACTGTTGTTATGTTTGTTACTAAGAGAGAATGTTTGGTCTTCGAGCTCGTGTAGAATATCTGTACTAGAATCTGTACATCAATTGTCAGGTTTCCAGGAACATTAATCTTTTTGATGACGATGCAGTTATATATAGGGACATTTCAAGTCATTAAGATAGAGAAATTTTATCTGACGACCGAAATACCATGAAAAAGTGGTGAGGCATGCAGGCTTAAATTAAATTTGAAGAAATGCGTTTCGCTGAATTTTCGAAGGAGAGTATTTCACCCGGAAACATTAAGAGCATACAGGAAGCCAATAAAACCGGTGTAGAATTGGTCAAACATTTGGATGTAACAATGAGATAGATACAGAGATGAAATATCCTGGGGAAAACACATTAGTCAAAGTTGCGGAATGGGAAAGAAAAAGTTAGGATTCATAAAAAGTATACTTGGAAAAAGAGTTCTATTATTCTGCGTTAATAAGGCGTCACGTAGAGTACGCTGCGAAGTGTATGGGATCCTAATCAAGTAATTTTAGAACTAGATTGAGGGCAACGTAGACAGGTAATTATGTAAAATGTTGCTATCAAAAACGTAGTAGTGTCGTGAAGACGTTATTGAAAGAATTAGGACAGGGGCCACTAATTAACTGTTGGTAAAAATACCGGTTAAATTTACCAAGTATTTGTGAGCCTAGGGAGAAAATCTGGCAAAAAGAATTGATTAAGTCTAGAGAAAATCTGCCAGATTCGTTAAAAATATTTACAATAAAAAACAAGTGTAACAGGTCTCTTGGGGATTTAGGCTGGGAGTCCCTTGAAATACGAAGAGAACAAGCGAGACTTAGACTATTAGAAAGATTCAGAACCAGCGAGTTTAACAATGACACTAAAGGAATTATAATGGCCCCACGCTACTTAGATCAGACCATAAAGATAAAATAAGGGAGATAGATTCCAATACAGATAGACTCGAATACTCATTATTTCCCAGAACAATCAGGAATCATAATTGTAAGAAACCGAAATCCCTCAAGAAATATTAAAAACATTTCATTTACAAGTCGGAAAAAAATTAATAATCGCAAAGCTATTTTGTTTAAATGTAAGTGCATGTGTATATTTGTTGGTAGTTTGTGTGTTTGCATATATGTGGGGCGAATGGGTTCTTGCATTAATTTTTAGCATGTTTGGTTTGTGGACTATAAATTTGTGGCTTCTGCATGCTGTTTTTTTCTTTCTAAATGATGGGTGGTGCCCTAACACCCCCTGCCACACGCCCTTGCGGCGGCTTGCGGGGTATTGAGTAGGTGTACTGAATAAATTGGGGTAGGTCACTTATATCTCTCTGTCTACATAATACCCCTCAAGCCGCCACAAGGGCGTGTGGCGGGGGGTTTTAGGTCACCACCCAAAAAGGGAACAAAGGAAACCGCATTCAAAACTAACACATGTATGCAAACCCAAATCCACAGTGGTGCATACATACATTCATAGAAATATTCAATCATTTACACTCATGCAAATACATATCTACCTCCTTTCATTTTACACGCATGCAAGTACATATCCTATTATCTAATAAATAATTGCACCTTAGGATGCAGTAAGAAATTTATCCAGTAACGTACAAGCTAGATTTTGGTAAGTAGCAGTGCGAAATTCCACCACCGCATGAACGTGCTACATAAAACGGTCTCCTACCCAAGTTAAGGACTTATCTTAAGATGTTAAGTACATTAAAGACCCGGACTAACTATGGTACATCAGAGCACGCCCGTAGAATCAGGGAGATAGATAGTAGAACGGTTAGATTTAAAAGGTCATTTTTTCCTCGCGCAATTAGAAATCAAAATAGATATGATCGCTGGCGCTAAGCGTATAATTAGTATTAGTAACGTATATCTTTGTCAAAATCCTGCATGTATTTAAATAGACCCTTCTGTATAGCAATATTCTATTATTCAATATTATTGCATATTTTTCGTGTGAGTTCATGATCACACTGATATTTAAGTAGGAGGGTAATGATTGTGCTTGCATAGCTGGTGACTTAACTCCCCCCGCCACACGCCTTTGCAGCGGCTTGCGGGGTATCATGAAGATGTGGATTAGTCACTGCCCCTGTGTAATGACGAGCCAGGCGACGGTCATTTCTTACGCACGTTTCTTTTAAATTTGAATTAGTTTTCAACGGTATTAGATTTAATAAAGCTCTAACCTATTCCAAGTGTCGCGTGTGCCATATTTAAGAAGACTGACCCTTGATTTAAAATGATTTTCCCATAAACTCATTCATTATAAAATACAATCAATTTGTTTCTGAGGTAGCAGGCCATGACGATTGTTTCGATAAAATCGTTTCCTTAACTGATTATTTACATTGAAATACATCCTTTGTTTCCGCAAGAGAACAATTGTCTCATAATAATATCAAGTGCCTTTTTCATATCTGATATTCTTCTATGCCATAAGCTCATTCCTTTTTTATGTCGAGAAGCGAAATTTACTCGTCCCTGAGGTCAAAGGAACACGGGTTGGTATCTAATATCTAAAATTTTCCATTCTGTTTTACGCGAGTTTTACGCCAATGAAATACGCTTAATCATCAACAGAAAGTAATTATTAAATTTACTCTATGCCATATTCTCAGAACCCCTGAAATTATTAAGAAAAAATACATAGGACCGTTTCGTATCAAATAGTTATACCTTGTTTTTACTTATTCTGGTGAAAAATACAAAACAAAAGAATCCAATGAATTATTTCCATCACAACATGTCTTTGTGCAAGCATGCTTTGCGTCAATATGTTCACTTATTTGAAGCGACGTTCTGGGTATCCAGGGAATTAAGAGTCTGGGGAAATAACAATAGACCCGAGAACTACGCGTGGAAGAATTTTATCCTTCATTTTCTTTCAAAGAATTCAGTTTTATTAAGTCGGATATTTCACTTTTATTTGCACACATTTAGACCGAATGCCTGCATTGAAGGAAATCTTCCCGGAGGCTTTTGAGCGGATTTTTTATATTCACTTGAGTTGACGGTGATTGTTCATTCTGGTTTATATCGTCGGACTACGGATTAGAAAGACAGTCGAAGGAAAATTTAACTACTTTCAAAAATAGTTAACGGATTCTGTGAATAGTTTTTATGGTCCTGTATTCAAAACACCTATATTTGATATTTTTGCGAGTAAACTAATTTATCTGTGCCTTTTTATTTCATATATATTATATTACGTGGGTCACGGTAGTCCAGGGGGTAGAGCGTTGCACTACTGGCCCGAAGTTCTCGGGTTCGATTCCCGGGCGAGGCAGTCTGGGCACCTGTAGCTCCACCCATGCTATGTGATTTTTGGGGGCCAGATCTTCCTGGGAAACCATAACCGGCACAGAGAAAGGAACTGGCCCCCCTACCCTGATGTGTGAATTTCACATGCCATCAGGCAGGTGAACTCTACCATCACCTACCAAACCGAACTTCGGGTTTAATACTGTGTTTTTGGTTTTCCTTGTATCATAAGGTTATCCACCAATTAGGTAGGTTTTGGATGGACACGACCACCAATTAAATAATATGTGGTGTGTGTGTATGTATGTATGTATATATATGTATGTATGTATAACGTATTTGAAAGTCTCACGGATATGAATAATAATGTACGAGTCGTATATCAAGTTAGCACGATCGAACAAAAACAAAAACACAGAAACACACAAAAAAAGAAAGAAACTCCCACTGTTTCGTATTTTCGGTGGTTTAGCCATCTCTCTCGAGGAAGAAAAGAAGGAGCTCAGGAGTTCCTCCCTTTTCTTTCTCCGAAATCAAAATTACATATTCTAGCTTGAATACAAACAACTGAACTTTATTCTCTACCTCAAAGTTCCTCGTATCCTTGTGATTTCCTTTATTCCATCAAGTAAAGCATTGTTATCTGTTCACCGCTACACCCATTCTTTATCTGTGCATGTGTACGTCAAGGGTATTTGTTTCCTTTTTCTCGTGAACTCTTAATTAATTAAATGAACGAGACGGTAATGATTAACACTGTCTAGGAAATTTTGCTTTTCTCCCTTCTTTCAGCAGATCTAAACCTTGCCGTCTGTTATCTACAGATACGTATATAAGTCTACAGATCTGCTATCCACATGTAAACAGAGGACGTATGTAATCATATCCTAACGCTCTATCTCATTCCAACTCCCTAATCGCTATACAGCATCACGTTTCACGTTTTCCAAATTTTGCACAGAACTGCAACGTATCTGTTGATCTTTCTATATCTTCTTCTTTACGATGAATTTTAAGCTCAGAATAGCGTCTCAACTTCTTTTTTTCATCTTAATCCGAAGTATTCCTAATAAATACCCTTACGCTCTCTCCTCCGCCCGTTGGCAGATTATTCCTGCGATAAAACTCTACGCTTGGGTTCTCACTCAGAGCGATCTGTAGTTATTATATTTTTTACTATTTGTCTTTTTGGAGTTGGCACAAAAACATCCTTCTTAACGCCATCGGTATTTCTTCGCTCTAGCACATTCCATGAAATCGATTATTTGCATAATTTGATTATTTCAAAGTCCTTTGTTTAAAGTCAATGATGTCTTTCAAAAGAGAGGAAAATGGAATAGAGGAAATATTAAAAGGAAGTGGAGTGACAGAAGGGAATATATTCGGTAAGTGGGAGGGAGAGGGAGGGAGCAGGCTTTTTAGAGAATACGTATGAAGACAAGCAGAAGTTAGGAGTTATTTCATGAAGAAATGATATGTCAACTAGAGGAAGATTTTGCGATACGTGAAAGTCAAGAGTCATTCGAGATCTTTCTTTATTATTTAAAATAACTTGAAAGATTCTTCACTTTTATAATATATGATACATCGACAAGTTATCTTAGCTGAGGAAAGAGTATCGGTACTGCATAATGCAAGGAAACCGCAGTATCAATGGGATGCTGAATTCAAATTTCCCTCCGGACTTTGCTTCGTCTGTATGATTGCAAGGGGATGTGAACACGTCACACTTGTGGACGAGATCTGGTTGGCTGTTAAGGGAAAAGTGGGGAAGCTAGAGCGAATATTCCCCAATGTCCTTTGGGAATAAAGGTTTTGCAAAACTCGTCCGTGCACGCTCGCATCGCCTAAGAGTGCAACCTCCTCGAAGCATCGCCGACGGCTCGCCAGTGATCGTAAACTTAAGTACCTTAAAGCACGCACTGGCTCTATTTGCACGGGACCCCTGCCGACAGCCAGGGAAAGGAGGGGAAGAGCGGCGATACGGCTCTGCTCATTACTACCCACTGCCACCGACCGGCAGTCCAGTCGATTCTGGAGCCGTGCGTCGTCCAATCATACGGCGCCCCTTCCCGTCCTCGCGGGACCCCCTCTCATTCCCGCCGGAGAAGGATACCTCCTGGCTGCGGACGCGACGCTCTCCGACCTCCCTCCCCTGTGGGTTAGTGTGTGCGGCACGCCCAGAGAGGAGTCAGTCGCCGCCACCGTCCTGGGCGCCTGCGCCGCCCCCGGCCCCTCCCGCCGACTCCTCCACTAGCATCTCACTCCTCGGTGACATGTCGGCGGGCCGCGACACCGTGCAGCGCATCCTTCGACGCCCATTGCTGCTGGTGCTACTGGGGCTGGTTCTGCTGGCGCTCCGGATGCCGCCGTCGTCAGGTGAGGGCGCCGCATCGACCGCCGACAGTCGGTGGGCGGTGAGTCATCGGGGGCGATCGATGGGTGGCGGTTTCGGACTCGGGGAACGAGCCCATCGCAGGGTTCCCGGCAAGGCGGGGACGAACGGCAACGGCCACGCGTGCGCCTCGCTGCCTTACCGCGTTCGCTACGCCCGGTCGGGCCCCTCCCACTGTCCCGCTGGACAGACTGACCGGTCGCCGTCTCGCCCCCGTAATCACCAGTTTCTTTGAACGGCGTTGCATTCGATTGGAACCACCTTCCTCCGGTGATTCCGCCACCCCTAGCTCTATTTATCCCGCAGTGCCTTTAGTCACCATTGTGTGCGTGGGATAGTTTTTACCATTCGAAGTTACCATAAGGATTTTACAAACAAGGAAGTTTGCTTTTGATTTAGCATTGATTTGATCTTACAGCCGCTTTCACTTTTTATATCTTTGAGCATTCGGGCAATTGTGACTCTAAAGAAGACGAATACGTCACGATGAGTGCCACCTAAATTCATCATGACATTATTTTACGTCGTTGGAACAGGTAGTGACACCATCCTTGCTTCGGGTCGCTTTCGAACTTTTGGGATGGCCACGAAAATCTCCCGACACATTTCGGAAAAATAGGAGAACGAATTTTTATTAGGAACGAAATTACTAAACCCGGTGCTACTTATGAGGGAGAAGTTGGTACATTTTTTTCATAAGATGGATAAATATTGCATCAAATGATTATCACCTGTATCACCTTAATACGGGCACACGGAATAGAAGCTTTTCGCCGAAAAAAGTAATTTCGGATGCATTTAGAGTACGAGCAAGGTTAAAGCGAGACCTCGGCTATTGTGAGAAGGAGAATTTTTCTCATTCCTCTTCCCATCTTATGGTGGTCATACATGTCACGTTTTCCCCTTATTCAAATGTAATTTTCCACGGCTCTTCTTCAAAATATCAACTCCACCCCTTGTGGAGGGAGACCTTACTTATCGCGATAGTAATGATCTACATCTACTCAATACCCCGCAAGCCGCCGCAAGGGCATGTGGCGAGGGGTATTAGGGCACCACCCGTAATTTAGAAAGAATAAAATCGCATGCAGAAGTCACAAATTTATAGACCACAAACCAAACATGGTGAACATTCTTTCAAGAGCCCTTTAACCCCAACCCTTTCTCACATGTGCACCCAAACAGCCTACCAACAAACATACACATGCACAGTCTTTGAATGTTTAATTTTGTTCCGACTTGACACTTAAATGTTTTCAATATTTCTAAATGGCCTTCGGTTTCTTACTATTATGATTTCTGAGTGTTCTGGGAAAGAATCAGTATTTCAATCTATCTGTAATGGAATCTATCCCCCTTATTTTATCTTTGTGGTCTGATCTACCTAAATAGTGTGGGGCCATTATAATTTCTTGAGTATCATCGTTCAACTCGCTGGTTTTGAATCTTTCTCAAAGTCTAAGTCTCACTTGTTCTCTTCGTATTTCAAGGGACTCCCAGCCTAAGTCCCCTAAGAGATCTGTTACCCTTCCCTGGTTATCATAAATATTTTTAACGAATCTGGCGGATTTTTTCTGGACTTTATCTAATTCTTTTTGCCAGATTTTCTCCCAAGGATCCCAAATACTTACGGCATATTCCAAATGTGGTATAACTAGAGCAAAATATCACCTCTCTTTACCTTGATTAGGGGGGCGTTTAATAAAAGTTGCACGTTCTTGTGGTGGTGGAATTTCGCCTTGTTACTTACCAAAATCTAGCTTGTACAAAATTGGATAAATTTCTTACTGCATCCTTAGTTGCAATTATTTGTTAGATTATAGCATACATAATTGTATACGTGTAAAATGAAAGGAGGTAGATATGTATTTGAATGCGTGTAAAATGATGGGATGCTTCTATGAATGTATGCACCACCGTGGATTTGGTTTTGCATGCATGAGTTGGTTTTGAATTCGGTTTTTTCTTTCCTTTTTTTTGGATGGTGACCTAAAACCCCCCGCCACACGCCCTTGCGGCGGCTTGGGGGGTATTATGTAGATGTTTACTGCATTGCACGCGCCTCTCCACTTCCTAAACCCAAACTGATCATCCCTAGTGTAATAATTTTTCTTTCTCTTTATCCTTTTTTTGATGATCCTATGAACAACTTTAGCTGCGTAGGAAATCAAGTCAATTCAGTAGTCTTCACAATATATATATAGTATATAGTATATATATATATATATATTATATGCATATATATACACGCGTGGTTAGGTAGTCCAGGGGGTAGAGCTTTGGACTACTGACCGGAAGGTTTCAGGTTCGATTCTCGGTCTAGGCACTCAGGGAACCTGCAGTTTCACACATGTTATGTGATTTTTCGGGTACCAGATCTTCCTGGGAAACCATTACCGGCACAGGGAAAGGAACTGACCCTGTTGTGTTTATATTCACACGCTGTGGGGCTTAGCACTGGGAGAACTCTGCCATCACCTACTAAACCAACCTTCGCGTTGATTACTGTGGTATACGATTTATCGTATACACTTATATTTGTGTTGTGTGTGTGTATCATCAGTATTTCAATCCTAGGGTTGCCTTAATGCAACCCATATACTTCCACTCTGCTATATTTTAATGCAAGGCTACATATTCTAGGGAGAATAATGTGGTGGCTTCCACATCGTACTACTGCGGCCGATACCGTGACCTTCACTCACGCCCGCAGCTGTGGCCGCCGATGCCGGGCCGCCCCACTCGGTCTGCGCCGCCATTGCCTTATGGTGAAACTGGTGCATTTCGCCATGGGTTTAAGGGTAGCCGTTTATTAGGTTGTTTTCTCCGAGTCTCATTCCGAAATACCATAACTGTGCTTTTTTTTTGTTATGGGTGGTTTTCTGGGTCCGAAAAACCATTAACAAACTTTTCTCGGGTCACGCGAACCAGCGACCTTGTATTCCGCTAGCAGTCACGCTACCCTTGGCACTCCCTAGCAAAAAAGCTATAAAAAAAAATATATATATACGTTATATATATACACACACGTGGGTGGTCTGAAAAGTTTCAGACTCAGAAAAAATGTCTTGTATCTTTGTTTGGTCGGAAACTTTTCAGACCACCCTTGTGCGTGTGAGTGAGGGTGTGTATATATGTATATATATATATATATATATATATATATATATATATATATATATATATATATATATATATATATATATATATATATATATATATATTTTACACACACACACATATATAGCCCGTGTGTGTTCTTTTTTTATTTTACTATCTATATTTATGTTGGCTAAAGCCTTGTCACTCCCTCAATTGGATTTTTTGTTTTGGTACACATCGGACCTTCATATAAACTTAAGAAAATGTTACGACATTTTTGAAGGCACATCTCTCTTCTGCGAGAAGAAGGAACTGATATTTATGTTTGTATCTATATTTTTGTTTGCCAACGCAATCTCGCTCCTTTATTATTCATATTTGGGAAACTTTCATAGATAATATATATATACATACACGTACGTATATAGATAAGTATATACATAAACTATTATTATTGTTATTCTACCGGTAAATGAGTTCATTTTCATCTACATAATACCCCGCAAACCGCCGCAAGGGCGTATGGCGGGTCGACTGAACAGCGCGCTCTCATCGGTGATTTCCCGTCATGAAGCATTTCAGTTTTAGGAATGGCCTTTCGTTTGACTCGTCTCTGTCTTCGATTCCGTGGCCTTTAAGTGGAATATTCAATCCTGGGTGCAGGTAAAACTCGCAGGAGTCTAAGTTGGGATCAAAAAGAGCCTTACGAAGTTGTGTAATCTTGTATTCTGCCAAAAGCTGTTCCTCATGGCTCGATGAATACGATCGCGCATTACCGTGGTAAAAAATCCAGTCGCCGCTCATCCGCGTAACATTCTCTGATTCTCGGTTAGATGTATCGAAGCACAAGTTTTTAAAAATGCAAAATCAATTTCTAGTTCGTACTCAGTCAAACGGCGATCTTATTCAGTCGCAAGTTGCACTAGCTTGATGTTTTCCGTTGTTATTTTGCTCGAATGACGGCCAGAAATTGGTTATCTGTCAACAGACGTGATTTTATCACCCTTTTATCCGTGTTTAGATATGTACCACACACACTTGTTCCCAAAGGCATTCTGTATCATTTCAATAGTTTCCTCACAGCTCTTGTCGAGTTTAAAGTAAAACACAATGCAAATTCGTTCGTCATATCTCTTTCGTTATTTTTAAAGATAACAAAATCAGATGAACGCAGAAACAAGGTACCGTAAGCAAAAACACAGTGCGAGCGAATGAGCGCGTTCCGTTGGGAACTGCGGCAGAAAAAAACCCACTCTCTGCAGTATTTCCAGTGTCACAAATTTCCGTTACTATGGTGATGTCCGTCATTGTATATCCATATACATATTCTATATCCCATATTTATATTTCTTCGGGAATGAAATGTTTTTATTTCATTTATGAAATCATAACATGAAATGTAATCAGTTCGGTTATGAAATGTTAGGTTATCTGCCCATCGTTCATACGATGGGCCTCTTATGATTGAGACTTCCTATGCAAGGAATATACAGGAAAAAGATAAGTGAATTCAACACGAATAAGCCGAATGAAATTAACCTATTTATTATTTAAACGTTCTGTACGTCTCCAAACCATGTTCCCACGGTCAATCCGCGATACGGTACTACAAATTGTTGACTTGATCGCGCAACTACTGCCCTTACTACCGAATCAATGCTTTCAAATGAACGCAGACTTTTTTGGGGCGTTTTTAATGCATGCATATGCCACTAATCGTAGCTCGGAGCAGCCCTATGACTCGTGCAGCCACTTCACCCGCTAACTAACCTTGAGAACCACACCCCGCCACCACGAGGATCCCCATCCAAATTACATCACCCATCGAACTACACGTACCAGCGCGTTCATCATATACCGGACATTTCGGACTAATTGCCACGAAAATTCCTGACAGCATGTGGCACTTGTTGGAGACGGTAAATGCCTCCGAACATACCAATGCCCGAGTCCGAGAAACGGCCTTCAAGTAATCCGCCCTGAGGAAAGGCACTATGATTCCACTAGGGACCGAGCCCTAAATCCGAGTATAAAATATCCGAGGAATATGGAATAATTTGGAGGCGGCTGAAGGGATTCCAAGTGGTTTTGATGGTGGGGGGGCGGATACAACGGGGCAAGGGAGTCAGGGGCCGCACCCGTCGCGGCCGTGAACACCCCGCGCTCGCGATTACTCCACTTCATTCCTGGCCCGCAGGTGACGCGGTCGACGATGGTGGCGGCTACTTCCGGATGCCGGCGGTTCGGCTGGTTCTCCCTAGAGGATTGGTGCCTAATGGATCAGCGCTGATGACGGCCCGCGCGTCTCCAAGCGCCGGCGCCACGTATACCTTGCAGCCGACATCACCCATGCCGTGGCTTCGAGTGCACCCGACCAGCGGGCAGGTCATCCTCGACGCGGCCGCCGCCGAAGTCGCAGGTGAGGATCCCTCCGATCGCGCCCCGTGTCGCCGCCACGATATCGCATTCCCCAGAAGGTGGCGTGTCTCATCGAGGGGAGGGTACTAGATTGAAATACGTGTATGTGGCCGTGGCCGAGAACCAAACTTGCCAATTAATTTTGAAACAGAACCTTTTCATATTTTAAAAGCTACTGCAGCAAAGCGATTTTCTTTTTGTTTTATTCCACAATATCATTGATAGCATCCGTCAAAGTTGGCCATATGAGTACAATATTCTACTTACTTTTTACAAAAAATCTCTCATGTTTCCTGTTCCATTTTAAGAAAATATAATTAATAATAGTAGAAAACTAAAAAAACTGCATCTAACATAATAAGGTATTATTAAGGAACTGACCAATCTGAGGTAATGGTACCCTGCAAGCTACTGCTCGAGTGTGGATCGGGACGACTAAGCTACACTAAACATGCAGCATCAAAATTACGCTAATGTTTGTTACCAAAGACTTTTCAAAAAAAATATTTTAATTTTTTTCACGTAAAATTTATTTCGCACCAGGCAACTTAGATATCGCAGAAGATATACATCGCCGAGTGTTCTTACAAAACTGTTCAGATACTTGGAAGAAGTGATTTTTTTAAATATGCAAAATTCCCATAAAGTTACACCGGAGAAAATAAACTTTCATATGGTTAACTATGTTAAATAATTCAAATAATGGAAAGGACTTGTATATAAGCTGTATTCACTCTGGTATTTAAGTGTGAAATACTTCTGTATGCTTACGGAAGAGAAAGAGCTGTTAGAAGGTGGCAATAAAATTATGTCAGATAAACTATTAACAAAGACTACTTAGAATATTTTTTCCGTGCACCGTCTTTTGCAGTCATCTCTTATCGGTTAAAGGAAACATGACGTAACTCATGAAAGCCTGAATATTTGAACGAGTATTTTCCCTCTCTTTATTGTGGAATAAATGTGGAACACTGCAATGGGAAAGATTAAATGAGAATTCAGTGAAAAAGCTTGAAATAAATGTGAAAAAATGGCTTTTTATAAGATTTAACGAGCTTAAAATTCCCTTGACGTTTATCTTAGTTGAATTTCATGCATTTTTTTGGAAACGTTAATCAACTATGTCCCTGTGACCGTTTTAGCCGTTACTTTTTACGGAATATCTCCACTGAATAGATAACAGAAAAGTACAGCAATGCCACAATTTATTTATATTGATGACCATGGTTACACCACTGTGAAGCATTATCACCTGATGGTGCCACACAGTTGCGAAACCATGTTCATAAAAAAAAATAGTTTTAGAATTCCTGTGTTTTACAGCAATCCATACGAATTATATCCCTTTTTCACACTGCTAATCCACAATTCGGAACTTGCATCTGTTAGTATTCGTCTCTCATTTTCTATCATATTTGGTTGATATGTAAATTTTCAAAGCTTAATATGTCATCTCTTTTTGACCCCATAGTGAAATTCATTTGTTACACGTCCACCGTCATGAATAAATACCCGTTAAATTTCGTGCTAAGAACTTAGCGTGTATATTGAAAATGTTTGACATGAATAGGCAATTTTTGCTGGGTTCCCCAAGGTTTTCCTATTAGTTAATGGCAGATTAAAGCCTTCTTTTCAGGAGAATGCATTACTCATGCACCAAGTCACTTAGGGTTGAAATCTTTCGGACCTTGCCATATACTATTATACCTTCTTTTAATTGACTTGCAGTTCCTGTGACGATGTTTTCCGTACTACCGTTATTTTACCGATAATTATTTTTGTCCTTGGAGAATTTATACTGATAATATTAAGTCTGACTAATACACCATGTATGATAGAATTGCGAATGTAAACGCGCTTATTTGTTTATTTAACGGGAATAACCCTTTTACAAAAAGAAAGGCAAAAACATATTGGTTCCGCGATTATTTTTAAAAATCATTTACAAACGGGTACAAATTACATAAAGTTACATCATTATTGAGAATTAAAATATAATTTAAAATTAAAGAAGTGTTTTAATTTGTAATACATAAAAGACATTTTCAGTTGGTATATAGGTACGCAAACATACCTAGTTAGCTCAATTAATGCAGCCAAAATATCAATTTGAAATAACATTCAAATTAAGATATGGAAACAGAATATTAGAAATACAGTATTTGTTACAAGCCAGATGATGGTACAAAATGATAAATGTTGATGGTAGTTATCAACTAGACCTTGTGGCATCGATTAAGAAAATTTTCCCAATGGGCATTGGGAACAAATTAATGAAAAGTACAAATATCCACATAGCAATAATTAGCAGTCTAAAATTCTTCAGATATTTTTACTAATTTTTTTAAGGGATACTGGCGAGATAGGAAATAGGTCAATATTGTCACAACTGTTGGCATCTCCCATAACCTGGCTTATAGGCGAGTAGTAAGTGTAGTTTTGTGCATGATATCTAATTTCAAAGAGTGCTTCATACCTTGTGTTATGTGAAGGTACTTGGGAAGATCCTTATACCCTTAGCAGATCTAAGGAATCAATTTGTTATGCAATAATTTATAAAGAAAAGTTATGCTATTAATTTTTCTACGTTTATGCAAAGAGGGAAGATTAAGGAGAGGTAACATTTCATGATAACTATAATGATATTCGAATGAAATTTTGCGCATAAATTTTCCTTAAACACATTCGATTGTATTAATATGGAGTTTGTAGAAAGGTGGCCAAAATGTAGAGCAGTATTTACAGAGAGACCACAGATGAACAGAACTTTATATGGCTCTATATGTGTACAGTTTTTACAGTATCGGAAAATAAATACAAGTGTTTGTTTTGCATCCAATTGGTGTTTTAGATTGAACTAGTTATAATATTGATTAAATATTAACTGCAAGTCAAATATAACTCCAAGTTCTGTTATATTTTTTAATTGGGCCATAGGATAACTGCTTAGTCTATGTTCATGATGCTGTGGTCTCCTTTCCGGCTGAAAGTTACTGAATAGCATTTTTTAAAATTGAAAGTTAGATAGTTATGCTCACACCAGTTTTGAAGCCTGTAAAGGCAGTTATTCAGATTAGGTGATCATCAATTGATTGAATTGTTAAGAAAATTTTTAAGTCATGAACTTTGGGGAACGCCTGATGATGGATAGAAACATTTATTTTTTAGATGCATTCATTTTTACTACAACTTCTCTGTTGGTCAAATAACTTTCATCCAATCAAGTCAGTTACCACTCATTCCCAATGCGTCCAACTTTCTGAGAAGTTTATGACTAACAGTATCAAAAGATTTATTGAATTCGGTATATATGACATCTGTTTGGAAGTTTTTTCCATACTTTCTACAAGATACTTCTGAAAAACCAAAATATTTGTGCAAGTTGATCTTCCTTTAGTGAAACCATACTGCTCAGGGATAATCATACGATTAAAGATAGGAGTAAGCTTATCTACAATCAATGATTCTAAGACTTTTGCTATTATTGAGAGCTTTGCAATCGGGACGATAGTTAGCTACGTTATTTCTGTTATCCTGCGTATATATGTACTATATATGTGGATTTAAGTGTGCTAGGAAAATATTGCAGTACTGGGAGATTTATTAAACAGTATATGCAAAGGATAAAGTAATGGAACAAGATACATACTCATAAGTAGGGAAAAGGTTTATTACTGCTCTTTTTTAAGTATTTCCCTAGAGCCGTGTGTACCTACTTTGATTGTACCTAATCCATACAGTTGAAGAATTATTTAATATATCGTTGAATACTATTGTACTTCGTAGCACGCTAGGAATGTTGTTGTACATTTGTCTCCTCTAAAAACAAGTGGCGGTTGCCACTTGTCGCGAGGCACGTCGTTTACGAGTATGAATCTAGGAATCACCCGTCCGGCGAGAAGGGTGTCGCCTGTAGCTTCCAACATCCCACGTCCGGTTCTCGACGCTCGACTCATGCGAGGTGAGGAATAGCCCCACCAGATTGAAGACACCGTTTGGCTCTCTCCACAGGTTTCCTCGACGCGGCTGGTGGCGGTTTGCAGTTGACGGTGAGGGCGTCGTGGGGAGGTGGAGCGACGTCTGTCGACATGAACCTGACCCTCGGACTTATGGCGAACGACACGACTTGCGAAGACTTCAGTCCTGAGGTGTGTCATCTCTTAGAATTTCAATGAACGACGCGTACATTCGACAAGTGGAAGGGGCGGAAAAGAAAAATCAAACGGATAAGTTATTTTTGATCGTCTTTAAGAGGCATGATGTAAAATCGATATTAATTTAAAACGGTATGGAAAGTATAGGTTGAACCAGAGGATATTATGGTGTTAGCTTATTTAAGAAAAACTAATACATGAATGTATTTGCTGGTTTCAGTTGTGATTTTATAGAATAGATTCATATGATATTGAAAACTATTATTTTATTATTCCACAGTGTTTCATTTAGACACGACCCAGGTTTCGACTGTAAACGTCATCATTAGGTCTAGACGTGATGGTAACGTTTGAACGTGGAAATGAAATACTGTGGCATAACAAAGTAACAGTTTTCATTAATGTATACAAAATGAAAACTTAACTGCGCGCAACACTCTTGAATCCATAACTATTTCATAAATTTATCTTTGTACTTGAACTCAGCTGTCTAGGGATCGGGATGGTGCGGAAGCTAACGTACAGGCTTCCCACCGAGAAGGCCCGGGTTCAAATCCGGGAGACAAAAGGTCAATGGACAAAAGGACAAATTTTCATTGACTTCCTGTTCCCTACTTGAGGTGCTTTGTGGAGAGCGCTTTGAGTGAGTACGACGTCCGTCGGATGGGACGTTAAACTACGGACCCCTTGGCGTCTTTCGAAGGGAGAAGGCTAATGCCGACGCCGGGCTTCACTCCTACTTTGGCATCCATCCCTAATGGCGCAAATGACCTTACCTGTCGGTCGCCTCCCCAAAAAAACTCAGATGTCGCAAGTGTTGGAAAATAGTAACCAAAATTCAACGAAATATTGATCTCCAAGATAACAGTTAATTATTTTCGTATAAATTTCAACAATAAGGAGGAGTCATAGATGATTATTAACTCTGCCGCACAGTAATGCATGAAGAAGATATTCGGGAAAATTGAGTAGAACACCAAACTGAACGAGCAGTTAGTTTTTATTATCATACTTATGTCATGTGGGTTGCGGCAGTCCAGGGGTAGAGCATTTTATTACTCACCGTAGGCCCCGGATTCGATTCCCGTGCCCCTCTCTGGGTTCCCTCAGCTTCTATGTGATTTTCCGGGTACCAGATCTTCCTAGGAAACCATACCGGTACAGGGAATGACACTTGGATTAACTCTATCATCTCCCACCAGACCGACCTTCGGGTTGTTTGCAGTGTTTATGGTTTTCTATACTCAGGTAATTAACGTTTATTTCTCAGGCACTTTGCTTTTGGGACAGCTTTACCTTCAGCATCAAGGAGAATGAGCACTCGGATTCCCTCGGAGAACTTCGCCCCGCCTACCTTCGACATACCTGCCCGCATTACGCTGTCTCATACGCCATCGAACAAGGTGAGCCAACCGAACCGCAGGGATCAGTGGCTCATAAAAGCGGTCTATAGAAACTACACTTTAACCACACTCAACCTCGGGGACGTTTCCGCGGATTTTCAGGAATAAACATCTAAAGGACTAGAAGAGTCATTTCCAATTCGGAATATTTATGTATTTTGTTTTTAAACTTAAAAATGTGCCACTTTTATATGTAGTCACATTTAAACTATTGATTTTGTTTATAATCTTTAGTGTTTACCATGCTACTTGATTCCCTTCAAAACAACTAAGGAGGTATTTTCACTTCGGGCCAAGGGAGTTGAAGATGCTCCACCAAATGTTCCTCCGGTGGGACCCGATGTTTGGTCTATTAATACGTATATGAATCACTGTAGTCCACCCATGTAGTGGGTGTCATGAGGTACATTTACACCAGGCTTGCTCACCATACGAATAATTGCGGTGACCTGCCGTATATCAGTGACTCGTATTTGCAAAAATCTTTTGTCATGTGCTACAAATAAATTCAATCGTCAATTTTGTGAAGAAGAGACCATTATTTAGTTCATGCAAACGAAGCAACCAACTCGCCACTCCTTAACCTTTCCCGGGATTTAAAGAATAAAAAAATAGGAACAAATATACCGATACTCTTATAAAACAGTTACTAGGAATTTTCATTGGAAACTACACATGAATAAAGAAAAATAAGCAAAGAAACAAAAAAGAAAATCTATATACATACACTTAACATGATAATGCTTGTCATTCCCTAGTTGATGTGCTCGGTAGTAGTAGTCGGTTCTTCTCTAATAAAATTATCTCGGGAAAACTTAATACTATACTATGAATCTTAAATGTTTTGGATTTCCCAATCTTTTTCTTATTTGAGATTGTATTTCATAAAATAAAAGAGATACCAATTTTGCTGTAATTCTTCGGAGAATCACTGCTTCAGTTATGCATAGGAAATTCAACATTTTAACTTATCTCCAATTTGAACATGTTTCCAAACTAAGGTATGCAAATATTTGAGTTACATTTGACTATTTTTATAATGGTGGCGAATTATTTTAGAAAACTCCGATGCCAGACGCCACATAGGATTTCATTCTTTTATTGTGCTTGCCTCCTATATCGACAGAGCTTCTTAGTTTGAGCTGACGAGTGCTCTAGATGTGAGCTGATCTTTCCAACCATTACTCACCCTCTTCACTGAGAGCGACTCTTAGAATTTTTAATCAGTTAAGTTCAGGTATCAAAACTGTGGGCATTATGATGTTCCAATTTTGTGAATTACTCTTTGTTCCAATTTTTTGAAGGCATCGAAAAATCATAGGACGTTAATACATGTAATTCACAAATAATTTATAAATAAACCATATGATTTTCAATTTGATAGAATTGAGGTACGCACAATGAAATAGAATTTCTAATTCACAGCTAAATGATTTTTAAAAAAATGTTTTCGCATCCAGGTAATATTGATTTAATATTATATTTCAACTCCTATGAATCTCAAGAGGTGTCCCATTCCATACGGGTAAATGGGTGTTCCTTTATCAGGAAGATATATGTCCATTTATACCCTCTGTGTTACTCATTAAATTACTTCAAATCATTATTACAGGTCCACCAGATATTTTTGAAATCACTCAGACCCCTGATGACAATTGGCAACTTAGCACCAAAATGCAACTTGATCGAGAGATAACCAATGAATGGAATTTAACTCTTAAATGTCACCTAACTTCAATGAAAGGTTCTGCCAAGGTCGTGCAGAGGAATTTAACAGTTAACATCATTGATGAAGATGATTGTCCTCCAAATGCCAAAATTACCAACCATGAGGATTACATCATAAATCCAGAAGTGAAAAAGGTAAGTTATTTTTATTTTACACATACATGGAGCACAAAAAATAAGAATTTTTGACTATTCCGAAACTGTAAAGGACTATATCCGACTTATCCACTTGAACAATGAAATGGAGTCGCGCTGAAATTCGAGTTGAATGGTATCCCAAGTCAAAATAACTTCTAATAAAGTATGTACGATAGCTTCAAAGCTTAATATGCACGATACTTCCATATATCTATTGATTCCCCAGGAAGAAGGCCACAACTCTGTGTCTTGATATATATGGGCTAGTGATTTCTTCACTGCATCGAACGCATATTCCCTTGTGCCAATATCATTTTCATCAAATTTCTCTTTGTTTAGTTATACCATTTAGGAAATCGTTTCTGGGGTGACTTGGAGAAACTGCTTCTTGATTAAGAGGTCTTAAACAAATGTGTGAATCCTCATCGAATAAAATGCAATGCATGACTATGAAATTGTCGTATACCTCACCAAAGATTTAGCGCAGCAAAAATCCTGAGTCGTGCAATAAATTATATTTATTATGGACAAAATAACCATTGGTTTTCTAATTCTTTTAACACGAGGAAATTAGTCGCATGGTCTTCTTCCTATTCCCTTACATTTTTCTAATAAGCAATGACATCTCAACGATGCGGCTAATTATTCGGGTTTCCTCTTCTATTTCCACTTTGATCTGGTATTCGTCCAGAATTCAACTGACCAATATCCTTGTGTCATTGAATACCCAGTCTACTAGTTCTTTCTTGAATGTACCTATGTCTTATTTCATCACATATTTCTTTTTTCTGACGTCTGCCGATTAGTTGGAACACTTCGCTGATTTGCATCATTTCTACAGGTTCTTATTCTAATTTTTCTCCTCGCCAAATAGACTGGAATCAGCAATCTCCATACCTCAGACTTGTATTTTAGTTCCTACACAAAGTTTTTCAAATTATACCCGAGAATAAATTACCGCTAGTTGCCGGTGATATATGCAAGGGTCGATTTTTCGTTAATGTAGAGGTCAGGTAAAAGTTTTTCATAAACGTGAAACAGAGTGTAAAAATTTAGAATACCACTTTGAAAAATTAGCTGCTCCATTTTCGATCCCTCTCCATACAATCCCAAAACATGTCCACAATCCTTTCCCCGACTCCTGAGCTAGAATCAGGGAGCCACCGCGTGAACGTTGAGCGAGTCTGCTCCGTCGCTTTCTACAACCGTGGGGCGGACACTACTTTCAGAGGGAGGGGCTGGATGACGCCCAATGGGTCTTGGGGGAATGATGTCCGGAAGGACTCCTGACATACGTATCAACGTAGCAACTTAACATGCGTTTACACTGCCTTTTGCTTATCATTTTAACTCAGTGTTGTCCTCTATTTAAAGTGTCACAAGCTAAATATAAAAACCGCGGAACCAATTTCGGACGTGAATTATGGCCAATGTCCGAATTCTGTTTACTTTCCTTTTTTAAGGGTTTTTCATTGTAAATAAAAATGATGTTTGGCATAAAAGAAATTTTTAACATTATTTATTCAAAGCTAACAGTTTCAGGCTTAACTTTGTGGAATTCCTTCATGGTGAGAGTGAAAGAAAGAGAAAAAACCTTTGCACTTCCACACACTTTTAATACAACACGACCATGGTTTCGATTATGTGCATTATCATCAGGTACAACGAGGGTCAACCGTTGCAAACAAACACCCACCTTTGTACCGTCTGCATCCAATAGTTCACCCTCACCTTCCCTTCACCCACCAACGATTGCTACACTACCACCCCTCTCCCTAACTTCCCCTACCTGGCCCCGGGCTATATAAGTTGAAAAATTTTGTTGAATTGTACCTGATGATGATGCGCAGCATCGAAACCATGGTCGTAGAAAATTGAAAGAGTGTGGAAGTGCTAAGTTTTTTTCTCTTCCTTTTACCCTCACAATTATCTATTCAAGTTATAGGTATTCGCTCTTTAAAATAATGAAATATTTGCACAGGCTAACCCTTTACCAAAAGAATGCCATTCAAATGCACATTAGAACAATAGCTAGACAATAACCTACTACATAAATATTAAATAGTTCAGTGAACATCTGTGATAAAAATATGTATAAAAAGGGCATTGTGCCCGATAACTCCAATAAGCTTTAAAAGCTGAAAGTACACTGGTTAGTAGGTTATAACCATTTCTGATAAGATTGCTATTGATAACGCTACATTAGTTAGAGCGTGTCTCAAAGTTGTCATACAAACAAAATAAATAGACGACATGAGAATATAAAAATGGAATTTATATATTTAAAAGAACATTAGTAGGAGAATTAGCTAAAGGAGCATCATCGTTAGTGTTCGCCAGTAAAGAAAACGCTGAGAAATGATCATTAAAAGGAAGGATACCAAAATATTCCACCATAAGTGTGCCGTACTATTGTAATAGTTTTATAAGCGGCAGGTTACCATGTCGCAAAAAACTTTACTGACCTAAAGAACCCGTTTGAACACCTACATAACATGCATTGGAAGGACATTGTATGTCTTGTACCTCTGAAACTCGGGTTTTGAACGAACGTCGTTATTAAAATTTTTAATTTTGTTTAATTCTGTACTAGGGTTAATAACAAATACATTACAGCCTTGAGGAGGATCGAACTACATGGTTCTTTACAATAATTAATGTTCAGAGAAAAAAGGATTTAAAATATTTTTTCCACTCCTCGTGTCCTTAAAAAGGTGTTTAATACATGTTGAAAAGGCAAATTAGTGGGTCTGCAAATATGGTACCGTGCAAGATACCTTTCGTGTGAAGAGACAGGGATCGTACGGTTATTGGTCCGGTAGCTTCCCGCTCCGGGTGGTTAATGCTGATTGCTAGATACGGATCGAACGGTAGTAGTCTTGAAATGGAAGTTTTAAAACTGCGACAGTGGGAAGAATGTAGGTGAAGAAGGCAGGAGACTTAATGAAAGGAGAGAGAGCGTATCTGGAGTGAAAGATTGTTTCCAGCAATCATAATGGGAACGATGCGACACATGAACAGCCGTATGCACTTCCTTATGAGTCTTGCACCTAGTCCGCCTAGGATAACTATACGTGTACCCTCTGTGGAAATTATTACGTCCCTACCACGAGATCGGTGACAAAGCCTGATGGATAAGGAAAAACTGTCTCAATCCCTTCATCAGCTACGTGATCTGAGATAGAATCAGCCAAACTTTTCTAATCCCAGTAGTTCTCATCAGAGGTGTGCTTAGAGTGCAATTCTCACTGATCGTACATCTCCCCCTGATTCCTAGTTTGACTGCTTGCTAGGTAACATGAATTTGCCATTTCGTAATTAGCTGCTTCCCCCAATCATCGTATACCATACCCCAGACCATGTAAAAGTTGAACCCTGTAAACGGACTGTTGGGTCAAGAGTTTGCTAACTTCTGGTTGTTTCAAATTTCTACATTTACTTTATGGTATTTTTCCTGAAATTGATCTTCATTCTAATTCTTCCTTGTCCCTTTAATCCTATAGCTTCAAGAGTTTTCCCATTTTCATTCTAGGGTCAAAATTTAAATACTGGCTTACTGGTAGTTCTCGATGCTGATTCTTCAGGAGTGAATAATTATGAAATTGACATCAAGGAGAAAAACTATCAAGGAAAATTATTCAATATTTCTCTTAAGAAATATGAGGTAAACCTTCCAAGGCAAGGACCGATAGTATATGAAGACAGTTATGCGGTTATTAATTCCAGTGAAGAGAGAAAAATTTCTATGCATCCTTCCAGTACTGCCATATATATCGGTAAGTACCTGGCATAGCACTGGATTAGCTACAAGTAGTACATTTAAGTATACTGTCCCTTCCCGTTAGGATCCAGATCCCTTCCTGCCGCTTAACCCCAATCATTCCGCTCAACGCTCCTATGCCCATACCATCATCCAGCATTCCAAACGTACCTAGAGCTTCAGCTGTTGTAATTGCATTCATTAACAAATCGTTTAATGTCCCATTGAAATCTTTCTATTTGCAACCCCATGCATCCCTTTCTATCATCCTTCAACGAATCAGGGCGGTTATTCATATGGTGTCACTCACTTGGTCATGATAATATTCTTTTTTCTTCATTTTCATGTTTTCCTCCGGCGTGCCTTGATTGACAGAAGTGGCATTTGCGAAGAAGACCAAGCTAACGAATCAATCCTATAGCACGAGTTTTACCCTGACGGATGTGTCGCTGAAGGGAGGGAATCTTGGAGCAAACCAGGTTAGTAGCCTATAGTCGGTTATCTTTCGCACTTGGTACTATTAAGGTTGTTATTAAGGTTATAACCACTTTGAATTTAAATCGGATTGCCTTAATTGATAAACCAGGGTTCGAACTCAGGACCTCTAACTCTATTTGCTGAGTCATCACAAGCTTAATCCCTCCTCATGAAGTAGCGTATAAATTGATAGAACATAGCTCGGTACCTCGCGACTGGAAGCTAGCCCATATAACTCCCATTCATAAAGGCGGGGATAGGGATAAACCAACCAATTATCGACCCATTTCATTGACATCGATCTCTTGTAAAATATTAGAACACATTATTGTCAGTAACATAGTGAGGTTTCTTGATAGTAGGAAAATACTAAGCCACAACCAGCACGGATTTAGGAAGAGCAGATCATGCAAAACACAATTAAGTCTTTTCATTCACGAGTTACTTAGATCGGGAGAAAACAACAAACAAGCCGACGCAGTATTCCTAGATTTCAAAAAAGCCTTTGATAAAGTCCCATATAATAAATTGTTACACAAACTTAGATGCTATGGAATCAATGAGAAAATTATTAATTGGATTAGAGACTTCTTGTCAAATCGCAAACAAATAGTAGTAATCGATTGGTTGTGCCCAAAGGAAAGAACGTCGGGCGTCCCCCAGGGAAGTGTAAAGTGCCTCTTCAGTTCGTAATATACATTAATGACTTAAGCGCACACGTTAGCAGTAATCTCAGGTTATTTGCTGACAACACAGTGGTATACAGAGAAATAAGAAGAAAACTAAATGGCGAGCTGGTCTCTAGAGACTTAGAATCAATCCCGGATTGATGGAAGAAGTGGGGAACAATGCTTAATATAGAAAAATGTGCAGTTTTGAAATTTTAGAGCACAGGAAGTGGCGAACAGGACATAAACTATAAAATAGAAGGTTCAGTCCTAACCACGGCCAAGCAAGTAAAATATTTGGGGGTATTTCTAACGCCACGCCTTTCATGGGAGCACACATCAGAATAATTTGCGGATCCGATGTAATGAAACTGGGCTTCATTAAACGGGTGGTGAAATGTAATGAGAAAATTAAAGAGAGGTGTTATTTTGCTCTAGTTAGACCACATTTGGAATATGCAGCAAGTATTTGGGATCCTTGGGAGAAAATCTGGCAAAGAGAACTAGATAAAGTCCGGAGAAAATCCACCAGATACGTTAAAAATATTTATCTTAAGAACACCAGTGTAACAGGTCTCCTAGAGGATTAAGGCTAGGAGCCCCTTGAAATACGAAGAGAACAAGCGAGACTTACTTTTAGAAAGATTCAAAGCCAACGAGTTTAGCGATGACACTAAAGGAATCATAATGGCCCCACATTACTTAGGTAGATCAGACCTCAAAGATAAAATAAGGGAGATAGATTCAAATACTCAATCTTTCCCAGAAGACTCGGAAATCATAATAGTAAGAAACCGAAGTCCCTTTAGAAATATTAAAAACATTTAATTTACAATTCGGAATATAATTAAATATAGCAAAGATATTAGGTGTATCTGTAGATGCATGTGTATGTTAGTTGGTATTTTGTTGCTTGCATGTGTGTTAGTTTTAACGGTTTTATACAATGTTTTTTGTAGCTTGTATAAATTTGTGACTTTTGCATTCTTTTTTTCTTAATTATTGGAGGTGCCCGAACACCCCCCGCCACACGGCCTTGCGGCGGCTTGCGGTCTATCAAGTAGATGTAGATGATTTTACCGTACCCCATTTGTTGAATAATGAGGCCGACAAGTTCCTTGGATATTTCAATATGGTTCGATCCGCTTTGAGTGATTCGCCGGTCATTATGAGTCAAATCTTCGACGAGTTACGATGTTTTCGTCTGTGGCAGTGATCCGACGTCCACTGAGTGTTTCCTCAACAATCATAGGATTTTCCAGGCTCGTAACCACGACATTTTAATACCCATTTGGGTTGTGGACTGAATCTGTGGCTTCGGCATGCGGTTTTTTTCCTGTATATATTACGGGTGGTGCCCTAACACACCCCCCCACACACCCTTGCGGCGGCTTGCGGGGCATTAAGTAGCAGTTGATCTCTGCGTCACCAAATATTTACGATAAAACTGTTTTTGTGTGAAATTGACCAAATAGGGAGAATGTGAAGATGACCATTGTCTGAATCACTCAATTTCAACTTCATTGTTATCGACTATAAACAAGAATGAGCACCAAACACACACTCACATAATTTCCAAATTTTCAGGTAAACATATGTCTGACCCTCACAGTGGGTTCCAATCCTCGGATTGCTAATACTACTGCATCTACCGAAAGCAGGGTAGATACCAAGGGAAACAAATCAGACATTACGACCGCCTATCCATCAATAGTCAACGTGTCGGCGGCCGCAACCAACTACGCCCGTATCGCGCAACCTCAGGTCGCGGTTGCCAACCTCGGCGCCACGCTCCTTCCTGCGGAGTCCCCGTTCGCCGTCACCCCTGCCGAGGGTATCGTGTACGTCCGCAGTGCCTCGCGCCTCCACCCCGGCGACTCGCACATCGTCCACATCTGGTGGGAGGCAGGCGGCGGAGGCGAAGGCCTGGCTGCCACTATCAACATCACGGTAGCTGATGTGGGTGGTGGGACCTGCGGTCGTAGGGGACGCGGCGGCACGTACATCTCGTGTGCCAGCAAGCAGTTCGCCGCATCATGCGTCGCCACGTGCGGCTTGGGGTCGCCGGGGGCTTGCACTTGGAGGAAATCGCCGCGGGACGCCACCCGTCGCCTCTCGCCGACCTACGCCACGTGCCGCCCGGAGGCTTCCTCCTGCCCCAACGGCGCCTGCGACGAGCTGGAGGAGATGTCCATCGGTATCTGCCCCCAGGACTGCACACGTGAGTGACCTCCCGCCAATTGTTTTGATACTGAAATCCATTCGACCGACATCTACTCAATCCACCGTTACCCACAAATCTACACCGATGCATTCCAACCGACCTAAATGTCAAAAAAATTACTCATCTTCACCACACTTTGTCTCCCCTCTCAACTGAGCAATCATCCCACGTTACTCCCTCCAGCACATTCCATAATTTCATTAACCGACGAAACTGTCAGCTCTGCCCCTCTTCCTTTACGTCATGCAATGTAGCATATTCCTCAACAGCCACATTATCAACCGCCGCGCCGTCTGCAGGCCTTCCGCAGCAACCTCTCCGCCAGTTACCAAACATGCTTCCCTGCACAATCTTTTCCTCAGTGACTTGTTTTATCGCACGAAGCTCAAAACTGTCTCGAGACGGTGTGTAATCGTCTCCTGCGCCCTATCGTATCTGCTCCTAAATCTATGCTGATTATGGCTCAATATATTCCAATCTGTCAAAAAATATCATAAATGTTACCTACAATAATCTGTTCTAATATTATGCATGGAATCGAAGTAAAAGATACGGGCCGTTAATTCGTGGGATTCTCACTACCACCACCTTTATAAGTTATGTGGGCCAGCTTCCTGTCTAAAGGTAACGAGCCTTCTATCAACTTAAGGAAAACACTTTCTTTTCACGGGGAAATGTCCTAAGTTAATTTCATTAATATCATAACAGGTATTCATGGATCTACATAACACCCCGCAAGCCGCCGCAAGGGCGTGTAGCAAGGGGTGTTAGGTCACCATCCGTAAAATAGAACGAAACCAGATGGAAAATCAACACATCCATGCAGACCTATACCCACAGTGGCGTATGCATTCATACAAAACTCCTTTACACGTATGGAAATACGTATACTTAACTAACAGACACCTGTACATGTCTCAGACTGCTCAGGTGCGAGTCGGAAACGGAGAGTCCGGATGGGCAGTGTGTTACGAAGAGGTGTAAGGCAGGGTTGCCCATTGTCACCGGTGCTGTTCAAAGTATATGTAGAGGAAATGATTAAAGAGGCATGGGAAGAACTGGAGGTAGGAATGAAAGTCGGAGGGGAATTCGTAAAATCGGTTAGGTTTGCTGATGACCAAGCATTAGTTGCTCAGTCAGCCAAGGGGTTGCAAGCATTGCTGAGTGAATTGCATCTTCAGTGCGATAAATATGGGATGAGAATCAATATTAATAAAACAAAGGTTATGCGATTTTCCAGAAAGAAAAAGGCTAACCTAAACACTAAAATAGGAGGGGCAATAATAGAGCAGGTAGAACAGTTTACGTTTCTCGGAAGTGTTTTGGACCAACACGATTAAAGTAGTAGGGACGTAAGGAGAAGAATTGCGCTAGGCAAGGAGGCTTCCTCAAGGAGGAGGGAGTTGATGACGGGGACGTTGAGTAGGGAGGTTAAGAAAAGATTCGTAAAAACTTTGATATGGCGCGTAGCTATATGCGGTGCGGAAACGTGGTCGCTGAAGCAAGAGGATAGACGTAGATTAGAGGCTTTTGAAATGTGGGCGTGGAGAAGAATGGAGAGGGTGAAATGGACCGAAAGGAAAAGAAATGAGGAAGTACTGGAGATGGTGGGTCAGGAGAGGGGTTTGTTGAGAGAAATCCAATGGAGGCAGGAAAAATGGATGAAAGGCGTATTGAGCGGCAGTGGGATGTTGAAGAAGGTAAATGAGGGGAGAATGTTAGACAAACGAGGAAAAGGCAGGAAAAAGATAGGGATGCTGGACGGGATCAAGTACCGGAAAGAAGTACTCGAAGATGAAGAGAGACCTGATGCAGAGTAGGTTGTTGGTTTGGGTTTTATTTGGAGTTAGAAAATATTTATTTATTTGATATTTGTGTCCACCCAAAAGCCTACCTTAACCGGTATATTACCTAATAATAATAATTAACTAACAAATAACCTTAGGCCGCAGTAAAAAATTTAATCAATAACGTCCAAGCTAGAATTTGAAAAGTAAAAAGGCGAAATTCCACTACCACTATAACAAGTTCGTCGTTTTCCATCTTCAAAGAATGTGCAGTTACACTGTATTTATTGATCGTAAGACAAGAATGACTTTGCATTTTTCGCATTCATATAGCGCTTTAGTTTTAAAGGTGTTTAGTGTTTTGTGCATGGCGCTTTCTCTTTTACCACGGCATTCTTTTAGTTTCTACTGCATTCATAAAATATATAGCTTTGCTCTGTAAACTCTTTTTGAAATCTGACCAGAATATTCTTTGCTTTCTTCTACCCCTCTGAATCCTCTGTTGCACCATCTCGGTTCTTTACTGTCGCATTTTAGTTTGAAAGGTATCTACATATTCATTCCTTTACGAAAACTTTTTTTAATTACTACCAAGTCCTCTCCGTATCAGCGGTCTGGGTATTTTCCTTGAATTCTTGTAATTCGTTTTTTTATATTTTCTCGAAGTCTGTTAGTAGTTGTCTTGTTTGTATGCTTTACGATTTTTCTTACTTTCGCCAATTTAGTTTTCATATCTAAAAGAATAGCTTTATGGCCGCAGATGGTATTCATTATTTCAATATTTTCAGTAATCTCGGGCGTAGACATCACGAAGATATTAAGCATGCTGTGAACTTTTGATGATGTTTTTAACTAATTTTTCAAAAGCATGCTTTGTGAACATATAGTATGGAGGAGCTCTTCCCACGAATCTAGGCTTTTTTCAGATTTTCCTACTCAGGGCGAGTCCCAATTAACTGACAGAAGGTTAGTATCACCAGCGTTATTGAATATACTCTCACTTTATTGTCGAGGATATTTCGAGTCGATGTATGACATCCATATTAAAAACTGGGGGTCTGTAATGTGGACACGAATAGGCTTCTGGTGCGTTAGTCCTTTACGTTGTACCAAACACTTTCTATAACAATGTCGTCCGTTGCAAAACGTTGGCTGCCGAGTTGTTAAGTAACTGCAATGAATATTCCTTCAGCAAGTCTATTAAATCTGTCCTTTCTGTAGGTCGTGAAACTTCTCATGAAAAATCTCACTGTTTGCTATATTTTCTGTTATCCACCTATCCGCTCCAACGACTATGTCTGGCTTTGTGCTTATCAAAATATGTTCAATATCCTACGTTTTGTTTTTAACATACTACAATTTAATTTAATAATGTTTAAATGAGTCTACCACCTTTTGTTTGAATGTGCTCTGGATGTTTACAAAGCTATATCGTCAAGATTTATCACTAAATTTTACCGTTTTTGTATTCACGCACATGACTTGTAATTAAATCATTTCAAAAATTCCCGTGACACTCATTGCAGTCTTTTTTCACAAACCCATTTCTTCATGAAAAGTCTTTCATGAAAAGTGTTATGAAAATTTCCTCATTATTTATTTCCCCAAAAGAAGAGCTACGTTTTGTACTACCAATTACGCCAAACTCGCAACGTGTGCTTGTGTATCCTACGCGCTGCCTTCTGCGATGCCTCACTCATATAATATACTTCTGAAAGATTCAGAGGCTCCCGACCCAATGTAAGGGCAGGTCGCAAGTCAATAGCATCCACTACAATATGCCGACAAAAATTACCCAATCTACTATTTACCCCTTCTCCTTGACTGCAAAGTGTGCGACCAAGGCCAAATCGCAGGAAAATTGAGCAAATGTCCAAATTTAGAGACCTTAAGCTGTACCCCGACCCGCTTCACCTCCGAATTCAACTTCTTGAAAGAATTAAGGATTTTTTCGGACCCGAGGTGGGTGGCGTCGTTTGTCCATGTATGTGCTCCAATTTGCAGCTTGGAACACCTCATATCCTTCGCAGTTGCCTACATTGCCTGCGTCACCTGAGAAACCTCACCCCCTGGTATACACCACGAGGACTACGATCCAACATACCCTTCCCGTACGCCCTAAAGGGGACTTAATACGGCGGATATTAGAGCTATCTGTCTTAAAAAACCTTTCTCTCCCCGAACGCTGACGTCTTGGCCTAGCCAGCGGTCTTGGAGTAGAGATAGGGGTTGGAGATACGATTGTGCTCTCAAACGACCTGTTACCTGCTGGAGACGGGGATAGGAAATACCTCCGCAGAGTCCAATCCCCGCCCCAGCGTAACCTTCACTATACCCCGTTAAAAGACTCTCCCATCTACGGAGAGGCGGCACTCCATTATTGGGAGTTGGGGTAGGTCTGCGATCGCCCAGCCACGTGCAGCATTCGGGTGAGCCCCATTAACCTGAGGACTTTTCGAATTCTCACCCCATTCCCCTTGACAGAAGCCACCTTGCCCTCGATCGGAGCTCCTGCACCATCCTCTCCAACGCGGCGGCGTAGGCCCTAAGAGCAGCTCATTCGCCAGCACTTTCAAGAGGAGACGCACTACGGAGAGCCACTTATGTTTGTGCCCAAAATATAAAAGCTAACCTACAATTTTTTAACTCTACAACTCCCAGGAATATAAAGAATTCGTCATCTGCTGCTTTTCTACTAATTCAAATACGTTTGTATAGATAGATTAGAGACCTGCCGTAGTGGGCATTAAACTGGTGGGAAAACAAATTTGATCCTTTTTTTCAATTTGATGACAATGAACAGTGAAGCTGAACTTTTACGCCAAATACATTTAACAACTTACGCATTAGACAACGCGTGAGGTAAACTCTCCGCCAACTAAAAACAGTTAAGATTTCACATACAAGGTTACAAAGACAGTTAAGCACTAAAAACTCAAAAGGAATAAAATACAAGTAAAATATTTTAGACTTATCGCTACAGCTACAATACAGCAAACAGTCATTCACAGCAGCAACACTATCGGACAGCGTGCGAAGAGCAGGTAGCAAATGTGTTGGACAGGTTTTGGCAGGAGCTCGCTGGTGCACGTCCTTCTGTTTCAGCAGTCGCACAGGGAATTCCTGACACTCAATCACGCCTTCTTTATTCCGCTCTCTATTACGGACTGCAGTAGTCACTGCTTGTCACTTCCCTAGAGCAAGCTATTTATATCCCGGCATATATGATTTCAACCGGCAGCTGTTCTTCTTTCATCTTCTTGTCAAGTAGCGGAGCCTTTACTTTGCAGCAGAGCGCAACTTTACCTTGGGCGATAATTATGCGGCGGGAAAATTTACCACGGCACATGCCCCCGAGTCAAAAAAAGTTCAAGCATGAGAAAATTCTTTTTCTTCATGTCACATATACGCAAAAAGTTTAAGTAGGCCGAGCAGAGCACATAGAAATATGATTAGGTGCTCATGAATTTCACAAGCAAGAAAAACCAAATCAAATAATCTTCCTACTGGTTCCTAACCGGACCCTTCGGCTTGGCAAAATGCCTTTTGGGTGAAAAGTTCACTGGAGTCGCAAGGGGCAAGTGTTTTGTAAACACTGGCGGGAGGGAGGAAGGGGGTTTCGCTTTGGGAGATTACTGCATTCGCGCACGTCCCCTATTCTTTCTTCCCATCACTAGGGTTCACATATGAAATAGGGGCATGTCCATTAAACCTCATCATCACAAATAACACGGATGGTCCCCAAAATTGCTGTGATAGGCGAACGGTATCAGGTAATTTCTTTTTTCCTTTTTTGGGTGGTGACCTGACACCCCCCGCTACACGCCCTTGCGGCGGCTTGCGTGGTATTATGTAGATGTAGTTTTCCTTAATGAATGGACTATCATCACAAAACTACATATATCTGATTGACGTATGTTTCTACGAGTCAAGGCTTTTCTGAGAACAGCGTCTGTGAGGTATATATGTTTACATACTTGCCTACCACTTTCATCCGATAAAAGTAAGTCATGTGTGAATAATCATAATTGGGTCTCACATAAGCGGGTTTTCCTGAAGCCGTGTTGATTGTCTCTTAAAAAGTTGATTTTATCAAAGTATCTCATTATGGAACTTACAATTATGTGCCCTAAAATTTTGCAACACATAGAATTGAGAGATATGCGTCTGTAGTTACTGGGGTCCACCCTGTCCTGTCACCACTTTTAAAAATTGACGTTATTTGCGCGGTTTTCCAATTCTTAGGGGCTTAGCACTCGGTGAGGGATTTGTTAAATATAAATTCGAGGTACGTACGATGTTAGGAGCTAAGTATTTTATCACCGTAGATAAAGTAGCCATAACGTAGCAAAAGAGTAGCTACAAGCGCCTAAGAATACCCACTAAGATTAACAGCACACTATTCAAAGCTAATAAACAAACAAAACTAATATTAAGTAAACTGAACTATATCACCAAATTAGAGCCCACACCACACTACTCTTTACTAGGGAAGAACATACATAGAGGCACAGAAGTAACAGCAGGCACGCAGGTAGTCTCGGGTATGGTCTAACCGGTTCCAGCGAGCGAGCTCGAGCGTGTCCGTTCTTGGCAGAAGCTAGGTAGAGAATGGCGTCACGAGTTATGACGTGAATGTTGTTGGTTGAGTTCATGGAAGGCAGCCTTCACTTTGGTTGAGTGGAGAAAGGCCATTTAGTTCCATCGGCTGGTGGACTCCCCGCGTCTGCACTTGAAAAAGATTCATCCTGGTTATGAAAGTTCATGTTACGAGGTTGCTACCTCTCTTTGCCCGTGCGACAGGGGACCTCCCGTGTTACCACCCACTACCCATCCCCGGGAAGAACCATTACATTCTTTCCTTCAGCCTCTCTTCCATCAGACCTCGAGGCTCTATTCCCCGTTGTCCTGTTCTTGTCTCGTTTCATAAAATATACCTGGTTATCCACCGACCCTTTCTCTATTATTTTGTATGTTTGGCCAAATGAAGAGAAGCAAGTGTTAATTACCTCAAGCCCAAGGGTTCGTAAGGAAAATTTTAGTGTAGAAGAATACCGCCAAAATATCACTCTAAGAACACAAAGGATTTATGTTTTTATGTTTAGGAATGTATTTCCTAACGTAAGGTTTCTCATTTATTGGCAGGAGAAGTATACGGAAGCGCCAGGAAACAAGAGGGCCGTGGAATCAAGAGCGCCACGGGAGTGTGCTCTTGCGATAACTTCGGAAAATGCTCATGCGGTCCCGTCGGCACCAAGGCTGCCACCGCTCCACAGCATCGCCAGTCCACCTCCGAGCCCCCTAGAGGTACGCCATCCACCCTCATGCACCTCTGTATCCAATTCACTCCACCCTCCACCAATAATATATATAGACGTTAATATTAAGGCAGATTTTGGCTGGACACACAACGGTACATGACAACTCCTTTGCCTCTTCCAATAAAAGACCACCTGATATCCAAAACCGCAATGAGACTATTCTATTCTGCGTACTTTGTTCAAGCCTTCAATCCGTCTAACATCCCTTCCTATTCCTGCCCCGTCCTTGCTTGCCTAACATTCTCACCTCTATCACATTCTTTAACATCCCAGCGCCAAAAATAAACCTCTGCTTCCATTTCTCCCTTGGAGTTCTCCCTAAAATTCACTCTTCTCCCCCACCATTATCCGGGCTTCCTCGTTTGTTTTGCTTTCTGTCCTCTTCATCTTCTTCATCCATCTCCACACCATATTTCAAAAGCCTCCAATCAACTGTTATCCTGCCTCAGAGACCATGATCATGCTTCCGGTGGCGATGGGGTAACGTCCTCGTCTGCCAATTCAAAGGTCGCGGGTTCGCTTCCTACCAGGGTGGGATTTTTCCACCTAGGGCTTGGGTGTTTGTATTGTTGTTACTGTTGTGTTTTAATTGTTGACCGATGTAAAGGCCAAAAAGTGCTGTTTTCGGACCAACACGAATAAATAATTAAATAAATGATTCGGTTAGGCACAAATCACATACCATATCAAATTTTTCACGATCCTTTTCAGAACATCCTTACTCAACGTCCTTTTCAGCAATTCTATCCTCCTCGTGAAAGCTTCTTTGTCTAATGCATTTCTTCTCTTTATGTCCCCTCTACTTTGACCATTTTGGTCCAAAATACTTCCGTGATACATGAACCGTTCTACCTGCACTGGTTTTTCCTTCCTATTTTGACCTTTACCTTAGCCTTAATCAAAAAAGGCGTACACTTTGTTTAGTTTATATTTATTGTCATTCCATACCTCTCGCAATAGCCTTGAAAATTGTCCGTTCAAACTTTTCATCTGCCACTCGCGCCTGAGCAGGGCGTGACATGTACTGATTGTGGATAGGAATCTCATCTTTCCTCTTACTATGATGTTCTTAATTATATTTATTATCATTATTTCCAAATTCATCATATCGAACGTCTTCCCGAAATATACGATACAGACCAATGCATCCTGATTGTACCCTTGATTTCGCGCGAGATGGGAGATTTTGGAGATGTGCGTGCCGTTCTCTGCCAGCGTGTGGCTGGCGCGCTCTCTCCATTTGTTCAACTTGAGCGACAGCTCGTCTGGGCAAATCGTCTTACCTGCATCCCGACTGGGTCACAAGAAATGGCCGGTCGAGGTGTCTGGACTGGAGGCAGGGCGCCTCTCGAGAGCAACTCTGACGACTCCCCACGACCTGGAGAGACGCGACGACGAGTCCGCTCTACGAGGCTTTCTCCCCTTCTCGCCGACCCACGGCTGACGGAACCTTAGCCCTCCTTTGCCCAGCCCTTCTCACGTCAAGCAAATGTACATCTACATAATACCCGGCAAGCCGCCGCAAGAGCGTGTGGTATTAGGTCACCACCCAAAAAGGGAATAAAAGAAAACCGCATTCAAAAGTAACACATACATGCAAATCTAAATCCAAAGTGGTGCATACATTCATGGAAACATCCCATCATTTACACGTATACAAATACATATTTTTCATTTTAAACGCATGCAAGTACATATGCTATAATCTAACAAATAATTGCATCTTAGGATGCAGTACAAAATGTATCCAATAACGTGTAAGCTAGATTTTTGTAAGTAGCAAGGCGAAATTTCACCACCACAAGAACGTGCAACATAAAACGCTCTCCTACCCAACGAAAGAAATTTGACCAAACACTGCAGGTAGAAGGAGGGCTCCTCCACGGAGAGGGACAAGAGATGGAACGGGAAATTTAGGGGAACCAAAAGCAAAGCAAACAATGCTGGAAAGAGACTACATTACTTAATGGCAATTAAATGCGGGAAGGGTTTTGACAAGAACACACAAACGGTTAGAGAAAGGGCATGCAATTGAGTATTATTCCCTGGATGCTGACTGGAACAAGCGGCATTTCTGCTATCTACGAGCGTAACCCGACAGTTGTTATCCCGCATTGTCCGTGGGAAGGAGTCCTTGAGTCTACTAGTTCTCGCATCTATTTCCCGAATTTTGTATACATGATCCAAGCGACCAATGCATGTTGGAGTGCGGATAATTTGCGAGACCTCGGTGTTGAAACATGTGGATCTGAATTTATTTAGTTAGTTACACCTAGCATTGGGCCATCTTTGTTCCAATGATTCCCATCCCAACTCTATCCGCAATTCAGTGACGCTTTTCGTTTTATCGTAATAGTTTTCCACGAAACGAGCTGCCCGGCGTTGGACCTTCTCAATTTCCCCCAATGAGGCCTTTTTCACTCGGATCCCATACGCTACATGCATATTCTAAATGGGGCCTTACAAGAGCGTCATAAAAACGTTCCTTGACCTTGGAGTCACTTCTGCCGACGATGCGTCTAATAAATCCTACTTTTTTATAAGCTTGCCCGCAGACTTGACGTATGTGGGTCCCCCAAGTTAGCCTTCGTGAATGTAATACCTAGGTATTTCACCGTATCAACTACTTCAAGGTCAACTCCAGCTAATTTGTAAACGAATCACGTGGATCTCATAAAGAAATTTACCACGGAAATTTATTAAGATTTAATGGGAATCCCCATTTTGAACACCATTCATAAATGCAATCTAAATCATGTGCTAGAATTAAACGATCCTCATCCCCAGGTATCTCCTGATGTATCACTGTGTCATTCGCGAACATCCTTATCTTACTTTTCACTCCGCGGTTCAAATCGTTAACAAAAATCAAGAATAGTAATGTCCCGATAACACTTCCCTGAGGTACCCCCGAGGTGACTCATATGCTGTGGGAACTTGGGCCGTCAAGGACTACCCTCTGTTCCCGCTCTGAAAGGAAGTCTTCAACCCAATTCATTGCGCCCATGTGTATGTCTGCAACCTTCAATTAATGGATGAATTTACCATGTGGAGCCTTATCCAATGCCTTTTGAAAATCTATGAAGATAATCTATAAACCACTTGCCTACCACTTTCACCCGATAGGAGTAAGTAATGTGTGAATAATCGTAATTGGGTCTCGCATGAGCGGGTTTTCCTGAATCCGTGTTGATTGTCACTTAAAAAAGTTAATGTTAACAAGATATCTCACCATGGAACTGACAATTATGAGCTCTAAAATTTTACAACAAATAGAATGGGGTCCTCCCTGTCACCACTTTTAAAAATAGGCGTCAATCGCTGGGTGTTCCAATTCTTAGGGACTTTACACTGTGAGGGATGTGATAAATATAAATTCGATGTACAGGACGATGTTAGGAGTTAAATATTTTATCACCCAACCTGGTAAGTTTTCGGGACCCGGGGATTTATTGGGTTTGATCTCTTTGAGCAATTTGACAATTCCTTGTTCGTGCGCTGTTATTTTTGCCATGTATTCAGTACGTATTGATTCTTGGAGATACGCGGTGGCTACATCATTCGTGAAAACGCTTTGCAAGAATTGATTTAGAAAGTTGGCTTTACCCTCACTGTCAGTGTGAATGATAGTGTTACAATCCCTTAAGTAAGCCACAGTTTGGTTACCCCCATTTACTTCCCTAACATGTGACCAGAAGGGTTTGGGGTCAGTGTCCAAATACTCGTAAAGTGGTTTACGTTTAAAGTCTTGTAAGGCGCCACGTAATTGTGTTTTGGTTTCAATTTTAGAGGATCTATACATGTCCAATAGCTTTTTATTCTCCAAGGTTGATGTGTTCAGGCCTGCTTTCTTTAGCCTAGAGTGTAACGTTCTCTGCTTTCGAAGGGCTTTTTAACGCCTTTATTGTGCCACCTGGGGTCACGATTTGCTTTAGCGTATTGAACAGGGAGAAATCTGTGATTCCTTTGTGAATAATTTTGACAAACTGTGTCCAAGTTTCTTCCACAGTGGCAAGACTTAAGCGCGTTTTGAACTCGTGTAGTGAGGAGTTTGAATGGGTGGCAAAAGTTTCAAAATCTACTTTATGATAATTATGAATTTTTCTTTTTGGCTAACGATTCTTTTTTATTTCTACGTTCAAGTTGATAATAACTTATTTATGGTCACTCATGCCCTCGTCAGTTGATACACTACTAATGCGTTCCGGTGTGTTCGTAAGAAATAAGTCCAATATGTTCTTTCCAAGGGTGAGAGTGCGTACTGCTTGATGGAGCGAGTTTCTTTGAATCAATTTTAATAAGAAATTACAAGATTCGCGATCATGGGTCCGGGATTTAACGCTATTGCTGTCCCAATCGATACCAGGGAGGTTAAAGTCACCACCAATCATGCTGATGCTTTTATTTTTTTTACGTGTAAATTTATTTATTTGTTCATTGTGGGTATGAAGTGTTTGAAAATCTGCGTATGGAGGTCTATAGAAAGAGCATAAATTGAAATTGGGTTGATTAGATCGCAGTATGATACACCAAACACTTTCTATTTCATTATTTTCAAATGCAAGTTGTCTGCTTGCAAGATTACTTTTCACAGCTACGAAAACTCCTCCTCGGGGTCTTCTACCTCTATCATGTTGGTAAACTATGAAATCTATTGGGAAAATTTCTAGGTCATTGATGTCATTTCACAGCCAACTCTCTGTGCCTAATACTATATCAGCCGAATAACATTGAATTGTGTACTCGAGATACGCTGTTTTATTTATGAGGCTTCTGCAATTTAATACAAGTATATTTTGATTATTTTTATCTTGAATAACGCCCGTATTTGTGTCTAACCGTAATTTAGGACGCGTTATTGGGGAAGTACATGTAAAATGTCTTTCTACGTCAATACCAGTGTTTTCGGTTACTTTTACATGTTCAATAAACATATTATCTTCGATAGTCCCAGAAGTTACCGACCCACTCTATGACCTACCCTCTATCCTTAAAAAGGCCCACAATGGTCGAGTATCCTATCCGCTACCTTACTCGCCGACTCCGCCGTGTAATGGAACCCAGATCGGTTCAGGGTAGTCCTGCACCATCGGAGGGTTGGCCTTAGGTCACGAAGGAGGCTCCTATGTCCGAGCAGAAACGCCAAAGTCTCTGGTTTATGCATGTATATAAATATTTCATAACACCACCTGAAATGCAAACTCAGGCCGGATGCCATTCCCACTGCAATTCACCTAAGTTACACTCTTACACAAAGGGTTTTGAGAAAGACTTTGGTGAACCCATTACCCTTTATTAATTTACTCGCTGATTTCTATTGTGATTTTTATATAATTTGTTTTACATTTACTGCAGGAGTCGATGCCGGTGACACGAGAGGAACAGTTGATCAAAAAGCAAGTTTTGATAGATACCAGGGATCCTGCGGAGCGAATTGCTTGTTTGCTCTACTGTTAGGTGTAATAACTGCGATTACCATTGTGTTGGTAGGCGGATGCCTCGCGAGGAGAAGGTATGCATTTTATGGAATTTCCACCCTTATACCATATATATATATTATATATATATATATAAATATATATATACACATATTTATTTATTTATATTTATGTTGTCCATCATTATTTTCTTAGGGAATAATAATTGAGGTGGTTTCCCGTTGTCTTCCTCAATAGTGTTTTTAAGGTGACTACAGACTGATTCGTAGTATCTATGAGGTAGGAATCTGGCCGGAAGATTTTGTGAGATCAGTGCTAATTCCTATTCCGAAAAAGGTAAAGGCTACATCATGTGAGGATTACAGAACAATAAGTTTGATATCACACGCAGCTAAAATTACTCTAAGGGTCATCAACAAAAGGATAGAGAGTAAGGCATATGATTACTTAGGGGATGCTCAGTTTGAGTTGAGGAAGGGGAGAGGTACGCGTAATGTCATTGCAGTAATGAGCTCACTAATCGAGAGGAATATAGAATAAAATCAGGACGTATTTGCCTGTTTCGTAGATTTCGAAAAAGCGTTTGATAGAGTGAATTGGGAAAAATTAATGCGTGTATTACAGAAAATAGGAATGGTTTGGAGGGACAGTAGACTGATCCGCAACCTGTACATGTCTCAGACTGCTCAGGTGCGAGTAGGGAACGGAGAGTCCGGATGGTCAGTGTTGGGAAGAGGGGTAAGGCAGGGTTGCCCATTGTCAGCGGTGCTGTTCAACGTATATGTGGATGAAATGGTCAAAGAGGATGGGAAGAACTGGAGGTAGTAATGAAAGGCGTAGGGGAATCCGTAAAATCAGTTAGGTTTGCGGATGATCAAGCATTAGTTGTTCAGTCAGCCAAGGGGTTGCAAGCATTGCTGAGGGAATTGGAGGTTCAGTGCGATAGACATGGGATGAGAAAGCATTAGTTGTTCAGTCAGCCAAGGGGTTGCAAGCATTGCTGAGGGAATTGGAGGTTCAGTGCGATAGACATGGGATGAGAATCAATATTAATAAAACAAAGGTTATGCGATTTTCCAGAAAGAAAAAGGCTAACCTAAACATTAAAATAGGAGGGTAAAAATAGTGCAGGTAGAACAGTTTACATATCTCGGAAGTGTTTTGGACCAACTCGGTCAAACTAGTAGGGATGTAAGGAAAAGAATTGCGCTAGGCAAGGACGCTTTCTCAAGGAGGAGGGAGTTGATGACGGGGACGATGAATAGGGATGTTAAGACAAGACTCGTAAAAACTCTGATATGGAGCGTAGCTATGTACGGTGCGGAAACGTGGTCATTGAAGCAGGAGGATAGACGTAGATTGGAGGCTTTTGAAATGTGGATGTGGAGAAGAATGGAGAAGGTGAAATGGACCGAAAAGAAAACAAATGAGGAAGTACTAGGGATGGTGGGTGAGGGAGGGGTTTGTTGGGAGAAATCCTATGGAGGCAGGAAAAAAGGACGAAAGGCGTATGGACCGGCAGTGGGATGTTGAAGATGATAATAGAGGGGAGAATGTTGGGCAAACAAGGAAAGGGCAGGAACAGGATTGGGATGTTGAATGAAGGAAGGAAAGAAGTACACCGAGATGAAGAGGGACCTGATGTAGAGTAGGTTGCTGGATTGGGTTTAGTTTGGAGTTACAAAATGTTTATTTGATAGTTGTGTCCATCCAAAAACCTACCTTAACCTTAAAACTACCTAATAATAATATATTTATAAAGCCATAAAGTCATTTATTTAAAAAAGCAGCCAAAAACGGCACAAAGGCTTTTACATTGGCTAACAACAAATGCATACACCAAGAAAAAGAAAGGGTAAAAGCAATTAACAATTATGAAAAGTGAACAAAAAATGTCAAGAGAGAGGGAGAAGGGAACGGGAGAAGGGGAGAACGAGGGGCGGGGGAGGGGTGAAAGAATGGTTTGGAGAAGGGGAGAGGGAGAAGGAAGGTGAGCGGGGAGCGGAGATAGGATAGGAGTTAGAGGGAGGAGGTGGATTTAAAGCAAGAAAAAGAAAACTTAATTGGAAAAGAAAACAATTCGTTTAACCACACATACTGCAACATCCAAGATCCAGGTGTCATCTTACAAAGTCGTTGTTAGGACTTAGTTCGTCGAAATCCAGGCCACGAACAACAGAATGCATGCGGATGAACGAAGTATCTTTCTTTCCGAATATGATTCAATTCCGAAATGAACCAGGCCTTTCCAATTCGGCCCATTTTTATTGGTGAACAACGTTGAGTCCTGGATGTTGATAGGTCTTGCAAAGCCATTAAAATGCTATTTCCATAGTTTTTAATTTTATACGGTTATCGGATGGGGGATGGGACGCCAGAAAAGACACACTGCAACACTGGTTGAAGGGGGTGTTGTGGTGGGAGGCATGTTTTGGAATGGGGAGACCCGCAGACGGGGAAGAGGGATTGCACGAGGCGCGATGATTATTTATTCTGAGGTTCCGGGGTGTGGAGCACTGACCTATGTAAAAGGGCGGGCAGTGTTTACATATCATAAGATAGTCGACGTTCTTGGATGTGTAGGAATAGTGGACAAAGGGCGGGAGAGAGTTAAAAGGTGGGGTGGATAGAAGTGGAATGGTGAAAATAGGGCAAGTTTTACATCTCCCTCTATGGCAAGGAGTGGGTCTGGTAGGGGATTTGAGAGTGGCTTGGTGGGTTTATGGAGATCTGATAGATTGGCGGGCTATTTGAATGTGACAGAGTTATTTGGGAAGACGGTTGGACGAAACGTTGTGGTTTTTGAGGATGGGGTATAGGTCTTTGAGGATAAAATTTGAGGGACTGAATGCCAGGAAAGTAGGTAGTAAATGTTGAGAGAGGGTGGGCGTCTGTGTTTGAGGGGGGCTTGGAGATTTAGGAATCTTTTAGTATTTCTTCATTGAGGAGAGAATCTGGTTATCCTTGTTGGAGGAGTGAGTGGTGAAGGTTGTTGAGGTATTTGTTGAGGGATTCGGGATAGTTGCAAATGCGGTGCCCGCGGATAGGGAGGGAGTAAACGATGGAGAGTTAGGTATGGTAAGGGTGGTTACTGTTGAAATGAAGGTATTTTTGTTTATTAGTTGGTTTAGTGCGAACCGAGGTCAGAAATTTGTTATTGATTATGGAAATATTGATATCGAGTAAGGTGATCTGGGAGGATGAGATGGTGGAGGTGAAAGAAAAAGATGAGGAATCATTGATTTGGGAGATGAAGGAATTCAGGGAATCTAAACTATGTGGCCAGAGTATAAAAATATCATCAATATATCTGAATTTGAGGGATTGAATGCCAGGGAAGTAGGTGGTACATATTGAGAGAGGGTGGGAGTTTGTGGTTGAGGGAGGATTGGGGGTGTAGGAATGTTTTAGGATTTTTTGTTGAGGGGAGAATCTGTGTATCCTCGTTGGAGGAGGGAGTGGTAAAGGTTGTTGGGGTATTTGTTGAGGAATTCGCGATAGTTGCAAATGCGGTGCCCGTGGATAGAGAGGGAGTAAGGGAGGGAGCGTTTGGTATGGTAGAGGTGGCAGCTGTTGAAATGAGGGTATTGTTGTTTATTAGTAGGTTTAATCAGTATTTCCATAATCAATAACTTTGTTATTGATTATGGAAATATTGATTTCGAGGAAGGTTATCTGTGAGGATGAGATATTGGAAGTAAAAGAAAGAGATGAGGAATCATTGAGTTGTGAGATGAAGGAATTCATGGAATCTAAAACTATGTGGCCAGAGTATAAAAATATCATCAATATATCTGAGCCACAGGAGGGGTTACAGGGGATAATTGGAAAGGAACTTCTCTTCCAGGACACCGAGGTGGAAGTTAGCATAAGAGGGGCTGAATCTACTTCCCATGGCACAGCCCTTGATTTGGAGGTAAAAGTTGTTGTTAAAAGAAAAAGAGTTACGGGTGAGGATGAAATTAGACAGGTCAATGAGAAAATCAGTGCTGGAAATTTGAGGGCTAGGGCGTTTGGAGAGAAAGTGGCGTAGGGAAGCGAGGCCTTCTTCGTGAGGAATGGAGGTGTATTGGGATGTGACATCGATTGTGGCCATAGTGATTTCGGTGTCAGGAGGGAGGGAAGTTGAGTGGATCAATATGAGGAAGTGGAAGGTATCCTTGACATATGAGGGTAAGGAGTGAACTAAAGGTTGGAGGTTGTGGTCAACGAAGGCGGAAATCCTTCTGGTCGGAGAGTTGCGGGAGGAGACTATAGGGTGGCCTGAAATGTAAGGTTTGTGGATCTTGAGAAGGATATAAAAGTGGGGGGTGTGCGGTTGGAAAGGTGAAAGGAAGGAGATGTCACTAAACTGTGTCCATAATCATATTATCAAAAAGGAATAGGGTAACTTATGAGTGACAGCGAGTGAGATTTTTTGGATGCAGACCTGTTGAACTGACAACTGAATTTGGTGCCCTCTGCCATAGGGCGGTGAAGCGCGGAGGCGAAAGCGGTGCGGATGCAGCGCGGCGGCTAGGCATGGGGTCGTCCCGGGGACCGGAAGCAGCGCCGGCGGCCGCGGTGGCGGCCCTAGCGGGCCGAGGTCTCGAGATGGACGACGCCGAGGCGAGCCAGAGCGCCCAGGAACTCCCTCTACTCAGCGTCCGCGCGAACTCTGGTCCAGAGGTGCGTAACAGTGAGGCTTCCGGCACAGATCAACTACTCCCATCATTTTAACACTGTCTAAATCCAACTATGCATGGGAATCATAGAATGATCAACCAGACGAGAGTATCTGGTTGATTTTACATCTACTCAATACCCCGCAACCCGCCGCAAGGGCATGTAGCGGGGGATGTTAGGGCACCACCCGTAATTTAGAAAGAATAAAACCGCTGGTGATTCAGCAAAGTATCAAAAATTACATATTATGGTTAGGCAAAGATTTAGAATATAGGGAGTTCATTCGAACAGATTCCTGAGGGTGGATGAGGATTCAGATAACTTTTTTTAATAATGACATGTTCCGCCCGATTCAATAAATCATGATCATTAACGTGATAAATAAGGGTTATTGTAAGCCGCAAAAGAAAAAATAGGAATATTATATAAAAAATTAACAATAAAACCATGAATTACGGAGGAGATGAATAGAAAGATTAAATCGAAAAAAATGGAAGATTGTAAAACACATAATTAGGTTTCTACCTAAGCACTATAAATAGTTGAATAATAAACTGAGGTGGGCGACATACAGAGCAAAATAAGCGTGGTATAAAACACAGTGTAAGAATCAGAAAAGTTTACAGAGACATGATGAAATTAGTTCGCTACACAGGAAAGTGAAAGCACAGTCAGGAATGAAGTTATAAAAATACGTTAAAAAATAAAAACTTAGTCAGAAAAAATATGCTTCTACAATTACTCAATACCCCGCAAGCCGCCGCAAGGGCGTGTGGCGGGGGGTGTTAGTGCACCACCCGTAATTTAGAAAGAAATAAAACCGCATGAAGATGCCACAAAATTGTAGTGCACAAACCAAACATGGTAAGCATTTATGCAATAAACCATTCACCCCACACACATGCAAACACACAAACTACCAACAAACATACACATGCACAATCTTTGAATACTTAATTTTGCTCCGACTTGTAAATTAAAATCTTTAACTATTTCTAAAGTGACATCGATTTCTTAATATTATGATATCTGATTGTTTTGGTAAACAATGAGCATTTGAATCTATGTGCATAGGAACCTATCTCCATTGTTTTATCTTTTTGGTCTGCCCTACCAGTAGTAGTCTGACAATAGTGTCTGGCCATTATAATTCCATTAGTGTCGTCGTTAAACTCGTTGGTTTTGTATCTTTCTGAAAGTCTAAGTCTCCCTTGTTCTCTACGTATTTCAATGTGCTCTCAGCCTAAATCTCCTCAGAGACCTGTTCCGCTTGTGTTCTTGTTATAAATATTTTTAGCGAATCTGGCGGATTTTCTTCGGACTTTATCTAATTCTTTTTGCCAGATTTTCTACCAAGAATCCCAAATACTTGCGGCATATTCCAAATGTGGTCTAACTATAGCAAAATAACACCTGTCTTTACCATTCCCATTACATTTCCCAACCTCCCGTTTAATGGGACCCAGTTCCTTTAAAGCGGATCCGCATATTGCACTAATATGTGCTCCCCATGAAAGGCGTGGTGTTAGAACCGCCCCTAAATATTTAACTTCTTTGGTCGTAGTTAGTGCTGAACCCTCTATTTCGTAGTTTATATCCTGTTCGCCAATTTTTCTTCCGATCGAATTCTTTCGATCTGAGTATATCGTAAATGAAAAGAGCTAATTGTGTTTTTTTAAAGATCTGCTCCTCCTAAAGCCATGCTGGTTGTGACTTAGTATTAAGTCTCGATAGTAGGAAAATACGAAGCCACAACCGTCACGGTTTTAGGAATAGTAGATATTGCGAAACACAATTAGGTCTTTTTATTCACGATATACTTAGATCGGGTAAAAACAACACACAAGTCGACGCAGTATTCCTAGATTCCAAAAAAGCCCTTGATAAAGTCCCACACAATAAATTGTTACACAAACTTAGTTTCTTTTGAACCTATGAGAAAATTATTAATTGGATTGGAGACTTCGTGTCAACTCGCAAACAAATACTAGTCATTGGTGAGTTGTGCTCAAAGGAAGCAGCGTCAGGCGTTCCCCTGGGGAGTGTAATAGGGCCTCTTCTGTTCCTAATATACACTAATGACTTAAGTGTACACCATAGTAGCAAGCTCAGATTATTTGCTGATGACACGGTGGTATACAGGGAAATGAGGAGCCAACAAGATGGTGAGCTACTCTCTAGAGACTTAGACACAATCCCGGATTTGTGCAAGAAATGGGGATTAATGCTTAATATAGACAAATGGGCAGTTTTGAAATTTTGGAACAAAGGAAGTGGCGAACAGGATATAAACTACGAAATAGAGGGTTCAGCACTAACTACGACCAGAGAAGTTAAATATTTAGGGGTGGTTCTAGCACCACGCCTTTCATGGGGACCACATATTAGGGCAATATGCGGATCCGCTTTAAAGGAACTGGGCTCCGCTAAACGGGAGGTGGGGAAACGTAATGGGAATGGTAAAGAGAGGTGTTATTTTGCTCTAGTTAGACTACATTTGGAATATGCCGCAAGTATTTGGGATCCTTGGTAGAAAATCTGGCAAAAAGATTTAGATAAAATCCGGAGAAAATCCGCCAGATTCGCTAAAAATATTTATAATAAGAACACAAGTGTAACAGGTCTCTTAGGGGATTTAGGCTAGGAGCCCCTTGAAATACAAAGAGAGCATGCGAGATTTGGAAAGATTCAGAACCAGCGAGTTTGACGATGACCTTAAAGGAATTATAATGGGCCCACACTACTTAGGTAGATCAGACCACAAAGATTAAGGGAGACAGATTCCAATACAGACCGATTCAAATACTCATTCTTCCCCAGAACACTCAGAAATCGTAATAGTAAGAAACCGAAGGCCATTTAGAAATATTCAAAACATTTAAGTTGCGAGTCCAAATAAATTTAAAAATTCAAAGATTGTGCTCGTGTATGTTTGTTGGTAGTTTGTGGGTTTACATGTGTATGAATGGGTTTGGGTGAAAGGGTTCTTGTATGAATGTTTACCATGTTTTTTGTGGACTACAAATTTGGGGCTTCTGCATGCGTTTTTTCTTTCTAAATTACGGGTGGTGCCCTAACACCCCCCGTTACACGCCCTTGTGGCGATTTGCGGGGTATTGAGTAGTTGTCGATAAAATAAAAATCTATGGAAAAGTACAAGTCTTTCTTTTTAGTATATAAATGTAAACGTTTTTTTTGCATCTAGGTTATGCGAACAGTTTGAAAAATGTTCAACCACGTATCGAAGGAAATATTAAATATACACAACATTATTTGACTCATTTTTAAATAGGAATTAGTTATTACAGAAAGTGTGAACAAAGGCTTAGAGTGTTTTTAGATTTTTTTTAAATTCATACGCAACCACCTCCTGTTTACGCCAAGATAGAAAATGTCTCTTCAAATTAGGCTTTAAACATTTGTAATGTATTATTGCTGTGTCATGTCTCACATTAGTAAATTCCATTGACATAATATCTCTCTGTACTCTGCATATGCTTGCCAGAGTTGACCGAACTCCTAAAATATGCTCTCCGCTCCGAAATTGAAATTTATTAACCAATATGAAATATTCATTTTACACTACAGTTACAAATGTTTCAAAACTCATCGCATTATTTGTTGTGTAGAACAAAAGAACCACTCATACGACGAATTAGAACTCAGAGCCGAAATTCCCGAGGGAACGGCCGTGGCGCCGGGCGGTGCCTAGGTACCCTCCTCCCCCCGTTGCGCTGATCCCCAGAGACCACCCTTCGGGGTCGGGCGACGACCGCCTCTACATCGCAACTTCTCCTTTAAACCCCGCAGGGCGGCGACCCCCGGTGGGAGCTGCCGCGTGACGCACTCCGCCTCGAAGGCGCTCTGGGCGAGGGAGAGTTTGGGCTGGTGCACAAGGCGAAGATGAGGAGCACATCGCACACCGGTAAGTGACCTGCACTACTTCCACCCTTCCTTTCCTCTTCAAATGACTGGCCGCGCGCGGTAATTGCTTGAAAAATGTTTTCGGAAAACTACAGTTAACTACTGACCTCTGCAATGACTTTACTGCTGATTTCGCGGGATCGCCCCGCGGTAACCAGTCCCTCTCGACCTTCTTCGTTCGAAAAGTACGTTTCTGCTTCCGTCATCTTTTTTTCGGACCGGAATTACCGATAGTGTGGCTAGAAGTAGAGCATGGCTCATCGAATTCAAAGAAAGTAAGAGTAAGAATCAGGAATTCACTAAAAAATGTTTATAATTTAAATGGTAGAACCAATCATTGCCATATTCAAGTTCATATTTGAATGCCACACAGCGGGGTTAATGTTTAACCGTTAAGGCATTAAGGGAAGCAAATATCGGATTCCTATTAGAGAGTCCGCCAAAAGTAAGGTGTTGAACAGATATTCAGGTAATCTAGAGTGGTGAATACTCGATCTCCAAAATAATGCTACCATCTTCTATCCTATCAATTACGTAACCGCAGAAAGTAGAAATTAATTGTCATCCGCGTGTCAAAAACAAAAAAACAAGGATATCCCTTTGATTAGAGTGGATAAAATCCCGAGTATTTAAAGGATAGGCTTTGGAAATTGCAACATTGTCACATATCATATTTAAAAAGACTTTATGGGCAGATAAAGGGCTGACGTAATGAAAAACTGAACACCTCAACATGAAAGCGGAGATAAAAAGGACCCCATTAACAATATACCCTAACCACTTATTTATTTTTGCATGTAGGTATATTCGATTAAGGCACGTGTTGGATGGACACAAATACTCAAAGGTATAAGGATACGTTCCCCATGTTTCTCCTAAAAAAGCATAACCTGCTAAGTAACAACTTCGATTCCGTATAAATTCTTCCTCCCTTAATTTCGTCCAACATCCCTATTATATTCCTGCTCCTTCCTCGTTTGCCTATAAGCCTCCCTTCCAATTAAAGTCTTCAGCCTCCAATCACCAATCAGAATACTATCTTTCTTGCCTCCTTTGTATTCCTTTAAAAAAAAACTCCTCCGACGCGACCATGCTTCTTCCACGTTTATTTTTATTTCCACCAACTCGTTTATTTCCACCCGGTCAACCACTTCCTCGTTTATTTATATTCTGTCCACTCACATTACACTGGGTTGATTAGATCGCAGTATGGTGCACCAAACACTTTCTATGTCATTCTTTTCAACTGCAAGTTATCTTCTTTCATGATTAATTTTTATTGCCACGAAAACTTCTCCTCCGGGTCTTGTACCTCTATCTAAAGCTCGAGCACGTACGTTCCCGGCAGAAGCCAGGTTGAGAATGAAATTCTTTTTACTTATAGCAGTCTTAGTCTGTCCATTTCATAAATTCCCTACTCCTTAAGGGCATTGTCTCACGCATTTTTTTTCTTATGTCCCCAGTATTTTGACAATATTGGTCCAAAAGATATCCGAGAGAGGTAAACACTACTACCTACTCCAGTTTATGAACTCCTATTTTAACATATAAATTACAGTAGCACTCCAATTATCCGAATCAATCGGGACCGGACCCCGTTTGGATAATCGAAAATTGGAATAATTGGAGTTTTGTCCGGAGGAAGGGTCAATTCAAAGAAAACTACAAGAGAAATGAGAGAAAGCCATGCATTAAATGATTTAAAGAAGTGACACTTTGGCATGTTAACCGTGCATCGCTTGTAAATACCAACATACTTATATATAACACGAACGTTGCTGCAAGAACCACTTGGAAACGGCATCTTCTATTCGTTTGTTTGTTGCCGTTTTAATTGATTTCCTCGAAGAACTTCCATCTCCATTTTCAAGGACTGACACAAAATTCACAATTGTAGGTTTGTTCTTTTTAATGTCCGAAATCGTTGATCGTCCAACACCGCACTGCCCTGCCAACTTTTTTCCCATAACTCCCTTATCCGATTGCTCTATGATTTTGAGTTTTTCCGCTAAAGATAACACAACACGTCTTCTCTTCGAAGCCATGGTGAACAATGAAACGCACTCACAAATAAACAAACAAATCGGCGCATAAAAAGCCCCATATAATCAACAAGCAATCAAAACAAACAGTGGCAGATCGCCCGTAGCCACACTCGCTGGGCCTATTCGGCTTCTTAAACTACAACATGACACGGTGCCTAAAGCGATTCGGATAATTGAAGTTCTACTGTAGCTTTTTTCTTTCTCGAGCACTGCATAGTCTTTGATTTCTTTGCATTTATTTTCATCCCATGTATATCACACTGACTTACCAATTCATCAACAATGCTTGCAACTTCTTGGCTAAATGGCTAACTAAAGCTTGATGGTCCGCTTGCTTAATTGATTGAATGAATCGTCCCAAAACTAATTCCTATTGAAATTGAAAATTACACAACTTGACTTTTCCACATAGAAAATTTTTTATTCACTACCCAAGATTCGTTATGGTATAACATAATCAGGTGTGACCTGATGATATTGTACCATAACGAAACATAAGTAATGAATAAAAAAGTTTCTTTGTGGAAAAGCCAAGTTGTTTAATTTTCGAATTCAATATAAATATCTTCCACCAAGTCACGCCAGAAAATTTTATTGTACTCTAATTCTTATCTCCAATTGCTTTCGAACCTCTGGAAACATTTCCTTTTCTTTTGCGTTGAAAATTACAGGTGATAATGGGTACCCATGTCTTATCCCTCTTCCTGACACTGCCCATCCCGACTCTCCTACCGCCACTCGCACCAGAGTGGCCTGAGATATGCTTAGGTTGAAGATAGGTCTCCTGACTCTCCATTTAACTCCAAATTTTCACAACACATTGTATGGCAATGAATGGCATTTTCAATTTGACCTAGATCTTTTGTGTTGCCTAAACCAGATGCTCGATATGTTTAGGCGATGAGGTTTCTTCCAGAGCTGTTGCTTTCTCGCCGCGGTCATTCCTTGTTCCTAAACCATAGTCCCTGCCTCACTATTATCCCTTCCTTCGCCTACCGCCTCCTTCCAATTCCTCATCACTATTACTCCCCCCCCCCCCGTAGCAGAAATGCCACGAGTAAAACGGAAGTTATAGCCAAAAGAAGGATATATTTGTATGCTTCCTAGATTTTGAGAAGGAGCTTGGTAGAGTAACCTGAGCACAATTAATTAACATTTTTTTGAAGATAGGAGTAAACTGACGTGATGGACAGCATATCTGAAACCTATACAGTGAACATGTCTGAGACCGAATAGGTGTGGATAGTGCATCAGGATGGGAAATGTGGGATGTTCATTATTACCTGTTCTTTTTAATAAATACGTGGAGAAAACGGTGGTGGAGGCACCGGAAAGCTGTAGGCTAGCGTGTAATGAGATAAGCAGCACTTCAAATCAGTATAACATAATGATTTTAGTGCAAGTTAATTGGTCACTCAGCCAAAGGTCATTAGAGTCATTACCCCTCTCATTGCCGAATCAATATGACATCTATGGGATGATAATTGATTATAAGAAAAAGAATGTATTGAATTATTTGAGTAGGAATGTTGAGAGCAAGTAGGAAGGATACAAATTTAAGTTTTGGAAATTAATAAAGAACCGGTTAAAAATTTCAGCTACCAAGATTATGTTCAGAAGGAGTGTATTCAGAATATAAAAAGAAGAATTGTGTTAAATTAGGAACCATTTAACAATAGGTAGAGACCGATTGCGTGCAGCTTCGGTTAGGATGTAATGAAAAGAAGAGAGGAAACTCATAAAATGGAGTGTGCTTTTGCATGGTTCGGAAAGTTGTTTTTAGAGGCAATAGATTATCTAGATTGCTTCCTAGGGTGGAGGCTTTCGAGATATTAGTGTGGAGAATAATGACAAAAAATAAAATGGATGGAATGAGAACCAACAATGAATTGTTAAGCACAGTTCGGGGAGAGATGCGACTGTTGGGGGAAATTCGAAGAAGGCAAGTCATGTGATAATCGATAAAACCAACCCTCAGCTCCTGCTGCTAACTAATTTTCTTGAAATTGAATTTTTAAGTCTTAAAATTTCCAATTCAAGTCTAAAAATTCCAATATTACAAAATGTTAGTAGCCGGTTTCTTTACGGCGATTATGTCACTGTTGTGCCTACTATTATACATATACTATTAATTCTTACTTAAAGGATATCATTGACGAGTGAAACTCCGCTGAGATTATGACTTATAATTTTTGCACCATTACACTTGAAAGATATTAATGCCAGACCGCCCTGGATGGCATTGAGCAATAATAATGAAAATGATATTTGAAGTGAAGAAGACCACTTGAACAAAATTATAACAGTAAAAATCTGACATAGGTTAATGATAACAAGGCTAAATGAAGATAGGAATTTATTGCCGTCGATACCCCCCTCAGTGACAGGAAGATGGAATGGTTTTGAAAATTTCAATTATCAGGTGTATTCGCGAATAATGTTGCGCATGTGTGCCATGTGGGTACCGGAAATTTGGTCTTTCTCCCAATAACAAAAACTATTGAATGGACAATCGAAGCCCCGCCAGCGTAGGATGTCCTTCAATTTCAAATCTCTTCTTCACGAATAGTTATTCCACTTGTATCTTTTTATATAGCCAGGGATATTCCCAGTGTATCTTCTTCTTCGGTTCTGGAAGAGTGTTTGCTGCCACTAATTTGTGCCATTCATAGAATCCTTTTTCTTCTTTCTTTCCCTTACGTAGACAGCATCTCGTCATTTACTCTCCTGGCCTTCGCCAATGATTGCAAACCGGTCTTTTGCTACATTTAGATTTTTTCTCCCCATTACTTTTCTAAATGCTTCGGCGATATTGACATACACCTCCACATTATTTTCGTCGTTGTCTCTTGGCGTGTAAGCGTGTACTATGACGGAAAATGAACGTGTCCATGCTACATCCACCATTACGGTATTACCGTTGTATTGTAGAAAGCATCTCGCTCGTATTTCAGTACACTCCACTCCTGAATTTCCGTTCATGGAGTCTGTGCGAACGATACCCTACATACATACCACTCCAGATGTCGCCTCTTTGTAGCTATTCCATTCCACTAGCTATGTCTAGCCAAATTTTACACATCTCAAGCTTTATATTCTCTGATTTCCCGTATTACCGGAGTAATTGGACATTCCAAGTCCCGATCCTCAATTGATTAACACAATTCACCGGTCTATCTACTCTCATGGGCAGTCCCGATTGGAGATCCGAATGGGGGACTTGTTTACCTCTGGAATATTCAATTCAATTGGTTTCAGTGCGTCTGTAACTAAAATCAATTAAGGAAAAAGAAGAATTTATATTTCACAGCACCTTCAGAGACTTTCATAGAAGTTTTAATGTTGTCTTGCCGAATGATTGTCTTCAATATCAATCGAGTATCGTCACTATCTGTCCATGGTTTTTTATTCATCTAGCACAACCAAACGTACTACTAATACTATTACAACCACTACGTACTTTGTAGTAGATCACTATTTATGTAGTGAGTCACTATATCGTCCACCACCAAAAATGTTGTGGACTCACTTGATGGTTGAGTTTAGCCATGAGTCATGTAAGTTTTAGATACTACTCATTTATGTCCAGAGAGGGGCTATTCAAAAAGTAACGGAAATTCGGTGATTTCCCAAAGTACATCATGGGTTCTTTCCAAAAAGTCAAAAGGTCAATAAACAGTGCTAGTTATAAGTTCAACGCCGAAAAAAATGCCCGTATTTGAGGCGAAGCAATTCATAGCTTTTGCACCACCACGATAATGCACCTGCTCACACTTGCTTGTGAATCTTTGGCCAATAACAGCACTGTAATGATGTCCTAGCCTCCATATTTGCCAGACATGTGTCTTTTTTTGGTTCCAAAAAATGAAGAGAGCCTTAAAAGGTGGTCTTAAAGGTGGTCTTTTTACAGGCATAGATGAGCTTAAAAACGTATCGCTGAGAGAGGAAAAAGCTATCAAAATATTGAGTTCCAGAAGTGTTTCAAGGATTGGAAAAAGCGCTGGCTCAAGTTTATACTGTCTAATGGGAGTACCTCGAAGGGGATAGCAATGATATGAACAAATAACTCAAATTCCCGTTATTGATTGTACACACCTCGTGTAATAGGCGCCATCATTAATCCTATTTTCATGCATGTAATTAAAACAGGAAGGGTAGCCACCGGGAAAGAAAGTCGGGTGATTTCGGGTCAAATAAAGATTATTATCATTGGCTATTAGAAAATTGTCCAGAGTTTGAAATTCGTCACCTAAAATTTGTGTAAAATATTTTAAAACTAATACTATAATAATTTAGTAATTTATTAAATGATTTATATAACTGTTAAAATATCTATTTTTGTGGTTTGATTCGTCTTAGCCTGCTGTCACACTTCAATGCTGGTTCCGTAATTTGCGTAAGAAAAATATCTTGTGGAGACAGATCACTAACAAACCCGGCCGCACACCACGAGCGGCACCTGAAACATCTGCGTAACAGATGGCTCGTAGCGTTGCACGGATTGATTTCCACGGATTTAACGTTCGCCTCCTTCCAGTCGGCCCAGCTGCGCCTATTCTATCACATAGAGTCACACCTGCTTTTCATATAGGAGTCCCTTCCCCTATCATAAAGAGGAGAGGCATGCCCCCCCCTCACGCGAAGGAGGGCGTTTCCACTTCGGCAATGACGCGATCATGTGACCAATCTGTGAAATTATTCAAAGATATGCGCGTAAGGGATTCGAAGTACTTGCCCCGTATCGGATCATTCCCTCCCTCTTCCCTCCCCTCTACCTTTCTCTCACCCTCCATTCTGGCCCTCACCCTGCACCTTCACTCTTAAAACCCTTTTGACCGAGATCGTGTGAACTATCTGGTCATTTCCGTAAGCGTTTGTGACGAATTGTCGCTGCAAAACTGTAAAAAGTGTCGCATGCTCCAATGTATTCGCAAGGAAAATACTAAAATCTTATAATCGCCATACAATATACTTAAAAATGGCTTCATATCAAATTTTTAAAACTATGAAACTCTTCAAAGAAATAGAGATATGTATTTTAAGCACAATAGCTCGAATTTAATAATGAAAGTCATTTTCCTACGCGTACCGAAAACCAAATGTTTATACGTAACTACAGGGCATGCTGGTAGCTTGTGATGGAGAGATGATAAAACTATCGTGCACAACGACCCGTCGAGAGGGCAGATAACACGCAATGTCCAGATAAGCGCAATAAAAAACCTGAAACGATTACAGCCTCCCATGCAAGGTGAAACTAAATGTTTCATCAAATGTGACGCTCCTCCAAACAAATTGTGCGTGTATATCATTAAAAGTTACTCTCCATTGACCGCCTATAGACAAAATCATGCATATTTCCGTTTTTTAATTAATTCAAGAATACAGGTGTTGAATTTTATCTCTCGCCATTCTGTAAGCACACTTTTGCCATGAAATTAAAAATTGTTTGCACCCCAAATATTTCCATTGAACTCAATATTAGGAAAGAAATCCCTCCATACGGAACAAATATTCATTCACCCATAGAAATAGATACAAGTAAAGGGGATAGGAAAACACATACAAGACGAACACAGGACATGTGGGGAAGGCTGATTTGAGCAGATTACAAATGTAAAAATATATCCTTAACCGGGACTCGAACACCGGACCGTCCACTTGCCGGGCGGATGCGCTACCAATTACGCCCCACATGTTCTAGTTCGTCTTTTATGTGTTTTCCTATCCCCTTTCCATATCTATTTCTATGTGTGAATGAAATATATAAAAAATGTATATGGATATATTTTATAAATATATATATATATAAATATATTTTTATATATATTTATCTCTCCCGTGGGTCGCGGTGGTCTAGTGGGTAGAGCGTTGGACTACTGGACTACCCGGGTTCGATTCCCGGGCAAGCCACTCTGTGCACCTGCAGCTCCACCCAAGCTGGTTGATTTTCGGGTACCAGATCTTCCTGGGAAGCCATAACCGGCACAGGGAAAGGAACTGGCCCCCTCTACCCTGATGTGTGAATATTCACACGCCGTCGGGCTTGGTACATGTGTGATCTCTACCATCACCTACTAAACCGACCTTAGTGTTAATTACTGTGTTTATGGTTTATATCCAATGGACTACAACCTTGACGTGGTGAAAGGGCTTGTACGTGCCAATGACCCCTAGAGCTGTGCTGGCGGTAGTGATAATAGTTGCTCCTAGTAGGGTCACCCATACCAGATAGGTCGAAGGTAAGCAGCCAAACGAAAGGCAGTCCACACAGCGTCTGTTCCTCATGTGAGGCGGCTGCAAAGGCGTCTGACCCCAGAGGGGTGGCCATTCAATGATGATGTCATGTTAAAAACATTATTGAGGAAGGCAACGGGAAACCACCTCAACTATTATTCCCAAGCACAATGATGGACAAGAGAGAGAAATTGAGTCCTGGAAACTGTAGGACTCGGCCCAAGCCACCGTATGATGTGCCCGGCAGCGGGGGAGGCAAGGTTTCTGCGGTCGTCATCCCACGAAACCCTTGTAGGGGAAATCGGACAGCAGCAGGACAGAAGATGCAGAAGAAGAAGACGAAATTAGCTAGAATAGGGACATGGAATGTCAGGACAATGTTGAGTATAGGTAAATTACAGAATATTAAGCGAGAGATGGAAAGAGGTAATAGAAATGTTTTAGGTCTATGCAAGGTGAGATGGAAGGATAGCGGGGATTACTGCAGTGATAATTATAGAATAACATACAGCGGTGGGGACGAGAGCCAAGGAGGGGTTGGCGTAATATTAAATAAAGAGGTAGGACGAAGCGTAGTCAACATAGAGGAATCAACGAATAGGATATTACTAGTAGAGATTAAACCAGAACCGACGAAATTGGTCATTGTTCAGGTATACATGCCACAGAGCAACCACAAGGAGGAAGAAGTAGATTGGAAGCTTTTGAAATGTGGGTGTGGAGAAGAATGGAGAAGTTGAAATGGACCGAGTAAATGCTAGGGATGGTTAGCGAGGAGAGAGGTTTGTTGGGAGAAATCCTATGAAGGCAGGAAAAATGGATGAAAGGCGTATTGAGCGGCAGTGAGATGTTGAAGACGGTAATGTTAGGCAAACGAGGAAAGGACAGGAACAGGATAGGGATTTTGGTCGGGTTGAAGGGAGGAAAAAAGTACACAGAGATGAAGAGGGACCTGATTTAGAGTTTGTTGCTGGATTGTGTTTTATTTGGAGTCGCAAAATATTAATTTGATAGAGATGTCCATCCAAAAACCTACCTTAACTTTATATATATACGCCAATATGTGCTATATATATGTATATTTAATATATAGCACTTTTTTGGCGTTCACTTATTCTTGAATCTAGCTGTGAAGGTGGCCGGGGCCACCCAAAAATCGATCTGACATGTATACGCTTGTGTTATTCCTTTTGTTTACTATTTTAAATCACTACTGTGCATCAATAGTGTATATGATAAAGTCAATACTTAAAATGTTAAAAACAATTTGTGACCCACTAAATAACGGAAATAAACTCAAAAATAGGCAAGGCCATGCGGCCCCGAAAATTCAGCGACATTTCAAAATCAATGCTAGGGGGGATTTCCTTAGTCAAGGTAAGACAATAATGTCAAATAAATCTTCAGATTACCCTTGATAGAATTAAATTTGTATATTCAATGAATCTCTACACTTCTGCCGAAATAATATTTTGGCCTCCGAAAGGTGCGGTGCCACTCTTATTTTCTAGGCGTAAATCTCTGGACTAATCGATAATAACGAAAGAACGTGGCTTTTGATCCTGCAGGGCCAGACAGCCTGACGCCTTACCAGACTGTCGCGGTGAAGACATTGAAGGAAGGAGCTGGAGATATGGAAAGAGCTGCATTAGAATCAGAATTTAAACTTTTACAAAGTGTAAACCATATCAATATAGTTCGTTTGATTGGAGCGTGTACAGTCCCCAGAAACCAATCATTTCTGCTGGTCATTGAGTACGCTGAGCTCGGGTCACTTCGGTAAGTGTGCACTGCATATTTACACTGCACTGCATGAGATGCTATTGTAACCTCTTCTGCACCTTTCATAAGTATTCATGTTCCCTAATGAAGGGATTATTTCATGTAATTGTTTTGATTCTCGATGTTTGCCTCACCCTCACCTCCTAACACCTTAAAATTGATCGGATGAATGCCACCACGCAAAGAAACCATGAATCTCAATATTGTTCATCTGCCACAATTATACGACAAATTCAACTCATCCTACTGCAGCGAACGTACTCATTCGCTCTTGAAGCTGGTCGCTGCAACGCTGAAGTGGCCATGTGCCAAAAAATCCCTACAGGCCTACAGATAACTACCTCAACCGAGTGGTCTTAACATCCACACTTAACATCCACATTAAGGTTATCTTTCAAACTCTCCTTAGGCATTACATCCACAATTACCTAAATTAATTGGCGTAACTGACTCAGTCTACAGCTGTAATTTCGAGTTAAACCCAAGTGTAATTTCAGAGTAAGTCCAAAAGTCCTTTCATTATGTTCAAATATATGTAGAAAATGTTATACTCTTTTCTCACGCGTGATGATAAACACTATCACAATTTTAAAAAATTTCATTTGCTAAGCAGATTATGACCACTAAAATGTGTTAATTTTTTACCTCTATAATTACGAGAAACAAATTGGGTTGTAAAAAAAATTACTTTCCCTGTGTATTCTTTATTGTTTAGTCCTCACATACATGTGTGGCTACCTTTCCCCTTTTTGGATCAGGAACTAACACTGCTCTGAAATTCTTCTGAAATTCCTCCCCGTACTACCAATTAGTCTGTGAGCAGTCTTCTTCCAGATTTTCCTGAACTCTTAAGTACTTGTAGCTCCGCGGGAATGTGCTTTCAGCTTTCTGCCCAGTGCACTAATTTCGCCATTTCCCCGTAATCTTTCCATATCCTCGCACAGCGTCTTCCACAACTCCTCTTACGCTCTGCTTTTCCCCGTCTAAGTTTATGTTTATCTCTTCGTACCTAACTCTACCCGACTCAGTGTTAACATCCTTCTTTTTTCTTATCTCGTCTTCCTCTATTGTCTCAACTGTCTCAACTGGCTTCCTTACCCTTTTCATGTTTACTGTTCGTCTTGTTTCGTCTGCGGCTTATTTTTTATGTGCTCCTGTTTTCCCAGAAAGTGTTTTTTAACATGACAGACTGTGTGGATCTTTGCTTCGCTAATTTTTCAAAATCTTTGGTGGTTTTCGAAGAAACAGCCATTTTGTCTTCACGATATTTCTTTATTGTATAGTCTAGGGTTTCAGGATTCACCTCGTGGACGTATTTGATATCCATATTTGCAGGTTTTGTACTTTTTCACGAACTTTATTTTTAGATACCGCGCGTTTCACCGACTTGATGATGAGACATCTAGGAATGTCGCAAGTCAGTGAGACGCGTTGTATCTTATCAATAAAATCTGTGGAAAAGTATACAATCTTTTAATATGGATTCCCTTAATGTAATTTTGGACAGCCACCATCTTACTTACTACCACTATCACTACACATGATTATTGGAAATCTTTTTTTCTAGAAATTACTTGCGAAAAAGTCGCTTGAATGGAGCACCGTTAAGGCGGCTTCCGATTGCAAAGCCAAATGCTGAAGAGATCAACTCCGTCTGGATGGCCCATGACGATGCTTCAAGCACAGACTCACTCACCCCAAGGCATATAATATCATTTGCGTGGCAAATAAGCAAAGGAATGGCTTACCTGAGTGAAATGAAGGTATTTGTATACTATAATTAATACCTAACTCTTGCCTACGTCCTTTTCCTCAGCACTCATTTCTACGCGTGCTTTTCGTGCCAAGTCGTAATCAATAGCTCATGTTGTCTCTCTCCGATACAATTTCCTTGTGACCACTGAACGTAAAACGCTCTTTTAACGCAAAGTGCACTGCCAGAAGAAAGAAAAGAACAATCTTGGCCAAATGAACATTTATTCATTAAGAAAACCCGCCAAACGGAGAAAACATATTTATAAGGGTTTAAAGAAAAGGGATAGAGCATCGCATAGAGGACAAACCAGGGTTATTGGGAAGTAGAAGGAAGATAACTCCAAGTAGAAAAAACTATCCCTGACATTGTGTCTTTATACGGACCGTAGGCGCCGATTACACCTTTATTGACATAATATCCCTATCCGCACTTTCCTTCCTTTCAAAAATTAACCATATTCTTAAATTAACCTATGGCTCGACTCATAGCTCCTTGAACTGTATGTGTTATAAATATTTTAACAATTAAGTACCAGATTGGTGCCACGGAACAGAATAAGAACAAATTGCCAGAAAACGGAAAAACCCCAAAGGGTGAGTAAAAATAGGGGATATTATCCAAGGAGATAGAGGGGATGATGAATATACGTAACCTGTTATTGAATATTGTGACATGTAAGTACCTTCTTTCGTGTGAACTTAGTTCCAGAGCATGATCACGCTAATAATTGAATAGATATGTCATGATTGGGAATGTGCATGTTTGGCTGGTAGCCTGACACCCCCTCCACATACCCTAGCGGCGGCTCGCGAGGTATTACGCGGATGTAGATGCTGCGGGAGAAAGATAATATTTTTAAGACTATCCATTTGGATCAATTAAATAAACCTGTAAAATTTGATGATAAACTCATCAAAAATGTTTACTGGAAATGAAGTTGAATAAGTGACGGTCTTAATCGGCAATTTAAACGTAAATATTCGATTCTAGCTATTATTTCTCTAAGAGGAAGAGAGGTGAAGTTAATAAATATATGAAAACAGTTTCAAAGGGGAAGGTTGTCATTATTATCGTTGGTTTTAGCGTAATATATGTCAAAAAAGCTAACGATGTGTCTATTGATTTTCAGCTCGTACATCGTGACCTGGCAGCCAGAAATGTTCTTCTTTCAGAAAAAGGAATTTGCAAAATCTCAGACTTTGGATTGACCAGAGATGTTTACGAGGACGAAGCATACTACAAGAAGTCCAAAGGAAGAGGTGCGCTATATTTATCTGCATGACTTATTTAACCCAGTAGTTTCCAAACGTATGTGCACTTTTTTCGGTTAGGATAATTAATTAATGGGGTAGAAAATTGTAATACACTGGTTGACATGATAGATATCACCATTTTCCCTGCCTAGAAATAAATTTCCTCCCATTAAATTCTTTTCAAACTGGTCCAGTGTTTCCATTACTTCCTTCATCACGAATTTTCAAGCATCTAGTAAGGTGCAATAGTTTGCGCATCGTGAGACGACCCTGCGATTGACTCCTCGACTATCGAGAGCAGGGAGGTCGAGGTCTAGCTAGGATATATATTTTTTCTTTACTTTACGGTATATTTATATTTTTTTAATAATCTGTTGGGGAATTGCATTTTAGGAAATATTTTTCTACAAAATTTGATTGGCTTCAAGGGATAATGAATATGAATTTATGAACATCCATTTTGATGAATACTGTAAAAGTCGTTTTGGAGGTCAAAATTGATATTTCAAAAAGAAAACTATTTTTCCCGTTAAAATCTTACTCTACACAAAGGAAAGGATAAGTTGAGCATTTTATAGGCAATGACAAGTTTAGGATATATGATATGGTTTGGTTTTATACATTTTCAAGAATTGTGTGCTTGGAAAGGAAACGTAATAGTGTTGGTGATTTCTTGTAGATGTGCATTTGAACCTTACAATATTTTCGAAGCATACAATAAGGTTACTGAGAAATGAAAACGTCGAGCTAATTTCTCCAAGGAGCATAGGGATTCCCTAACCTATCATCGTTCTTTACTGCAGTTCCCGTCAAGTGGATGGCGCCAGAATCACTGAGTGACCATTTATACACAACCCAGTCGGATGTATGGAGCTTCGGAGTACTGCTCTGGGAGTTGATCACCCTGGGGTTATCGCCTTATCCTGGAGTACCCCTGAGTGGCCTTTTTTCACTTTTACATTCCGGATACAGGATGCAGAAGCCACCCAACTGCTCATCAGAACTGTGAGTTCATCGCAAAGAACCTTAACCTTCAAAATCTGGCTTCGAGGTCTTCTAATTTCTAAGACATAAATCTGCGGAAACAAACAACTGTCCTGGATTCATTTAATTTTTGAAACCCGAAAAACTCCCATCTAATATGCTTTCATTGAAAAGATTTTTTTTCACAATTCACAATAACACCCCCGATTATTATTCCTTAACCCAATTCATTTAGGGTGGGAGTTCTGTTCATTGGCTGGATAATGCTCCGGATCTTCGTGCTTCGCGGGATGCCCGATTTTAAAGTCCCTTGAAATAGCTCATTCCGCTGTACCACCTCACGAAAGGTATAGAGGATATATAGAGTACGCTGACAATTCTGGGACGATAGAGAGAAGGCGCTGACTTTCATTAGCTTACACCGCGAAATTTAATCTAGAAAGATTCAGGGGTACGCGAGTTGTTTAGGAACATTCAATAGACCCTCCGGCTTTCAAGGCCAGGGGGACGGGATCTCAGGGTTCTCCTTTCCCTACTCTCTTATATTCGGCAAGGCCCTTAAGCTTAAGAAGAGAACTGACCTTAGGCATTGCTTGTTGAGCCTCAAATAAATCTTTAAATGACTCATACACCGGTTGAACTTTCAACGTAAGAGATTAATGAGTGTACTCAATGCTTTTACTTTTGAACTATCATACATTCGTAAATTTCTTTTCAAATGATTCAGATCATGTTAAATTTAATTTTATATTGCAGGGTTTATTTAATTACTTCTTCGTGATTCCCATTATATAATTGGTAACATATAGTTTAATATTCATCCAAACATAAACGGGCCAAACTTATACCGTACTATAAATAACAAATAGTCTTGATTGTAATATAAGCAATGTTCAATATGTCTAATAATAAATAATAAATCTACATTCTCCTACACATGATAATAAGACGTCAATACATTCATCTTCATCATTAATTAGGGAAGATTACGCAACCTTTTGCGCTCGACATTTCAATACAGGTTGGGTTTAACAACTCATCTCAACACGTTTCCTCTGGGAGGTAAATTCAATATTTTGGGAAAAATAATAAAATAATACCCTCTTTTAAAATAATGCCTTCGTCATCTCATCACCGGCATAGAAAAAAAATAACCGCTGTCGGTAATACTAACAGTGACTCAGTAAATTCAAGTAAAAAACCGTTCATCTCTGCTCCTCTTGTATTTCACGTCACTCTTTAAATTATACTTTCTCGTAAAGTGAATACTCATTATGCTATGGTGCATCAAAATCTTTAAGCAATTCAGCTGGAGAATGTCGTAAAAGAATGTTCAACAAGCATTGAGTTGGAAAAAGGACAGAAGTAAAAAAAGGGGAATGAGACTGAATTAAGGTAAATTGGTCTGCAGTTCTCCTCTATGAAAACCACCCTACATTTTTGAGGTCACAGTGAAATTGCAAATCGAAGTTTTCAAGAGAATATGGATAAAGGCAACAATGTCGTTGTTCAGATTATAAATACTTCGTGTGAGGACTCAGTAGTTTCTTCGCCAGAGGGCTGGACTACCGACCTAAGTTCCCGGGTTCGATTCCGTGTGACACGTAAATCACTCAACTACAGTCAAGCTGTGTGACCACTTGAGCACCAGTTCCTCCTTATCACCGCAGGTGGTACAGGGATAAGGTCAATCCCCTTCCCGTGATCTGTGAACTTTGTACACCTAGTGGAGAACATGGTGCCTTTCGTTAAGAGTAAGCTATTGCCGACGCCGGGATTCTCTCCACCCTTCATCCTTTCCTGTCCATGCCTAATGGCGCAAATTACCTCAGCTGTCGGTCGCCTCCCCTAAAGCTACTACTACTCCAGTTGGTTCACTAAATTCTAATGTGGATTTCGCAGTACATTTTTTCCATTTCGCTAGTTCACAAAATACTAGTTACATGTCAATTATCAGCTATATTGGATAGTTCAATGCTTTGATGACATTTATGGAAATAGAACTGGTGTAATATAATTGCACAAAATATAATTGTATAATACTATTACTCTCTCTCTCCCTTTCATAACAGTTACCAAATAATGATGTGCTGCTGGGAATTGCATCCCAGGGAAAGACCAACTTTCCCGTATTTGATGGAAAGTCTCGAAAGAATGCTGCAGGATGAAGTGGAATATTTACACCTTGGACCATTATTAGCCGTCAATCCGATATACTTCAGCGAAGTACCAGCCGACAACTCACGTGAGCCTCCGTTAGGTATATCGAAGAGTATTTTGCTGCTATCGTTAAAGAATATCTTCTTTCAATCTAATTTAACTGTTTATATGAATGAACCATTGTTGGTACTCTTTCCCTAGTTCAGCAAAGACATCAGCCCATTTATGATCAAATATATACCAGCTCTTCCCCGGGATTTTTGCGACGGGAAACATTTCAAATTGATCATTTCATTTTTAAAAGAAGCTCAATTTCTTCCCCAATTTAGCCAATTACGACATTAGCGCTGAGCCCATTGTCACGCAAATAGCTCAGAATATTTCATAAACAATTTTAACATATTTTTCAGAATAATAGTAATGCACAACCAAGTTTGATAAAAGATTTTGATATTTTACTGCTTTTCACCTAGAAATATGTTTTAATATCTAATGAATTAAATGTCCCCTCAGAAATTCAGTTTTCACACATAAAGTGAGTATTTTAATTAAGAACAATAATATTGAACGGGAAGTTGGGCTAATGCAATCAGATGATTATTTTCTAGCATGTACTATCGAGATCAGTGATGAATTCCCAAAGTAGAACAGTCTATGCCGAATGAATGGATGCAGAACCAGGGGAAAAACATTCCAATCAGCATGTGTGAAGAGGTTCCAACCCTTGTTGGTTATTGTTATATAAACCTCGTTGCAATTAGGCAATTGTCCTGGAGGCAACTAGGTGTTTATGGTTGTTTGAGTCATAAAATTCGTTAAAAAACTCTCAAGGGAAACCATAGGATACCGATTTTATTAGTATTCTCATAAGGCTATGATGGATGGAGCCAATGAAATACTGAATACGGATCGTTCGCCGGTGCGAATGGCTGAACCAGCAGTGAAGGTGTAGTCGAATGCTTCGCAGTTATCGCACCGCTGCACAGTCGAGACGGCAGTAACTGAAAAGTGGTCAAAGAAGGGGACCACTACAAATAGGGGAATCGAGGTATCGGGGCATTCTGGGGATCAAATTCAAGGGCTTATTTTGGGTTAGTTACCGTAAAAATCATCGAACGAAAGGGGAAGTAAAAGTAGCCATTATGCTTCTGTTAAGCATAATAGAAAGGTAGTGTGGGCCAATGGAACAGTCTTAATTTATTATTTAATTATCACCATTGGGTAAATGCCATCACCTCCATTTTGTTTTAGTTATTTTATGATATACTTTTTTGTCATTTCCTATCAGGAAACTTTGGGTGGATCCCATATTCAGAAAGTTATTTTAAAATTGGACGTGACAAAATCCACAGGGAAGCTATATTTCGTTGCAATATCATTTATATCAATTTCCATCAGGAAGTAAATTTTTACAACGTATAAAAGTTAATATAGTCACAAAGAAGCTAATAGACAAACATTAAACTTAGGTAATTAGAGAAAAAAGGTGAATGAAAATAAAAATGAGCAAACAAAAAACCTAGGCGATACTTTTAGGGCGAAGGAAACGTAATAGAAAATACTCGGGCGATTTAAAAACATTTCATTCTTTTACATCTTTTCTACGCCCCGATTCAATACTATTTTTTTATCATTTACTTCAGCGTAGATTATTTAATGTAGAACACTATTAATATCTCAAATTTAACAATTATGTAAATTTGGTCAAACTGGCCGACGGCCCAACAAATTACGCGCCATAAAACAACCAGTATCAACTTTTCATCATTGCTACCATGAAATGGGTTCCGGTCACTCTACGGGATTCAGTGGTAACGTCCCTCGATTTCGCTGTGTGCAGGTGGCCAGACGGCGGCGCCATCGTCTGATTGCCCCCTCTGGGGAGTGGAGCGTGGCGGAGGGGAGGACGAGCACCCGGTGGAAGGGGGCCCGGCGGCCGGAGAAGCCGGGGGGCGGCAACCGGTGGCTGCGGGGCGCGGTGACTGCGACTGGAGAGGTGAGGCGGCGACGACTCGTACGGGTGTGACCTATGTCCCTTAGTTTATGCGGTGATTCAGTGCTCAAAGCTAGGGTTCTTCTTTCAGAACTTGGTGACAGCGAAGAAGAAGCTTCGGATGAAAAGATGTCCCTGCAGTGCTACTCACAATGCTATTTCATGATGGAAAATACTCAGAATGAGTTGGACGATGGATATGAAGTACCTAAACTGTTTCAAACGCGTCGCAGCGATTCTCAAGTTGTGGTGCAACTAACAAGTGCCCAAGAAGACTTGTAGCAAAGTGGTGCTACGTTTTTTGTACATCGGCGCCTATTCTGTTAATTATTGTGATAAACAGTTGAGCAATGTCAAAGATAACTGCAACTCTTTCCACCAATTCTATATTACAATCATACTTTATATCGCAAAGCAGTATACTTTTCTAAATAAAACATTTAAGCGTCTTAAAGGTGTCATCTTATTAAGAATCAGTATCTTAAACCCAATACTATTAAGTGGCGAATTGGATCAAATTGAGGCCCTGGTTGAATTTACCAGAGCACCTGGAGATCATGAAGGATTATCATTCTTATTGTTAAACTGCTAATGAAATGCTGTTCTTCCCTCTTTTCAGTCTCACATTCTTCTGTCCTCCCTTTTTCAAATTTTTTAATGACTCACTCCACCTGTCAGTTGAATGATGGGCTATATGTATTGGATATACATGAGGGATAAAGCTTTGTGACAAAAATAAAAAAATGTTTTCAGGGAAAGCTGGACTATTGCCTGATGTAACTAGGTCAGATATTTCATATACTGCAAATTATTTTCTCAAGCCCTGTATAACCACTCCTAATGACACAATCCTCTTGTCACTGTCAGTCCATTTGGAATAGGCATCCACTAGTCTGAGAAAATGGGAATCCATAAACAGGACCATTGGGAGCTTAGTTTCAGCATGGTTATTTTTAAGTATAGAAACGACTTTTTAGTTTCATTCAAGCATTCAAATTAATCACGTGAGGCAATGACCTGGTGGAAGACCCGAGAATCCTTCATGAAGCAAGTATGCCGGGAAAGCACCAGATCTTAAATTCATTTTTGTTTATCTATAATTTAGAAATTTATGATATGAGGGTCATCTGTAGAGTTTGCAGCCTGATGATGTAAATGACAGTTTATATTTTCAAAAAAGTTTTATTTTTCAACATAAGCCCCTTAATAAAATATATTTTAACCAGCGGTGTTCCAGTGTCATTAGCCTGTCACTGTACTGTTCTTGCAGAAGTGGGGCAATGTACTTGTCTACAGCTGCAATCACTTCTTGATTGGATGCAAAATATTTACCAGCAAGGAAACTTTTGAGTTGTTGGGAGAGGTAGAAGTCCAAGGGAGCCAAATTTGGGGAATAAGGTGGATGTTTCAGCACTTCATAGTGCAAATCCCTCAATCATTTCATTGTCAAGACACTTTTTTTGGGCTGGTACATTGTCCTGAGGGAAAAGACTTCTTTTCCTCTGCAAGACATATCTGATTTCACAATTTTTTTTATTGAATAGACATAGGATCAGTGTGATTTATGTCGTGTGGGTTGATTTTGATTTCAGAGTAGATAGTTGATTGAAATGTGAAGAAAGAAAATAGGAACAAAGGTGAAAGGAGGGATAGGACAGAAAATTAGACATAGCTCCACCTAGGCCTCCTCAAGAAAAATTTCCTTCCCTGTCACCCCATGCAACCATTCTTCAGGGCTAGATAAGTGGGTCATTCAATAAGTCCTTAAAAATAAATAGAAAAACTATTTTGGGTAGATTTCTGGTATAAAGCAGTAAAAAAAGAAAAGGAATAATTAAAAGGAAGAAGATAAGGAAACCATGGGTTATGGATAAAATGATTAGGAAGATGGATGAGGGAAGATAATCGAAGAGTATAATCCCAGATTTAGGTAGAAGGTAGTTTAAGGAATTCAATAACACACTAAAGAGGGGAACAAATACTGAATAAGCATGGTTTAAGATAGTATCAATGTTTGCAAAGATTGGGTGAATTGTGAAGAAGCATATGAGAACATACGAATCAAAGTTCACAAGCGTCAGGGCAACGCTTGAAAAAAGGGTAAAACCAGAATATCAATTTTCACACGTGGTTTTTAACTTATATGCATATTCAACGGTAGATATGCCTTTGCGGGGCAGGAGAATGGCATGAAAGGCCAAGCAATCGATTTTTCCACTCGCAGAATAGAGTTAATCCTTAAAAATATCAACCCAAACAAATCTCCGGGACCTGATGAGATACTGGCGCGACTATAAAAAAACTGTCGTCTGAAATTGCCCCTTATCTTGATATAATATTTGAGATATCATTAGCAGAAAAAAGCGTGCCAAATGGCTGGAAGGTAGCTTCTGTAATGCCCATATTTAAAAATGGAGACAGGGAGGACCCCCATAATTATAGGCCAATATCGCTCACCTCCATCTCCTGTCAGATTCTTGAACACATCATTGTTAGTTCCATAATGAGGTACTTCGATAGCCAAGATTTATTGATTAATAATAGCCAACACTGCTTCCGTAAGGGTAGCTCCTGCAAAACTCAACTCTCACTTTTTGTACATGATATGTACAAATGATGATATGTACATGATACACTTGGTTGAAAGTAATATTCCAGTTGATACTATATAATATTTGCTCATGAGAAGTAAGGAAGGCCATTGTCCTTTTCTGTCTCATCGTTGAAATTTGCTTATCCTTTCTAAGGAGAAGGATTTGGATTTGTCAATTCTTTCTTTGAAAGGTGAAGAATGGAAAAGGTAAAAAGAAAGGTTAGGAAATCGAACTAAGAAGTAATAGGCATGGCTAGGGGGGAACAGGAAAGGGAAAAAATTAGAGAAAATGGAAAAGATGGTTGCACGACATTTTGCTTGTTGATAGAATACTAATAGGTGAGATGGAAGGATTCAGGCAGTCAAGGTACGGGTTGGAAGAGGATTGACATATTGGAAAGAATGAACCAAACACCCCCCGCCACACGCCCTTGCAGAGGCTTGCGGGGAATTGAGTAGATGTAAATGTGCCTTCTTAATATCCTGGCAACCCTAATGAATGGGGCATTCAAGACTTTTCCTAAAATATGTAGTTTCAAAAAGTTTTAAAGCTGATATAAACCAAAATAATGCCTTGAAATACTTTGACAACTCATCAAATTCACTTGTAATCAAAATATTGAACCCAAAGGAAACAGGAATGAATCGGGTTCACAAAGCAAGTTTGAGGTTAGTATAATGTTCATTGTATTTTGCTTTTGACCTATTTAAACCTCCTGTCATATCAAAATTAATCTTGTTTAGTGAAGAGTTTCTGGTCATTCTTTTAGGGTTTTTTTGACATTTTTTCTTGTAAAATATAGACAATTTTAATTAAGGTGAAAAAGTAATTTTCAAATTATTTTTAAAGTCATGAATTAATTTCTGGAATGTTTCAAGTTTTTCTGGGAAACACTAAATTCTTTCCATGATTTGTATAAAATTACCCAGAAAACTTTCGGAAAAATAGATTTATTTCAGATAATGCTGCAATGTCTCAAAATTCTGAAAAAATTGAGCGTCGACATTATTTTGCCAGTGGCTTTTCCACGACTCAAAGGCTCCCTGGGAGGGGGATTCCAAAAGGTCCTTAAGGTTATGCATGCAAATTCTTTGGTGACACTTAGGATCCTTTGGTGGTGTTCTTTGAGGGAAGATTTCACTTATGGGAATAGGAAATAGTCTGCTGGTACCAAGTTGGGACTGTAAGGGGTTGGGGAATTGTAATGCCGTTACAGGCCTTTGCATGTAGACACTCGACTCTGCTTTTGGTTGTCTGTCAAGACCATCTGGACAAATTTAGTTTAGATCTTTTGCATTACCAAATTTTCAGTGATAATGGTGTACGCACTGTCATTTTATTAATCCCAATATGATCTGTGATCATGCGCACACTTAACAGATGGTCTGAATTTTGCAATTCACACACACGTCAGGAAAAAATTTTTACCGCTGCTACTTACACAAACCTTGTACATTATCCCAATTTATTGAAATCCCTGGACACCAGATGAGGAGAATATGACCTTAACTTATTTAGCTGCTACACCATGAATGGCACACCTTGATAAAGCAAAATTTTTCCATGCAGGTGCTTGAAATATTTTGAAGTATTTGACTAAATTCATAATTGATATTATTTGATTTCTTGAATTGTTTATATCACATATTTACAATATACATTGAGAATATGGTTTTATTTTAATAATAGACATTTCTAATTCATGGTAACTATGGATGTACCATAAAATTTGATATACCCATTATTTTTTTGGTTATGTGTTACCAAGTTACCACTATTAAATGCATATGTATAAAAACATTACAGTTATCAGGTAAATGCCAATCTATTAATTCATCTAACGACTACTGTATCCTTCTGAGTTAATGCATAAATGGTAGCAGTTTTTGGACTACAATGCAATTTTGAGATGGAATTATATTAAAAAAATTATGATTTCAATTCCTTTGCAATTCTTTCTCTGTCTGTGTAATCTTCAAAACACTTTCATGGGGTTGATTTCCCATAGGTGCTGAACAACTCTCTACACTATGTGTCTGATTGGTTATTCTGGCCTTCTGACTTACATTCATAGTTCTCTGAACAACAGATTTTTGGGTGGCAGCAGTTGTTACATGACTACTTATACATGAAGTTACACCTCTACTTAATAGAGAGATACTATTACATGAACTTTTCCCCACCATTTCCTCACTCAAAGTCTTCTCCTCACCACCTGCCTGCAAAAAAAGTTTCTTCTCTGATGTCTCCTGGACTTCACGTGAATAGGCCAAAGGTTCTTGTCTCACCTCTTGATGGCTCGGTGGAACAATTGTAAGAGAGGATGAAACCATAAATGCTTCAGGAGGTACTAAAACCTTAACTCCCTTCTCATCATAATTCAGAAGCTGACTTTTTATGAGTGAGAGTTGTTTTTCCCCACTATTTTGGGGTGGTACTTCTTGGGTACTTGTAATTTTGCATTGATTTTCATGTTGAAATTCTTCTTGTTTGGAAAAAATATTTGAGAAATGATTACAATCTTCTCTCTTATGGGGAGTATAAGTGGAGTCACCATTTCCTGTAAACATATAAGAAATAAATTAATAAATGGTGAACATTAATAATCCAGTGATGATAGTTACTCCATTACCTGAGATTGATTTAATGCTGCCTTGGTGTTTACTCTCTTCACTGCCAGGGTAGTGATCACTGAATTCTTCAGAATGGGTTTCAATAATATCTGAAGTGGCTTCATGCTGAACTTGTTGTCTGTCATATGCGGAGAAAGTTTTTGATGCATGCCGACTGGATGATTTTGTAGTTTGTCCTTTGGTCTCTTCAACTTCCTGCACATTCTCTGGTTTAAGTCTTTCTTTCTCTTCACTGGCAGTCAGTGAATGCCTTGCACCAAAAAAGTTACTTAGGAGAACCATTTTCCCTTCTTCATCATCATAATAGTCTCTGGGACTTCTACTTTCCACTGAACTGCTAGCTTGTGACTCAAAACTGTAATCTGAATCAACTGGACTCTCTCCTCTAAATTCAGCCATTAAGATATTACTCAACTTGGGAGGGGATTTCCTCATCACATTAGACTGATTCCCAGTCACAAATTTGGAGCTCGCCATCATACTGTGTGATTTTCTTAATGACTCACATGCTGATGGTATAAATGTTTCACCACCTTCTTTCTTCACATGTACATCCAGGCTACTGGGCTTATCAATTACCACCATTTTGTCAGTACTACCATCATTTTGCATTTTGTCATGATCAGTGATCTCCTCTGATTTCACAACAGTATTTACAGCCAGAAATTTAACATAATCATTTGTTCTAGAATCACATAATGGAGGTGGATGATTCTGGTGCTCCATAACTGAATTACTTCTATCCAGATTTAAAATGTCTTCTTTCAGGGACCCTATGCAAGTAAGTGGTGCATTAATGCAATTATATTCATCATATGTATCAAGAGAATTTCCTTGAAAGTAAGAGAGAGAGACTTGCCTTTAAGTGAATCAGCTCTTATCCCAGGAGTGGTGATCTCTGACTTACTTTTCCTTAGTCTCCTATGCTCTTTTTCACTGGACTTTGATTTAGTGTTCATTGTTGAGCAAAACTGAAAAATGAATATTAATATTAATAAATATCTAAAGGAATAATTGCTTCCCTTCAAGGGACCATAACCTTCCTAATTTACTGAAGAGCTTCCAAGAGCAGTAAATTAACTTTCCAGCAGGAATGATCTCAAAGTTTAAACAGGTAGACCTGCAGTACTTGTCATTATATATCACTATATTTATCCTCATCAAATATGTTAACACAGTAAATTTAACTTCAATTTATCGTTACAATATTGAAGAATACCAAGAAACTTGTATGCATATGTTATTTAGGAAAACAATGACTTGTCAAAATAGTAAATTTAATTTGCACAGAAGTTATCTGCAATGGTTTCCTTATAATTTTCCTCCACAAAGAAGACATGATTTGCATTGAGAAAAATTGAAAAGTAAATAATGTGTATAACATATCACCTGCATTATTAATTTAATAAACTTGGTTATCTGCCATTATATTGTTTAAAGCCTCATGGGTACACACATTTCAAACTTTACCTTCATAAGCTGGCACAAGTAAATGTCTGGCACAAGGCTGCTTACTATTATATACATACAAAATATCAATTGTGTACATGAATTGAGTAGACAGATGCAAAAATTTAGTTTTTCAAAAACATATATATATCTACAATTCAAGCTCAATTAGATTCGAGAAAACTTAAACGGGAATGTTTCCCCCAGTTATTCTACACCTTTCATATTTTTATGAGGGAATATTACAACGTGAGAATTAAGAGTGTCGAAAAGGTGAGGCCCATATGGGAAGGATGAATAAACTACTAGTTAATTAACTCATGTAACTCCATGAAAAGGCATGAAAAATTTAAAATCAGACTATAAAAAGTTTATTAAATATTACAATTACCCCATTTAAAAGCAGAAACAAAACTTAAATAGAAATGTATGCTGGTATCAGTATCAGCTGGCCCATTCACTCACATTAACACTTACCCCTTCAAGGCCTTGATAGTCACGTAGTGATACTTTTAATATTTTCTCAGCACTTTGAGTCATGTCCTCAACAGGGAAAGGGATTGTTCTAAAGGAATTATCTGGCAGCAGAAAGTCAGGCAATTCATCATCCGATGTGCCACAGAGGAGTACAACTTCTGAAAAGAAGATTCATTAAATTAAGCAAATTCTGCAAGGACAACAATCCAAAATAATCTAATTATACCAGCAAAAAACTGGGTTTTCCTGTACAATATTTTTTGGAGAAACAAAAATCTGCTGGGGCTAGCTTACTGTATGAGTATGCACCCATTTAAAAAAAACCATAAACACAGTAATCAACCTGTAGGTCAGATTGGTAGGTGATGGTAGAGTTCACCCAGTAACAATCCTGATGACATGTGAAATTTACATATCAGGATATGGGAGCCATTTCCTTTCCCAGTGCTGGTTGTAATTTCCCAGGTAGATGTGATACCCAAAAAATCACATAGCTTGGGGGGAGCTGCGGGTGCCCAGAGAGGCCCTCCGGTCAGTAGACCAACGCTCTACCCCTGGATTACCTCAAAAAATTGGTATTTTGATGCTACTTTATTCTATATGCCATGTAAATCAAAGGAGCAGTCCATAATCAAAAGTATATGATTTTGTACTCTTTTCAGAGTAAATAAACCCTAATATGCCTACTGCATAATTTAGAGATATGATCTAGTCCCGTGACTCACAAGCCCACTGCTTACTTCAAAATACTCCCAAAGAAATACCATGTCACTATTTGTTTGTATAGTGCACCATTTCACTACCATAGTAATTCAACCTAAAAGTTGGTTTAATAGATGAGCATAGAGCTTACTTCATTCTAAGCACTCTACCTATTAACACATCAGTACTATAGAGGTGAATTCACAGTTCCTTTTCCTTGGCCTCTTGAGGTTTCCTCAGGAAGACCAGGAGTCCAAAATATCTCATACAGCTTAAGTGAAGCTGCTGAGCATGGCCAGATGCATTACCCAGAATCAAGGATACTTACATTACATATTTAGAAATGAACTAGTCTGCTAATAATGTATTTTATGAAAAAAACCATAAACACAGTAATCAACCCGAAGGTCGGTTTAGTCGGTGATGGTAGAGCTCACCCATGTACCAAGCCCGACAGCGTGCGAATATTCACACATCAGGGTAGGGGGGCCAGTTCCTTTCCCTGTGCCAGTTATGGTTTCCCAGGAAGATCTGGTACCCGAAAAATCGACTAGCTTGAGTGAAGCTGCAGGTGCCCAGAGTGCCTTGCCTGGGTATCGAACCCGGAACCCTCCGGTCAGTAGTCCAACGCTCTACCCACTGGACCACCATGACCCACGTATTTTATGAAGTCATATAGAAATGTAATGATATTTATTTCTGGCAAAAACAACCTACTGGCCACAATATAAATAATTCTTCTCAAACAAAGCAAAAAATTGCTGTTTTTGGACTAAGGCTAAATAAATAAATTGTTTGCAGGCTATATAAGACATTGAGTTAATTAAATCTGAAAAACATATTTCTGCATTTTTTCAAATAAAATTGGCTAAAACCATCATCCTCTTATTATATTAACTGCAAAAAAACTACTTACAGTAGCAAGCTATAGAGGCAGAAGCAAAATCGTTTGGCATTATGCAGAATAATGTGTTTATCTGATGCAGAAAAGTAGAATAATGTGAATCAAGACTTTCATTTATATTCTCGCAAACTGAGTAATTTTAAAGTGCTGGGCGTGGATTTGAAACACTTTTCTGGCTGCTGCAGCACTAGAAAGTAGTGCTTCTGATGAAAAATTGCAGCATTTGGTGCTTACAGTGTGCAAAAGGAACTTATTGACATCTTGTAGTATTTAATCTGGAAGGTGTTTTTGTACTGGATTTGGAATTTATGTTCTTACAGCTTTGTGGCTAATTCAGCAGTGTTTATCTTTACTACTGTACTGTACAGCTATGTTTATGTTCATATTGACTTTTCTTCTGAACCAACGATGATCAAATAAATCTGCCACATGAATATTTTACTATGCTGTAACAACCTGTGAATAGAGATAGTGAGTTGTAAATGAATCTCACTGCGAAATTTTTCCTCATCCTCTCTTCCCATCATATATGCAGATAGATAAATGATTCCTTCAAAAACGGAAGGGATAGCACTCAAGAATCAGAAAAACAAATTTATTAAACCTCATCTCTCACTAAATGGCAGTTTAAGTATACTACAGCTATTCCCATCATGTGGTTTCATTTTCATAGTCGATTGAAGCAACAAACTTTTTTTTATTTAAGAAAAATGGAAAATATGAATTTTATATGGTAATTAAACATTTCTATTTAAACGGCTTAACACCAAAAGAAATCAAAGCCAAGTTGGATGAAGTTTATGGCATATCTTCTTCTGTGTTTGTGACTGTTTACAATTATTGGATATGTGAGTTTAAAAATGACCATACATCCACAAGTGATTAACATTTTTTGGTATGTCCAGTGGAAGTAACTTCCTCCAAAATAATTAACTAAATTCATGATATGGCTTTTACTGATTGATGAATCATAGTTCATGAAATAGCTAAGAACACAGGTATACCAAAAGGTAAGTGTTTCCAATTTTGAACGAAAAATTGGGTTTGAAAAAATCATGGCCAGATGGGTGGAGCATCCCTGATGAGTTTCTGCATTTATGCATAATTATGGACCAAACATGGCTGAAATACTACACAGGAAGACATGAAACAGTCAAAACAGTGGGTTTCTAAAGGAGATCCAGCTACAAATAAGGTGAAGATGGTGGATCAGCTGAAAAGATGATGGCCACTGTTTTTTTTCATGCATGTGGAATCATCTACATTGATTACTCGCAAAAAGGGAAACTGTATGAACTGTTTCATTAAAAGAAAGCTCAAGGAATATTAGCATATGAAGTAGACTTATTTTTCAATTATTTATCAAAGTTTAATTTCACACTGTCTATATCACACTATAATGCTCCTGCTTTTTCCTAATTTCTCATCTGTTTCTAAATATTCAAGTGGATTATTTTGTTATATGAAATTTTTTTTTACATCATTTATAAGAAAATACAAGAGCTACTAAGATCAACAGATTCAGGCTTAAGGTCGTGGAAGTTCTTCATAATGAATATTAGGAGAGTTTGCACTTTTCCACAGATTTATTAAAGCGTACGACGCGTTTCAACTCACAGAGTCATCATCAGGTGCAAGACAAAATTAACAGTGAGGAGTCCATATTTATATATTGAGTTACGGCTGGGAAGGGAAGGTGAGTAGGGGGAAGGAAAGGAGGGGGAAGAGGCGGTGAGGTTACTGAGAGCAAAGAGTGGAGGGTTAATGATAGGAAAAACCAAAAATTGGGAGACGAAGGAGATGGAACGTTGGTGGCAGGTTGTTGCATAGCAGGGGTTTAACGGGGAAGGCCTAGAAACCTCGGAAGGAATTGTCCGGTGAAGGAAAAAGGGGGGGTGGCAGGAGGAGGTGGGTTAAAAGGGTTTTTCTAGGAAGCCGAACCTAATGTCTGGTTGTAGTGAAAGGGAGGAGCCACGTGTGTGAAGGGGAGGGGAAGGGGGGAATGTGAAATATTTGATTGATGGAAAATAAGATGTCCGGTGGTATTGGGAGATAGGAGACCCGTGATTCAAGGGGGGGGGGGGGAGAGAAGGGAGGAAGGTGAAATCATGAAGGTGGAGGGGAGGTGGGAGTTCAATTTTTGGTTTTATTCCTGGTTTGTGAACCATTCACCCTCTTTAATATCCCTATCCTCAGGAATAAAACCAAAAATCGAACTCCCACCTCCCCTCCACCTTCCTCCCTTCTCTCCCCCCCCCCCCCTTGAATCACGGGTCTCCTATCTCCCAATACCACCGGACATCTTATTTTCCATCAATCAAATATTTCACCTTCCCCCCCCCCTCCCCTTCACACACGTGGCTCCTCCCTTTCACAACAACCAGACATTAGGTTCGGCTTCCTAGAAAAACCCTTTTAACCCGTCTCCTCCTGCCACCCCCCCTTTTTCCTTCACCGGACAATTCCTTCTCTGAGGTTTCTAAGCCTTCCTCGTTAAACCCCTGCTATGCAACAACCTGCTACCAACGTTCCATCTCCTTCGTCTCCCAATTTTCGGTTTTTCCTATCATTAACCCTCCACTCTTCGCTCTCAGTAACCTCACCGCCTCTTCCCCCTCCTTTCCTTCCCCCTACTCACCTTCCCTTCCCAACCGTAACGCAATATATAAATATGGACTCCTCACTGTTAATTTTGTCTTGTACCTGATGATGACTCTGTGAGTTGAAACACAGCATACGCTTTAATAAAACTGTGGAAAAGTGCAAACTCTCCTAATATTCATTACAAGAGCTACTTACATGTAAACTCATTCATTACCTTTTTGACTTATATTTGCGATAAATGAAGGCAATACAAGCTGTGAATATTATTATACTTCAATATATAATGAAACTGTAAATTCATATATCTTGTAACAGGATATCTGAGAATCATAAACTGAGCTTAGTGTACCCAATGGATATATATAGGGTCTGTCCCAAAAATAAGTAGAAGAAATCCATGAAAAAAATGTACTGCATATAACAACTGCATACAACTTGCAGATGAGTCTAATGCAACCACTCTTGTTACCTTGACTGCATGATGATATTGGTGATGGCCAGAAAGCAGCCAGATAATAGAGACGACTAGTTAGATTGCACATTGCAATGAATATCAAACAAGAATTAGTTGTCATAAATCCAAAATTTGAAACATGGTTGATGCTTAGGGCATGAAAAAGACCATTACCTTTGCAGAATATAAAGCAGCTACTGCTAAAGAGAAAGGTATTTTAAGTTAGATTGGCATTCTTAATGCTTCTGTCTTTGAATTATAGAAGTAAATCATGTCAGAGAAGAATACAGGTGTTGTTTTTATTTCATAAGAGAGAGCTTTTATATTAATATGATTTTATCACTGATAAAATAAGAGAAAAATACATCAATTTGTGCTTATTTTCTTCCATTCATTTCTTTCTGAGACTGCTGATCATACCCAAGGGGCAACAATTTTAGCTCCCCAATGAGGGAGGTTTTGTTGGAACTCAACTGCCTGAGTTGATGGAAGCTGTGATAATTTCACAAATATCATGGATAGAATCAATGTAGGTATTGACATATTTGACAGCTATATTTCTTTGCTACCAAGAGATGAAAATTACCATTGAAGGAGTGTGATCAAATTAATTTTCAATGATAAGTGAGTAAATTATGATCACTTACCAGCCAACAAATCCTGCTTTTGTGGAGAAGATGTTCTTTTATCAAGGTGAATGCATGGAACTGTCTCCTCTTGTAAATCTATCTCAAAGGATAAGGCCTGAGAGCATCCCACCTGTTCCTTATCTGCTCTTTTAGCTTTGCTGCTTACTACAGATGAAGAAGACCTGTGAATTTTAGTCATATGAATACCTATATACAGCCAGCATTATAACTTATTTAGACATTGTCTTCATCTGTAGTCACAGTTAGTGACTTGATATGGATCAGTACCACTGATATAGATTTCACTCCATTTAAGTGGCATTAAAGCCCCAAATTTTATATCATTTTAATTTTTGTTATCTACGAGTGTAACCCTACAGTTGTTATCCCATATTGTCCGTGGAAAGAAGGAGTCCTTTAGTCTGCTAGTTCTGGCATCTATTTCCCGAATTCCTAGAGTTACATACTGGAAACATCTATAATTATATAAAGTTTTTTGCGCCTTCTCTGTGTTTAAGCCCCACTTCATTTCATATACTAGCCCAAAGTAGATTTAAGTGTATTCCTTGCAGTATATAGATATAATCTGAACACTGTCATCTCTCTTCATAATTTTGACCAAAAAAATGTAAAACTTACGCAAAATCAGTGGTAGCACCCTTTGACTTCTACTCCCACTTACTCTCCTTAAATTCCTTAGTTTCCTCTCTCCATTGTACACTTCCCTCGGAGTCACCTCCATGGTCTCCCTCCACGCGTCAACAGCTTTTCCCTGGTGTGACCCACCAGCTACTTAACCCCCTGCTGCGAGGTTACTCGACCCACACTCGACCACTAATTTCGAAACAGCCAACACGCACATGTCAAACAGTCACCAACATCTGGTTGCCCATCAAAATGTTCTGCATCTATCTTTCTTTCATCCTTTGGGACTTCTCAACAATCCTCTCTTCTCTCCCACCTTACCTAGCATACCCTTATTTGTTTTCATTTCTGTCCACTTCACCTTTTCCACCCTTCTCCATACCCACATCTCTAAAGCTATCTATCTAATCTATCATCTTACCTCAATGACCATTTTTCAGTTGCACACGAAACCCTCATCCTTGTAAATCTCCTTTGCCCAACACAATTATATTCTCGCTACCTTGACCATTTGGATCGAAAACACTTCTGAGATAGGAAATTTTGTCACCTTCTCCAGTTTATGAACTCCATTTACAAGAACCGCAACAACATCGTTTTGTGAAAATTTATTCTCATCCATACCTATTGCACTAATATCTTGAAGTGCACAGCAATGTTTGCAACTCATTGGCTGGCTAGATTACAAAATCCTGATTATCAGAAAAGCTTACTAGTTTTATGAATTCCATACCAAATTTCATTCCTACCTCCAGTTTTCCCGATGCATCTTTAACCATTTTCTCCACACATACATTTATGTAGATGTAGAAGTAGGTGGCAAGTCAGTTAGGTTGGCAGATGATTGAGCTTTAGTTAGCCCGCCAGCTAAGGGGTTACAAGCATTACTGAGTGGATCCGCAGATCAGCACAACAGGGATGAGTTGAGAATAATTATAAACAAAACCAATGTTTTGCAGTTTTTGCGAAAGTATAAAGCTCAGTTGTTCCTCCTCCTCTTTTTAGGTTGCATGCTTACATGCCTTTTCTTTGGAGTAATGAGTTTAAAGCTGAGAAAGCTAAAGTTGCAGTTCATAAAATAAACACTTGAAACAGTTTACTTATCTTGGAAATGTTTTGGGCCAAAATGGTCAAAGTGTTTGGGACATAGGAATAAGAATTGCCTTTTTAGACAAAGAAGCTTTCTCAAAGAGGAGGGAATTGATGACAGGGATGTTGAGTAAGAGTATTAAGAAAAGGCTCGTTCAAACTTTAAAATGGAGCTTAGTTCTGTATGGCGTGGAAACATGGTCAATGATGCAGGATGATAGGCGTGGATTAGAGGCTTTTGGAATGTAGGTGTGGAGAAGAATGGAAAAGGTCAAGTGGACAGAAAACATACGAAGAAGTGGTGGGGTAGGAGAGTGGATTGTTGGAAGAAATCCAAGGATGTCAGGAAAGATGGATGCAGGGAATTTTGATTGGCTATGGGATATGGAAAACTGTGATAGAAGGGACACTGTTAGGAAAAGGAGGAAGGGGCAGGAATAGGATAGGATTGCTGGAGGGAATGAAGGAAGGCAGGAAGATTGTAGAGTTCAGCAACGCAATGATACCTAAGTAATCATAGCATTATAATTCATATTTAAGAAATAAAATTAAATGTGAATCATAAACACAAGGGAGAAACTCTTAAGTTAAGACGTCATTAATTTATTTTAAGATATATTGACAAGTTGAAAATAAATATCACCCATGTAAATTCAACAAACTAGATAAATAACATCATTTGATTTTACATCACAAACCAGGACCCTGTTGCATTAATCCTAAGATCTTAAAGAAAAGGAATAACTCATATATTCTTTTTCTCCATGATAGATGGAATATTGTTTATTGCTATTATACACACTTTATATATTGTAACGGTTAAAGAAATATCAACACCCTATTGATGTACGTTCCTTCTCTACTAGCAGGTGGTGGTGGGGTAACGTCCTCATCTACCAACCCAGAGGATGTGGGTTCAATTCCCACTTAGGCGTTTTCTCCTCCACCTAGGGCTTTGGTGCATGTAGTTGTGAAATTGTTATATCAATGTTCAAAGTCCAATGTAAAGGTTGAAGTGCTTTTTTTGGATTAATGCAAAATAAATAAATAAATGTACAAGTTGCAGATAAGTCCCATCCCTCTAATCTAATTCTATTTTCTCCAATACATTCATTGATTCTACCCAATCCACATTGTCAAACACTTTCTCAAAGCCTAGGAAACAGACAAATGCATCCTGATTGTAATCTATGAGTATGTTCCTCTCTCTTATTTACCTCAGAACAGTGATGGCTTCATTTGTGCCTCTCCTCTTTCGGAACCCACCAAGATATTCACCAAAGTATTCATTTGCCCTGCTCTATATCCTCTTATTGATGATCAGAGAGCCACCATAACTGTATGCTAAATCAAACTTATGGTTATGTAGATTAGAAAGATAGGTGAGTAGTCCTCAATTGAACCTGCCTTTCTCTTTTGTAGTATAGGAATCAAAACTGATCTGTCAAAGTAGTTTAGCAAATTCCAAACTTATAGCTGCTACAAATTAGTCAATAATGCTTTTCCTCCCAAATTTTCCTCATCCTTTAATTAGTTTTATGGGAATATTGCCTCCCCTCCCCCCACAGCCTTATTTCAGTTTCTATAATGACCTCTCTATTACATCATCAAGTAAGCCTGGGCTTAACCTATCCTCATCTAATTCATATTCTTTATATCTAACCTTTCTGCCTTACTGTATTCACCATATAGTTTTTCTTTATAATCCTCCCTTTTCTCTTGAATATTTTCTGGTTAAATTACTATTTTTCCTGAATTTTCTTTGATTTTTTCCACATATTTTCCTTCCATACTACCTGTTTTCATCTTCCTGTAGAGAAAACCAATTGCATCCAATCCTTGCAAACATTGACACTGTATCTTAAACCATGTTTATTCAGTATTTGTTCCCCACCTTAGCATGTTATTGAATTCCTTTAACTACCTTCTACCTAAATCTGGGATTATACTCTTCTATTATCTTCCCTCATCCATCTTTCGAATCTTTATAAAAAAAAGTTCTTTCTCATGAATACCCTCCTCTCTTCATCCATATTTCCACATGCTTGTGCAGTTATACTCATTTCGTCCGACTCTCCATCCAAAATCCATACTCTGAATTAATAAATAACATACTAATCTACTCCCCCATCAAGACTAACTCTCTCTGGCCCCCACCTCCTGCCATATATCCAGCAGATTCTCAAATTATCTCTGCACTGACTCCAATTTTGCTGCCCTAAATCTCCAAGAAAATTTTCTGCCACATGTAAGTCTTCACCATACTCTAGGGAAGACCCTTTATTTGCATCTCTTTTCCTTTCTATTGCTTGGCTCTGCTTTACGTGTAACAGAGCATAGCATCATTATGGACCACACCATCAGATGGGACAAAATGAAATTACTCTGCTACTCAGCCAACTGTTGTGTCCAACTAACAAAGAGGCTATTGAGATTTAGCTGTTGAAAAATAATTTCAATTAATATAAAGGCTTTTCTCTCAGTAATGCTAGGAAACTATTCATTAAAAAACACAGAAGTCCTAGGCGAGGTCATGACCAATCAGGGAAGCCATGAGCCAGACTTGGACAGTTGACCAATCTGGAGCAACCTGGTCCCCAGAAAGAGTAAATATGCCTACCAGAATCAGCAACACAGCATCCAGCCCTAAATATGATGGACATATATAAATCACTGGTTGAAATGTCAGCAGCCATGCTAAACCCAACCCAATGGAAATCCTGAGAAGAATTCAACATCGGGTATAAATTCACTTAAGTAGAACACTGAGAAAGCAACAGACCTCACCCTTTTAAAGTGTTCTAGTAATATTAATTCCTATGGCAATGCATTCAAGAGCATAATATGCAGCCGCTTGGAGTGATGTAAGCCCTTTATATTGGTATATTTACCTAGAGCAGTTATGGAGGTTCCTAGAAGTGAGTACTATTTAGATTGAAATGGTTTTGAGTCACTAATCCTCTTACCTGGAAACATGGTAACCCTCCATCTTTAGCTTGTAATCTGTCACTGGAAATTCAACAGGCTCAAAGATGTCAGTGGCATGAATGATCATGAGTTCCACTACTCTGGTCTGGTGCACTGTATCCACCAAAGAGTTTAAAGATGCTCTCCCTTCTGAAGTTCTTAAAAGAGTGGGACCAAACACTATCCCCAAGTTGCTTGCAGGCATTTTATTTGCCTCCGACACTTCTGAAACTTGCTTTAAATGCTGCATTAGTACAGCGAGAGTGGCATAGTGGTGAAGTGGAAGTTTTTTTAAAGCAGTCTTCAGTTCTGCAGCTGGATGATAACTGCCATGCACTGCATTTGAGGGAAAATCTTTGGCAATTCTAAAAATGAAAAAAAGACAAATAAAGCAAGGTAAATAGTGGTAATTAATTGCAAAAGAACGCAAGAAAAGATATAATAGATATTGATAAGAAGCATATGAATTCGTATGAGATATAATAAGGAGCCAAAGAAAACTTGGACCCCTAAAAACAGTTACTCAATTTTTATAAAAAAAGAGTGAGTGCCCAATTAGGCCAATATAGATTTTACCAAGTGAATTTCTTTGAAAACCCACTTTAAAAGGTGAAAGCATCATGTAAAACTAAATAAATGCATCTATTTATAGTATTTAAAACTTCTGATAAACTGTTTTGGAAACTTTCCACTGTTTTCAGTTTCCAGTTGATACTTCAAACCTTTGACTTATAATTGGAGTTCTTCTGAACATACTACATAGATCTTTCACTGATAGATCTGAATAGCAAAAATCTTTCATTGATAGGCTTGCATAGATCTTTACCACCTTTCATTATAATAAGTTGTTTACCACACCAGAATGCATGGCACACAACATGATGGACACAACATGGAATGCATCATGCACAACATGAAGATTTGGAAGATTGGCCTACAAAGGTTTTTGAAAATGCTATTACTATAGGGATTTCAAAAGACTGCATTTGTTACATTTTGCATTATGATTACACATTCCAGAGATTTATGCAAATGGGTGCTACACAAGCTCACTGTGAGTCAAAAGCCCATTTTGATGACACAGTCAAGCCAGTGAGCTTACTAAAAAAAAGATTGATTTACTGCATCCATAAATGACAATAGATTAAACATAATTTCACCATTACACACCATAATTGAAACAACAACCCATGCAATGGATAGATGTTGGTTCTTCAGCTTCAAAGAAGGCAAAGGCTGGGCCATCGATGGGAAAGGTCATGGTATCAATTCTTTTTAAGCAAAATGAACTCTTTTGATTGGCTATCGTGAAAAAGATAAAAAATGGGGAGTACTATTCTAAACTTTTAATAAAACTGGATGCAAAAATTTGTGAAATCAGATATGTCTTGCAGAGGAAAAGAAGTCTTTTCCCTCAGGACAACGTACCAGCCCAAAAAACGTGTCTTGACAATGAAATGATTGAGGGATTTGCACTATGAAGTGCTGAAACATCCACCTTATCATCATCCATCTTCCTAATCATTTTATCCATAACCCATGGTTTCCTTATCTTCTTCCTTTTAATTATTCCTTTTCTTTTTTTACTGCTTTATACCAGAAATCTACCCAAAATAGTTTTTCTATTTATTTTTAAGGACTTATTGAATGACCCACTTATCTAGCCCTGAAGAATGGTTGCATGGGGTGACAGGGAAGGAAATTTTTCTTGAGGAGGCCTAGGTGGAGCTATGTCTAATTTTCTGTCCTATCCCTCCTTTCACCTTTGTTCCTATTTTCTTTCTTCACATTTCAATCAACTATCTACTCTGAAATCAAAATCAACCCACACGACATAAATCACACTGATCCTATGTCTATTCAATAAAAAAAATTGTGAAATCAGATATGTCTTGCAGAGGAAAAGAAGTCTTTTCCCTCAGGACAATGTACCAGCCCAAAAAAAGTGTCTTGACAATGAAATGATTGAGGGATTTGCACTATGAAGTGCTGAAACATCCACCTTATTCCCCAAATTTGGCTCCCTTGGACTTCTACCTCTCCCAACAACTCAAAAGTTTCCTTGCTGGTAAATATTTTGCATCCAATCAAGAAGTGATTGCAGCTGTAGACGAGTACATTGCACCACTTCTGCAAGAACAGTACAGTGACAGGCTAATGGCACTGGAACACCGCTGGTTAAAATATATTTTATTAAGGGGCTTATGTTGAAAAATAAAACTTTTTTGAAAATATAAACTGTCATTTACATCATCAGGCTGCAAACTCTACAGATGACCCTCATATCATAAATTTCTAAATTATAGATAAACAAAAATGAATTTAAGATCTGGTGCTTTCCCGGCATACTTGCTTCATGAAGGATTCTCGGGTCTTCCACCGGGTCATTGCCGCACGTGATTAATTTGAATGCTTGAATGAAACTAAAAAGTCGTTTCTATACTTAAAAATAACCATGCTGAAACTAAGCTACCAATGGTCCTGTCTATGGATTCCCATTTTCTCAGACTAGTGGATGCCTATTCCAAATGGACTGACAGTGACAAGAGGATTGTGTCATTAGGAGTGGTTATACAGGGCTTGAGAAAATAATTTGCAGTATATGAAATATCTGACCTAGTTACATCAGGCAATAGTCCAACAAGGGAGGACAGAAGAATGTTAGGCTGAAAAGTGGGAAGTCGAGGGAAGAGCATTTCATTAGCAGTTTAACAATAAGAATGACAACCCTTCAAAATCTCCAGGTGCTCTGGTAAATTCAACCAGGGCCTCAAATAAATTCTTGAAATGAAGCATTTCATGAGTGAAGCCACTCTTGTGGTTGTTGTTGGGAGGGTATTTGGCTAAAATGGACTTTGGGGTTTAATCCCTAAGCTGGGATGTGGAAATATAGTGCTGGACTGCTAACTGGAGGACCCAAGTTCGATACCCAGGGCACCCTTTATGCATGGGGTCTTTTAAACAAGGTGTGCTGTAAAATACAGGTTTGATGCATTATTCGGGTATGATTTAGGAACATCAAGGGATAAATGTTCTAAGAACAAGAATTAACACTGGGGATTTACCAATGACAAAAGTTTTTTGAGTTGTCTCTGGGAACCCAACCACAGTAAAATACATCGCCAGCAGCGAAACCAACAGATAATATTTTTCGCTAAAGGGTTTGAGGGTGAAATGATTCATTTTCAACAAGGTCCAAGTAAATTTCATCCTGCGGTGGGAATTGAAGTGATGCTAGGCCCCTTCCCTGGTCACATTCTCAACCCCTCTCCTCCTTGCAAATGGTATCTAAGGAGGGAGTTTCATGTATTTCTCCTGATAATGGCACAGCACAATAAAACCTGAGTTTTGAAATAAATCATTTTTGTGGAAATAACAAGTGTTTATATCAATCATTAAATGATGTCAAATAGTTATATGGGAAACCAACTTCATTACAAAAGTTTGGCATTATTCTTAATGTAAGCAGAATCTGAACCTTACAGTGCATTTGCTTCTTATGTGAACCTTGTTTCTTTCAGACAGAGAGAAAAGGAGCTCAAGCTGTCATCTCAATAAAAATTGAGATAATACATACTATCTGCTCTGCTGAAACAGGCAACATACCAGATGGAAGGACAAAGCTTGAAGGGCAAGGAGGCAAACAGATGGATAAACTTCAGTGAGGGTATGAAGAGTTGTGTTTGGTGGACAGTTGGCTTTATCCTGTGGCTACTTACAGTCTCATAGGTACACTGTTTTAGAGAAAGATCATGTTACTGAGCATAATGTAAAATAGATATCCTGATGGGTTAAATAGGTTTCCATAAAAACATGATATTTTTAGAATCACTCATTATAATCCTAATAATATATAATAAGAAACTGATCCAAGCATGTTCTGTTCCACCAACATTAGCAGGGCAGAGTTGACAAATCCCTAGATTTATGGCTGGTGAGGAAGAGGAATCAATTCATTATACTCCATTCTCTTCTAGCATTCACTTGTTAAGTATGTATCATAGCAAAGCAATTCTGCTCTTCATCCATTTAATGCAGTCTTGAGCTACTGCCACGGCCAATACCAGTTCTTAATTTTATTCACAAAAATCAAATCTAGGAAAGAAACTAACTGACAGGGAAAATTTTCTCTTTGTGATGAATTGCCAAAATAAAAGAGATGTGGAATTTTTGCATTTTGATAAGGATTTTAGTGATCAGTACATAGCATACAAACACAAGAAACACAGTGAAATATAATTTATGTAAAGAATATTGATGAGATAGTTCAACTTTTCTTTTGCTTTTCTTTGTAGCAATAATTTGATGAGGCAACCAACAGCTGAGATCATTCGCACCATAAGTGATAGGTGGGGGTAATTTGATAGAGGTTCTTCTGGGAATTGAAGAAAAAGTGTGTAGAGAAATCCAGCACTGGCCTACTCTTAACCATTGGTGTCAGGGGGGCCAAAAACTAAATATAGGAGGGTTGCGGCAGTGTGCTCAGAAGGGTCTGGGCTCAAGCTTGTATTCAGCCGCCATCAGTGAAGATATTTGTGGTAGTAACAAATTCTAATAGGGTCTAACATTGCACAACATGTTAAATCCCATCCAACAGACAATTTATTCACCTAAAAATGCTCCCTACATAACAACCCAAGTATTGATTGGGATACCACTGAAAAATTCTACCATCACCAGGATTCAAACCCAGGTCCTTAGAGTAGAAAGTCAGTGCATAAGCTAACACAGCATCCCAATCCCAATTCTTTCTCATTTCTATGATACATTTACATATTATTGGGTTTTGCATTTAGTTTTTTCCCAGCTACCCGTTTACAGAACACCTAGTTCTTAGGTACTGACCAAGTACTTTTACCTATCATTAAAAAATCCATTGATGTAATTATCAAAACAATAGTAGATGTAGTGGATCTATCTTCTCTATGAAGGCATCTTCCTCTTTGATTAAAGAGCTTCTGTAACCATTCCTATCACTAAAGTTGGTGGACAGAGCATCGTGGACTGTAGTGGTGAATATTTTTAACAAATCTGCTTCAGGCAGCTTCAAAGGTTCAAATATTATCAATAACATTAGACAATGAATACCAAGCAAATGATTTCTTCCTCCCCTCCCGCAACTGCCCAGTGAGTCTTTTGAAAGAGCTGGAAAGGAAGAAGGCACTTGGCAAAAGGAATTTGAAAATTCTAGGGCAGAGAATAAGACAAATCAGAAAAAATGCCATCTTAATCATGGAACCAAGAAATCATAAGGGATTCTAAAATATCAACCTCTGGGAAATGGGAGGCTATATTCAATGAGTCAGGAAGTTAGCTAAAAGTTACAAATAAAGATTTGCCTGTCTCTTTCATTTGAAAGCATATTCAGAAATCTCTTATAAAGGGAAGGAATAATTTCCATGGGCACCAGAAATGTGCTCGCATTCACAACATTTAAACAATTCACTGCCATTCAGCCCCATTTTCAGGTACATAAGTAACTTCTTTAAAAATAAACATTTGAACACCATGTGACTATTAATATTATTGTACAATGAGAAATAAATACTTGTTTTTTCAAGGTAAAATGTGTATTTCAACAAATGAATTGATAAAAAGATTCTCAGTAAGAAATTACTGCAAGGTTTGTATAAAAAGTATTGGTAATAATTTTTCCTGATGTTTGCATGAAGTGCTGAATTCAGACCATTGGTTATGTTAGCACATGATCGCGGATCGTATTGACATTGACAAGATGACAGTGCATATGCCATTATTACTACAAATTTGGTACTTAGAAATATCTACCCTAAATTCGTCCCAAAGGTCTTGACGGAGAACCAAGAACAAAGTCGAGTGTCTGCTTATGAAAACCTTATGCAACAGCATCACAACAATCCCTCAACCCCCATACAGTCCCTACTTGGTACCAGCAAGCTATTTCCTATTCCCAAAAGAGAAATCCTCCCTCTAAGGACACCACCATTGAACCCTAAGTGAACACAAAGAAGCTTGCATGCATACCCCTAAGGATCTTCTGGTATACACCTACCAGGGAGCCTTTGAGTCATAGGAAAGCCACTGCCAAAAGTTTGTCAATGCTCATGGATGTACCTTGGAGAATTTTGAGGCATTGTAGCAATATCTGAAATAAATCTAGTTTTCCAAAACATTTACCAACACTTTTTATACAAATCATGTACAACCTAAATTAACTACTACCTCAGCTCTGTATAATGCCCTGTGGTAGGTATTTTCAAAACATTTTTGTTACACAGTCAGAGTAGGATTATAAATTTCCTTTGCTGTAGCCAACTACCCAATTCATGGACCTCAACATGACTTAAAAACTTCAAACACACCACTCCTGGTGTGATCTCAATTCTTAACCAACAGAAGATTGAATAAGAAAATGTGTTCTTTATGCATTCCATGATCTCACAAAAATCTTTGACAGGATTGACAATGTAATTCTTTTTGGTAAACTCAAAAGTCTGCGGATTGATGGAAATCCCTTTACTGCATTACAATTTTTTTCACTGCTAGACCATTGACTAGATGATACCTCCAACAATCTTCAGCTGGTATTATGTTTCCAAATCTAATCCATTAAAAATGGTATTCAGCATCCCTAAGGATTAAATCTTTGACACTTCATTTTGTTATTTTCATGGATGTTTTTCCTCCTTTTAAGGTTAACTCCATTCACTTCTATTTGTGGATTTCAATCATCTCTATTATCTACAACCTACCTGTTAACCCTTATGGAATAAGTTTATTCTTTACATAATGTTGCTCACACTTGATGAGCCTCAAATAACCATTATCTTCACTGTGTAAAACTTCCTATTCGTACAAAAAAAGCTTTCATCTTCCATCTTTTACTTTAAGTGTATGTGGCACTCAGAGACTATATATTTAATTTTCTGATTTTACCCTAAATGATGACCTCTGCTGGAAAGTGGACATCAGTAATTTAACCAAATGCACAATTACTTCTACTCATATGTCCCATGTGGTAATGAAGATGTATACTTAAGATTCTCATAACCAAACTCGTGGCCTCGTGATTCATTCTATTTCTCTAAATTGTAGGTATATGTTGGAAACAGTCTAAATTTCCATAAGCATAATACATCAAAATGTTTTTACTCACCTTACAAAATCTGCATACAATCTGAAAGTTAGCAAAGGCTCAGGTAATTGTCTCAGATAGAGTTTTAGAACATTAGCTATTACATTTGGATGAATGCCTGTGAGATCAACCAGATCAACACCATTTTCAAATGCTTGGCATAATTTTTCCACCCTAGACTTGACACCTGAGACCCTGTACACACCCTGAAAGAGATAGCACTTAAGCTGAGTATATTGTATCATTAAAAACCACTTAAGAAAACATATTCTAATGATAAACTCTGAAATAGTGCCTATAATCTATCACCTTACATAATCATCAATTGAGAGTTGCATATTTCCTTACCTTAACAAACTTTCCCCGCTCATCAATTTCATTCACACACTTACACACTATGTAAGGGACCTGAGCAGATGTTTCCTTTAAATGCTGACCCAACTCCACACCAAAAGTGGTCATTTTCCTTGGTAACCTTTTGTGGCCACACTGGATTGCTAAAGTCTCCAAACACTTTTTATGACATGCTAATCCACACTTGAAAAAGTGAAGAGAAATATTTTATCAGACCTTAAGTGTTAAATTTCATTTATTATCATCTTAAATAGGCCTAGTCAGTTGAAGATGATAATGTGAGATACAGGCAGGGTCACTTATTTATAGAGAAATAAAAGGTATTATGAAAAAACAATATAGAAATTTTTTTATGCAAATCACCTTGTATTCTCTAGTCAATACAGTGGAACCTCATGCACCTCAGATAGCAGGTAATTCACATAACAAGAAAAATATTTTGACCAATGATGAGTTAAATGTCTGATTGACCCTTCTTGTTATTAGTTTAGGAGAGAGAGACTTCCAGAATGTTTGCAACTTGTGTTCAGACATATTATTTGTAATTTTTTTTGGCAGGATTAAATAATATTTTGTGCATAGTTATCAAAATGTCCTTCAAGAAAAAATCCACTAGAAGACAGCCATTAGAAAGTAAAAATAAAAGTAGAAGAGAAAAATAAAATCATCGAAAAACGAGAATGTGTGAGCATGGTTGATGTAGCATGTACTACAATTGGTAAACATCAACAATTTGATTTTTTTTCAAGAACAATGACAAGATTAAGGAGATAATTTAGACAGTGACATGTATATCTATACAACAATTACATATTCTCAACAATGTTGAAGGGTAGCTCCTTATATGGATAAACCAAAAGCAATTACAATGCAACAGACATTATGGACAAAAAAATCATTTGCAAAATTTTACAAAATTTTGAAACTTTGGCAAAAGCAAATGTCTTCAGACAGCTTTCTTGTAAAAAGGTATCAGGCACAAATCTTAAATAATAAACTATTTATTTCATTATTTTTTTTACAAATATAGTTTGCATCCACAGCAGCTTCATTCCACCATAGAATTAAAGATGAATATGATCCACAATCCTAATCAATGTATATAAAATTTTCTTTGAAGAAACCTTGAGCATAATTTATTATTTTGGCATGGAATGCATTATTGTATTTTACATTAAATTATATGTGAAAAACTGTTTCATTAAACAAGTGACATGAGATGGATTTGGGAGGGAATTGTACTGTATGAGGTTCAACTGTACTAAATATTAGTGAAAAATACAGACATTTTGTCAGGACTAGTAGTGGATAGATAAAAAGTAACAGCCATGCCTATACTCAATTAAGTCATAACATTCAGACCCCAGAAACATGTGGTAAACCCAAGTAACCACAATTTGGTACAGACCAATTAAAACCCACCTCCCTGTCAGACATCCTAGCAACCACCATTTGGTTAAGACCCTAGACATTGTTATTTGTCAGTAGCCCTATTGATTAGACTTTGGTTCAGGCATATTTAACTCAATACCCATTAAATGCTTCAGAGACCCCCCCTACATCTGCATAAATCAGCAACCGTACTTCTGTTCCTGCACCATTGTGACCGCACTTTAGTCACAAAAATCAAGGTTTCTTGGTCAAGGCATTGGTCAGACATTCATGTCAGCACACCCCAGTAATCCTACATTCATCACTAAACATTTGTCCTTGCCCACACCATATGCTCTGCAACACCCACTGAATTCTCTTGAGCCCCATACTCCAGCAACCATTCACTATTAATGGCAAAAACAGCCTTCAGGATTTGTTTTCTCACATGATATAAGAGCAACCACACTTACATCATACAATCTTATGTGTACAGCTATAATTTTTATACCCCTAAGGTGAAGCATGGATCATACATTTAAGCCAGGCAATACCATTTGTAGATTGTACTCTTCCATGAAATATTTTGGTATATCATCATTGATCACACATATTTTGAGCATATCTTGTTGTAATCTTATAACTTAGCTAAACATGATCCAGCACCTTAGCCCTGATCTATTTATTTACCATTCTATTAGTGTGTTATGAGTATTGATAGTCCAATATGAAGCCTGATACCTTGATAACTTCTTTTTGTCTTTATCTGGAGCAAGTAGAGCATTCAATGAATTAGATTACAATAATTATTTTAACAATAGTGTTATTTTATGCCTAGGAAATCAAAATCCCACCTGCTGAAGCATTAGTCATTGCTTATCATCTTAATAAACAGTCATACAATGCAGAAATTAATTTTTTAATGGTTCAACATGGGGTTCACCATTTAAAAAAATAGACAAATCATGGTCAAAACATACACATTCTCCTAGAGAGAAAACTTTGCAATGGGTTTTCTGGAATGGTAGGACTCAATTTTCTGCCAGTAGTTCCTAAAAGTTGCTTCATTTGTTACAGGCTTGGGCTGTTAGATTTGAATCGTTTATGTGATCACTATGTCTCCTTTCTTGAGAGAAGTGAGTTATGTACTTAGTTTGAGGCTCCCACTTTTTTAGGAGATTCAGTCTGCTTCTAATAGTTAGTAGCTCCCCATGGGGGACCTTAGGATAAAGTTGGTGCTTCAAAGGGACAGTAGAGAGGACAGAGGAGGCATAAGGTGATTCCTCTAACAACTAAACATGATTGATAAACACAAATAAAAAATGTTCATTTTGATAAAAGAAGCTTAATTTATTATTATAATTACCTCACTGCAGTCTGCACCTTGAAAGTACACATACGTATCACATTCTCTACATCTTGACGGAGTTTTCAGTTTCCGAAAGGCATGAGTAAGAGCAGCCTTAGACATGCTCTGCCTCATTGAAGACTCAAGGGGGATGTCATCTGTATCTATAACATTAATTAAGGAATATTATATCCTTCATACATTTTATGGAAACCTAATACAGTTATTTCCACATGAAATGATTACACATTACAGAAAACATCCAAGAATACTAGGATAAGCCTAAATAACACACACACTAAGTTTTATCAATAGACACTATATATTTTTTTCATATGCATGAAAAAGTCAAAAGTAATTAATCCTGAATTTTTAATGTTTGCTTTGGAGGGCATAACAATACATAAATATTATAGCACTTTGAAAAATAAACGAATAGGTGAATTATAAATTGTACATTTTCACTCTGAATTAATATCAAATTAATACTATTTATAATACCACGTCCTTGAATATCTGTAGTGCAATTCTTATTGATGATTACTCTACATCATAGTTTGATAAAAGTCTTACCCCAAAATTCATTGTCTTGATTTACTACTACTGTATTTACTGCTCAGCTGGTTACAAAGGGTTTCCAGTATATATGAGTAACGTGATTTTGGTTTTAATTTCATTTTAATATTAAAGACTTTGCCTTTGATATTTATGGCCAGGAATTACAAATTATTGTGTCATCTAGAGGCATCACATTCCATGATTTCTAAAATTTTTCAGCTCCAATTAAACTTTTCCATGTTTTGTTTTTCTTCTGATTTTGCTCAACCATATGGATTGCCTTATCAATGAATGATTCCATTCAGACAAACTTAAATCAAGTACTTGCATGAAACTCTACAAAGACTAAAAAAAGACTTTTCCAAGTTGCTAATGGTCAAAAATTTTCATTTTTGTAATAAAAATCTAAGTTTAACAGGGAAACCCAATTGCAAAATGGCTTCAGTTAATCAACATGAATAAATTGAGAATTGGCCAGAATTTTCCACTGCTTAATAGAATTTCTGCTTGGGAAAATACTTCTTAAAATATTACCCGAGGGATTAGAAATTTTTGGGAATGCTCTTTTTTATCCCATCCTATTAATGAGGTATCAGTGATCTAAGATTCCAACCATATTCATTACCTTGATCATTGTCCAGTTCATCACCAGATGACATACTGATGAGCTTCCTGCTTGGCATCATAGGGCTAGCAGTGGGGGATGTGTCTTGACTTTTGCTGCTAGGACTACTAGAAAAACTATCTGTGTCACTCCCGAGGCCACCATGCATCATGCCCCCCCAAGTTTTTGCCATAATTTCTCCTCCTGATTTGTACTTATCTAAAGTAAAAAAATATTAACAATGTAACTCACAAAAACACATATAAATGCTATCATAGGCAATTAACTCATTGGCTTTCATCTCTCAATTACTCAAATTTTCATAATTGGAAGCTGTCAAATTTTGGGTTACCAGCTTTGTTTTTAACATTGCCATAAATTTAATGCAATGCATTAAGTGGACATACATACAAATGGAAAATAAATAATTCTCACTATTAGTCTATTCCTGGTTCATTTTTATTCTTCCCTTCTCTCTCATTTTCTAAAGATATTTGATATTTCCTTAAGTTCTTTTGGATATTTGGCAGATAGTAAAATACCAATGGCATATGGGATGCGCAATCCCTTCCTCCCTTCTCAATGATTTCACTCTCCAACACCCTCCCAAGTATCCTGTTGCTATTTCACCCCAACCATTCTTCATCCACAATTTACGGGACATATGTAGATCATTCATTAACTCCTTAGAATATCCAAGATATGGCACTAGCAGTATCAGAAAAGTTTTTAGTAAGCCTCATCTCTAATATAAATTGATTACTTGTAACAAGAACAAGCAATATATGAAGAGTATAATGTATAATTATTCCACCATTTAAGTGAAAAAATCAAGAAAAACCATCCAAATTTGGCAAAAAAAACATTTTCTTCCATCAAGATCTGGTGGACACATGTACAGTTTCGATTGTAAAAATTATTAACTTAAAGTTCAAATTATTACATAGTCCACCTTTTCACCAAATTTGGAATCCAATGTTTTTTTATTCCTTACCTTGAAAAAAATGGCTTGGTAGAAACAATTAATGTCAAACAAAGAGGTCATTGCCAACCCAGGTGCCTATTTTTAAAAACCTTTCAAAATCCTACTCTTTGGACATTTTGAATAATTTGGTGAAATGCTGGGAATTGTGTAGTTTTGAGATAAAAGTAGATGGTGTCAAAAACATATTCCCTAATTAATTTGTTTTTCTTTTATTTTCCCTAAGGACTACTTGAACAGCCCACTTATGTTTATAGTGTGATGGAGCCACAAAGTTAAACAGCATCTCCTCCCTCTATTTAAACTGTGAGTCATTTCATAGTTCCTACCCATGTGCAGAGAAGGCCCTGGGGATCCAAGTTCCCTCAGAAAAGTTTTTCCTTGGGCATGCCCACCCCTCTCCACTGTCAGACATCCATCATTACAGTACACAGATGGTAGAACCTCAAAGACCACAAATCTGAATAAACAGGCAATTGATAAGTTTGAAAAGATATGTAAAGGCACCTTAAAATGTTTTTTAAATAATTCTATATGGCAAACATACCGGCAGTTTGTTTTTGAAAAACTTGACAAAATGTGCTGTTTTTCTATTAGAGTCAATGTTTGGTGGATTGAGGTAACAGAACTAATTTTACATTAACAGTTTATTAGGCTTAATATAATTTCAACAAACTGAGAGGACCTTGACTGGACGACAAGTTAAAGATGAAATATATAACTCAATTTATCTTTTATCATTTGTCACTTTCATACCATAAAAAACAAAATTTCATAAAGTATTTTTTTAAATACCATTTATCTAAATATAGGAACCAGATTCCAGGCATTTTCCATGCTATTATAACCAAGATAAATGTTGAATGTCTTAGAATGTATCACAAAAATATTCCCACATGAAAAATGAAAAACATTTACATGCAAAAAAGTTCAGTTAAGGGAGAACGACAGTTCAATTCCAGTAAGATGGTTTAATAATTAATGATTTAAAAATTATTTTGGACATAATTGACTTCAGAGCTATTAAAAATACCTTGGCCAAGCTCCTCAACATCCATTACTCCTATAGACTTCCTCCCTGGAAGTCCTGCTGTTCCCTCATAATATGGCTCAAAGATGAAAGGCACCTTAAAGACATCTTTAGAATTTCCTCTAGGAAGCTGTTTCACAAACTCCACATATTTCAGACCAGGTTCATACATTTTGCTGCTTTCATGCAATGCTTGAAACTACCAATTAAAAAGACATTTGCAACTATAAGTACCACTAACCTGAAACTACATTGCAACAAAATGAAAATGCATCACAAGGAAATTATTGAAAACATTAATTATAACATCAAGAAAAATATATGTCAAAAAAATTTCAATTTCATATAGTCACTTAAAGAGAGAAGAAACAATTTCATGGCATTTATAGATGGTGGATCTCTCAGGACAAGGAGGCAGTCTTTTTCTCAGCAGAAGAAGACTGAATTAGAAATATTTACATAAACACAATCCATCCCAACTAGGGAAGGCGACATGCATGTACATGGTGCACTCCAAGCCACTACAAGGGTGTGTGGCAGGGGTTGATTACATAACAGACTATTTTGACACACAATATTTTTCCCCTTTGACATGGTAAAAATACATTATTCAGATCCCTAAACTTTAATGGTAAAATTGACATTTTAAATCTATCAGTCCTCCACCATTTTTTCTAATTTCATTTACACTGTCACTCTTTTGTAAAACTTAATAGTCTCCGTATAATTTAATATCCAAAAGGGGGGGCTAAAATCATTTAAAACAGTGCAGTGTTTCGAGGAAATTGCAGAAGTAGAAAGTATCCTCTTAAGGCTGATTATTAAAACTAAGTTTTATATTTATGACAATGTAATCTCATTGGCAGTATTTATAAAATTATTTCATTTTATAAATATTTGAAAACCTATTGTATCCTAATATGGATCATATATTTCCAAACACTAATGGATAGGTTAATGTGTTTTCAAAACTCAATTCCATTTATAGAGTCATACATTCCTCACCTGAATAGGAATAGGAGAGATTAAAGTATGTTGAAGTTGAAAGTAGCTGACTGTTGCTGCTTTGATTGTTTCATCACACTTTATTATCAGCTCACGAACTTGATGAAGAATTTCTGCTTTAATTTTCTGCAGCTTCATGTGGTGATCATTTGCTTCAGCAACTGCTGCCCTATATTGTGATTCTGCTTCAAAAGCCTGATTTTAATAGAAGAAAACTTTATTTGTGTGATTAGAAAATACTGACAATTATTGTAAATGGAAGTCTCCTCTAATAGATCCCATAACCAAGTGAATATCCTGATTGCACCACAAGACCTCAAACAAAAATGTACTGTCTCTGTTGGACGAGGCAGTGGAATTATAAGTGCAACTGAATATACCTTAATAGCACTAATGGAATTGGAATTCTCTATGATAAAAAAATATACTATTTTTTCCACTTTACCATTGTGTTTGTGTTAGTGTGTGGCACAAGTAACAGCATTGGCATGGAAGGAAGGAAAAATATTTAAAAAACTGATGAGGGAGAATTGATTGTGCCAAAGTGGAGCTTTGGTATTCTCCAAATGTAGCACTGGCAAAGTGGGTGAGCTGTAGCTATCACTTTCATTTTGGCCCAGTCAACTAACTCTCAATTATTTCCCTGTACTGATTTTAAATTATAGCTCCCACTGTATTTTCATGTATGGATTTAAAGCCTTTCTCAAAATGCTCATTTCTCCTATGGCTATGCACAGTACTATTGAAAGCTAACAAACATCAATGTAATTACCAAAGTCCCATGTAATTGATTGCATCTTATGTTTATATTTGTATGAAGGCTACTGAATTTGTAGCTAAGGGTTAACATTTTAACAAAAAGAAAATTTATTCTGAATTAATAATTCCAAAATCTAGACAAGTATAATACCTTTCAAAATATCAATCAGAATGGCCAGCTGGCTTGCAAACAAGGTCATTTTGATGCTAAAGAATCATCTGAAAAATTATAGAAAATTTGAGGTTGAAAACCAAATTTAAAATTCTCACAACACTGATAAAGACTGTACCACTGCCTGTAGTCACATTCCAAGCTCCTTCCATTACAATTTTGGAAATGTGTCAGTCACTAACCCCACCGTTATTGCTGGAATATTCAATAAATACTTCAGTCAGTCATTGTGAATCAAGCAGTTCTTGAAGCAGCATTTCCCAATTTTTGCCTCCACTTGCTCAGTCTTTCTTTATACATTAACTTCTATGAAAGTTGTTGTTGTCATATATTCATCTGAGGTGAAATGGACAACAGGATTTCAAATTGTCCCATGGTGGTCATGAAAGATATAGCAACTTCCCTTCCCACTTTCCGTAACATTCAACATTTCAATTTCAAATGGAGTCTTTCCAAATTTCCTGAAATGTGTATGTGCCATCACAGTTCACAAAAAATGAGGCATTCCAGAATTAGAATATTACCAGTCCTTATGTTTCCATCAGTTTTACAACAATCACTGAACAATTATTTTATGTCTTCATGATGAAATGTCTCATCAAAGCCAATGCAGTACATCTTTAATATGGTCCAGGATAGATTTTGTAATGGTAAATCCATTATACGGCTCCATTTGAATATTTGAGTCATATCTATGAGGCTTTCCATCTTCACAAAGTTATTTCTGGCACTCATTATTAGCTAGATTTAACATTTGATAGCATAAATCATAATTTAATTTTTACTGATCTTTGTGGGGATTTCCAGAAACGGTCTCTTGAGCATAAAATCAAATTTTAGTAATAACAAACAACTTAGAAAATATATTCAAAAAATAAAGAAAGCATATTAGCAAAAATTCCAGATATTTAATGTGTAGATTTGAAGCACCAGAGATATTTGTTTTAGGCCCATGAATTTTCATTATATTTACCCTCCAACACAAATCATAAGACCCCCATTTATGCTGATGATGCATCTACTTTGGCCACAGCTTAAACTTTGCATTTGCTAGGTCAAAACAATTAGTGGATCATCTAAACTGCTTTTGAACTTGAGTACTTCTAATGAGCTTCTGTTTAATCATAGCAAGAAAGTTTTCCTTTAGTTTCACCATGAATAGTCTCCACATAGAATCATCTTACTTCTAAAGACTAACAATGTTAATATTCACTCAGATGAAAGTACTACACTAACTGGTCTTCAAATTAAATAATTGCAAACTTGATTGGTCTGAAATTGTCACCTTGACAAATAGGGTATCATCCACTAGATTGTGTAATATTAAAAGCTGCACAATTTTGTATTTAGAGCAACTTCTTATGGTATATACCAAGATTTAGCCCCTTTTATGCTTGGGAGTATGTATGTTCCCAGAGAATTGGCCAGCTGCCCACAGATTTTTCTGCTTAGAAAGAAGTAATCAAAACCAATGTTGGTGATTCTATCAGGTCTTTGGTTAAATCATTTCTCATTTTCTTCAGAGACTCATTTGAACTCTACAAATTTGTACATATTTCACTGCACTATATTCATTAAGAAGAAAAGTAACTATTTTTCAACAAATAAACTGCGCTATGAGTACCCAACTGATTAGGTATGATATCCATCTAAATTCCTATGCCCTCTCTTAGTGCCAACATGAATCTTTATATTCCATTCCAAAAATAAACACATCTCCCCCATAAGCACAAATTAAGTAATTTTTTAAAACTATTCTTTCCATTGAATAATCATACTAGGGCATAAAAGAATTGTCTATAACTAAATTTGACTCACATTAGAATCCTTGCAACTAACTACATGCTATCTGCAATTATTTTTATTGTATACCATAATTCCCAGTGCATCAGATGCACCATGATTTTTCAGGTTAGAATTTTTTTAAAATATTTGAATCAGATAGAAAAGGATGAAAGTATTTTGATGTTAAAACTTATTGTTACATTAAAAAATAATGAGTTACATATACATCAATGTTTATTCATCATAGAATCCCAGAAATTAGATATCACTGTGGTTAAATCATTTCAGCAGTAATTTTCACAGGGATCGTTCCTTTCCTCTTACATGATGTTATCTTCACTTCCATGTAGCACATTGCTAATATCACATTTTCAAAAGGACATTATGATAGTCCCATTTTTAACTCAACTCGAGGGATTTCTTCAGTACCAAACACTAGAAAATTATGGCCTTTTCATTCTCCCCATTGGTGTGATGTCCTGAATTGGTGCCTTATAACCTTTCTTTTGTATTCAAGTGGCAGTTTCAATGGAGTCTTTAACCATTTAGGAGCACATGAACACAAATTAATTTACTTGTTTTTGCATTTACAAAATCCACCTTCCCTCTTTCTTCATATCATCGTCTCAGTTGAACGTGGGCCGAAGTACCTTTCAGCTGCCTTATTTCCATGTTCTGAAGGGTAATCCTTGACTTCAAGTTTAAATGCAATACTGCATGACAATCTTCTCTCTAAAGATCCCATGAGATTATTATCACTAAAAATTTTTATATTACAGTTTCTGTTATTATTTTGATATTAGCAAAATTTATATTAAAAGCAAATATTTTCTTTTCTAAGATATGAATTTTATAGTCCCATTCTACTTAAGATTGAATGCCTGTAGACTTTATAGACTTACTGGAGAGTTCATTGGGTGAGATACAATGTATGTATGCATTAGCAGAGAGGCGATATTACTGTTAGCCCAAAGAGTATTAAATTTCATCCCAGAATCACTTGTGAGACAAAACTAAACATACTAAATTGCATAACTTTACAAAAAATACTTAAAAGTAAGCATTTTTCTGGTGAATTGACTTGATCTCATAGGTAAAATTATACCCATCTCGCCATACCCAGCATTAAATATATTCACGTCTGAGGTGAAAATATGATGGTGCATGGACCTTTTCATGTTACTATCCCTGTATGCAGGGATAGATTCCTTATGAGAAACAGTGATCCTCTAAAGAAGTTCTCTTGAGAATTTCTTTAGAGAATTACTATTCTTCATGAGGAATATTTTCAAACTCAGTCATTTATTCTAAGAGCATGTAATCTAATGCTAGTTACCCTGAGATTGTATAGACAAAAGACTATATGAAGATAGTGTGCTTTATCAATTTCTATGTTCTTTTAAATCTCCATTCTCATTGAAACTACTTGAGCATATCACTGTGTTAGTAAGTATTAACAATAAATGTGTTAGTAAAAGTTAGGACCGTTTAAGGGGCTTCGATCATAAAAGCCATTTGTCATCCAATATCAGCTGAAATGGCAGGGGTCTTTCAGTCACTCATAGTGGAATTATTGACTCTACTTGTTACATTTATACAGCTTTTACAGAGTATGCTTTATATGAACTCTTTTTAAACAAAGTATGATTTTATTTATTCAACTTTCATCTAAATAGAAATTCTGTGTTCCCCTTGGCTTCTGGAGGATTAAACTTAGGGGAACTTTGTAGTCTTCCCATGAACTTGAGCAATGCAAAAATGTCTACCTTGTGCTGGGTCTCCACTTCTGTGCAATGCCTTTTGATTTCCAGTGGCTCCATTGAGGCTTGTATGTATGACAGCTGCTCCTCTTCCTTTGGCACAGGACTTACAATATCCTTCATAAGTTCTCTTTGCCAATGAATGTACACACTTCTTGACCTCCTAAGCACAGAAATGGCTTCATGAATTTTTTTCAGCTCCTTCTGCCAAGTCTCTTTAAGGTGTTTTCTTACTCTTTCTAGTTCACTACACCTCTGGGAGAGTGGCTGGAAGGACATAATGACAACCTATGTAAAAGCATCAGAGAATGAGGTGACACAGCACATTTACAATTAAGGTATTCCATTGGAAAGATATTTATGGATTATTTTATATGTCAAAGATAAAAAAGGTTGACTCTTATCAATAGGAAAATATTAATATTCAAAGCAAAAGATGATACTCTGTAGATTCATAAAGTAGATAAGAAAGCATGAGTATCAAGGAAATGATTCATTAATATTTACCATTATCTGTCTTACGAAACACTCATCTAATGAAATATACATACAAGGTTGGATACAACAACCTACACATAGGTTGTTGGAATGTAGTAGTTCGACATTAGCAAAGCAAGTTCATCAAAAGTTCTTCTTTACATACAAAAATATCATTCAGGTGACAAGAGTTAGCTAGATGTTAACTAAATTTGAATTCTTAAGTTAAGGATTTACTACATGCTCATTTAACATTATCGAACCTCCAAAAATTGGTTTCCTAGAAGAAGTGCACATGTCACTTGGCTAGATCTGCTGTTGTCTACATCATGGTCCATGGCTGTACGGTACAATGACTGAAGAGGCAAATGGTCCTGTAAGTAAAATCAGGCCTCCGTAGGAAACACTACTATGGGAGCTTAAATAAATAGTGGATATTAATGAAACTCTAATATCATAGATATTGAATACAAATTAAACACAAAATGTCTCATGCCTGTGGGACTACATTAAGTCATTCATGCATCCATGCACACTCACAGAAAGTTTCACTTTACACATCCCCTTCTACTATGTATTAAATACTACACTTGTTTTTTTTCTATTGTAAAATAAATAATGCATAGTTGGTGTATTGGGATACCAATAAATCAAACTTCATCAATAACCATGTTCCACAGGATGGTGAACCAATGGTGGGATTCAGTAAGTTTTAATCAGTCAATGTAAGCACTAGAGTAATGTAACACATTTCTGACCATTTCCCTTTCTTCACTGTGAATACTATGAGTCATGAAAAAATCATAAAACTTTTTATACATATAAATACTAAGTAAAGAACCTACAAACATTTAGATGGATGGTTCAGGGACAAAACCGGTCTTATTTTTTTAGGAAACCAGTATAAATGAAGGTTTCCATTGCTTTTATAATATTAATTTCAAAATGAAAAAATTCTCTTCCACCAAGACCTGAATTATTATTGGCCATAAACCTCCCCCAGCACCTGGAAGAAGGATATTGATGGTGGAGCTGGGGCATGAGGCTGGAGAGCAGTGGGGTGTGTATGATTCCATCTACAGTATCATTTTTGTCAGGCAGAGAAGAAGGCAGTCATTCACACAAGGGTTTAGACAGGGGTTACTACAAGGAAGAATTATGGGGAGCATGGTTAAATATAGGAGAAGGTGTTAAAGATTGACAGGAAGAGGGAGGCAGGGAATGATAATGGTACGGGTCTTGGAGGATACCACCTAATGCTTCCATATGTAATACTTAAGTAGTTAAAAAATTTTAACCTTTGGGTGCTGCCCCAAATCATGAGCTCTTATAGATAAAATACATCCAAAAATTTGCAGAGCTGATTTGAAAAGTAACTTTGTCTCACCAACAGGAAATAGGGGAATTTTTTAAATTATTATTATTGACAAAAAAAGAAATCAGAAGTGACCAGCCAACAACTTACCTCATCTGTTAATAATGGACGGATAGTATGGCAGAGTTCAATCATACTTTTGCTGAACTCTAATTCTGCATGGACCCTCTTCTCCACATACATCATTATATCTTTAGTATATTTTGACCACAGTTTTACTCTGTGGAGGGCATATTCTACACCCCTCTCCAAATTCAGAAGGATATCATCAAGCTGCTGAGGTGAGAGCCAGCCATGCCTTGTTTCATCCATTGTGGCGGCTTGTTCCTCAAGGTCAGATGTAATATTTTCACAAGACTGGAAGAAATGACTCCAATATTTTAAATACAAAAACTCAAAACTTCAGTCTTTCAAAATCATTTCATTCAGCTTACTCCATGGTCATTGAGCCACAGAGTAGTTCTCTGGTAATGATGCAATTGCATTTTTAAATTATGCCTACATGACATACCAAATCAATATGCTATAATAAAAAACAGGGATCTCACATCAACAGTTTAAAGGCAACAAATATGCATTTTTTCATTGGAAGAGATTGAGTTGATAGTGTTTAATATACTGCCCTTCTACCCAGAGGTCTACATTCAAATCCCAGGGGAGGAAATCATTTTTCAGTAGTATCTCAATCCCTATTTGGATGCTATGTGGAGGGAACTACTAAGGCGCATGAATTGCCCATTGGATGGAATATTAAATTCTAAGCCCCTTTGTATCTTTCATTATTAACAGTAGACTAATTCCAGTTTCACTCCACATTGCCACCATCTACTAGGAGTGGTGGAGGCCTCCCTCAAAGGCACAACTACTACCTGAAATCATTCACCCAAATAACAGGAAAGACAGCACAAAGAGTGTACAAGGGCACACTCAAGAGAGTATAATTAATATTTAGGAGAAGCAAACAGCAAAGGAAAATATGCTTTGGCTAACCCAATCAATTTATTTACATATTAATTCTCAAATGCTGACATTTCAATACATCGGCATGTTAATCCTTTTAGTATGGAACCATTAATTTCATTAGAACAGGTTGTTAATACTAATAAGAGGTCAATAATGGCCATAGAGTTATTCTCAAAAGAGAAACCAATGATGGTTTAAAGGCCTCATTTCATCAAACCATTTCTCCTTAGAAAATGATAACAGGATTCCCTCCTGCATCAATCATATTTTAGGTAGTTATTTTATTTCATTAAAACCTAGTAAAACTCTTCAGAAAGAGTAATTTATGCAAATTATTACCATTCTATTAATTATTTAATGAGTTAAAAATTACATTCCTTGAGATTATGTTGGTCATTCAATAATCCTTAGAAAATGGTTTGCTTTTAGTAAGCCTCATCTCTCACTGGACTGCTGTTTAAGTTTCAGCTATGTCTATCTCATGGTTTCATTTTCATAGTTGATTGAAACAACAAACTTTTATTCATTTGAAAATGGAAAAAAACGAGTTTCCTGTGGTGATTAAATACTTTCATTTATGACCCTTAGCACCAAAAGAAATTAAAGTCGATTTGGATGAAGTTCATGGCACATCTGCTCCTGCATTTGTGCCTGTTTACAATTGGATAAATGAGTTTAAACATGGCCATATATCCACAAATGATGAACAGTATTTGGGGCAGTATTTTGTTCTACTCAGAAATGATTTACTAAATCCACTTTATGGTTTTGAGTGACCAATGAATCAAAGTTGCCACACATTGAAGTCACAAACATATCACAAGTAGAGTTTATTCAATTTTGCATGAAAAATTGGTGTGAAAAATATCTCAGCAAGATTGGAGCTGTATTTTCTCTCAGTAGAGAATAAGCGCTATCATGTGGTTGATTTGGAACTTTTCCATTGCAATCCTTATGATTTTCTTTATCAATACAGAACTTTAGACCAAGCATGGATTAACTAGATGCTACACTACAGACACAAAGGAGTATTCAAAATAGTGGGTTTCTAAAGGTGAACCAGCTTCAAAGAAGGAGAACAATGAGAAATCGGCCAAAAAGGTGATGAACATGGTTTTTTGGGCTGCATGCCAAATCATCTACATCGATTACTTGCAAAAAAAGACAAATGATAAATAGAGAGCACTATGAATCATTGTTGCAACAGTTGAGCAAAGAAATCAAGAAAATCATACTCATTTAGCAAAGAGAAAATTCTCTTCAAGACAATGTAGAGGGTTTCACACCTGTGCAGTTTTGATAGTGAAGTAGAAGATTTTAGGGGAGGCAACCAACAGCTGAGGTCATTTGTACTATTATGGATGGATGGGAAAGGAGGAAGAGTGGAGAGAAATTCAGCATCAGCATTTGTCTACTCTTAACGAAAGGTGTCAATGGGTCTGCAGTTTAATATCCCTTCCAATGGACATCGTACTCACTCAAAGTGGTCTCCACAAAGCACCTCAAGTAGGGATCAGGATACCACTGAAAAATATCTACTGTCTCCAGGATTTGAACCAGAGTCCCCTTGGTGGAAAACCAGTATGTTAGCCACTGCACCATCCTGATATGCAGTCGATAGTGAAACTTATGGAATTAAAGTTCAAATTACTCTTACAACATATCCTGCGTTTAACAGATTTGGTCCCCAGAGGCTTTTTTTTATTTCCAAGCTTGAAATAATGGCTTGGTGGAAAATGATCCACATTAAATGAGGTCATCATTGCTAACACATATATGAAGCAATCATCCCATATTATATCCCAGATCTCAAAATTAAACAAGCGCTTCATATGTATTCCACCAAATGTTCGAAAGGAACCTAAAGATTTCTAATTTTCATTAATACCTTGCTAAGATTGCCAACATTCTTCTTCACCAGTGAATTACCTAGTAGTGGGGCATGGATCATAGTATACTGGTTACCAAGTTAGCTCCTTTCTGAAAGGATGCTAACCTATTTAGGAGAGTGACACCATGCATAATTTATTATACTCTTCAGGTTTCATTTGCAACATGCTGCCAAAGGTGTGCTGCTCTGACTAGAAATTTTGCCATACCCATTGTTATGGAAAGCTACACATGGCACAAGTAATTCAAGGATCTTGAATAACTTAATTTTTAATGCTTGAAAAAGTCAAACTAATCCCTTATATGCCTAAAGTAGTGAAGGGTGGTGTAGATCATATTATTAAAATATCATAATTGTTGCTATGATGATCCTGAAATCTTCTTAAAATGTAATTATAAATAGTCTCTTGGTTAATATCCTTATATCTTAGATTTAAAATACCCAGAATTTCAGATATACTCTCTGGAAAAGTAATAGGAAATAGCCAGTAATTATTGATAAAATCACCAATCTAATAATGATAAATAAATGTAGGGATGGGGAAATCTTCAAAACAAACACATTTTGAGGTTTGATGCCAATGCATGTTAATATGTTCACAAGTTAATATCACCACTGGGTGATTCCGCTTTTGAATTGCCACCTGCCACCACTGCTATGTATCTTTGGTTGGATTACCCAGCCTTTTTCAGGATTACCATAGCCAAATGCACCACAGATTACCACCACACAAACACCAAATCTGTCAATATTCTTTGCTGCATGCTTAATCTGCTTCCTGCTCTTAGTGTCAATGAGGCTAGCAGTAGGATTTGACAGGGGCTTCTTGGGGAGAGAAGGAGGCATTGTTTCCAACAGGAGTTAGTCAGAGTAGATTTGAGGAAAGGGAGGGGATGAAGACACTTGCTCAGGTTCACATGGTAGATGTTTTGAAAAAACCCTCAGGAGGGAGGATCTCCATAAAACACATCCCCAAAGCAGGTAGCCTTCAGTAGTGAAACTCTTACACTACACTCCATTGTATTAAACTTTAAAGTCTGTGCCCACTAAAAGTGCATAGTTCCAATGTCTATGAATGCAGGGGATGTTATTATCTCCCCTGGATATGTCAGCTATGTGCCTCACAGTCATTTCAACTATTCCCCATAGGAGAAAATGGGGAATCCATGCTCATATTTTAAGATTTCCTTGCTTAGAAATAACAGTACAAATCATCACAGTGAAATATACCCATGAAACAAATTTCTAAAAAACACTTTACCTTAGTTTTATTGCACCCTGAAACTGCAAGGGTTGCAGGGATATGAATATCAATATCTCCCATCAAATATTCTGAAACCCTGAAAAATGCAAAGGTTCATTTACCAGATAAATCAAATTTCTTTATGATTCAAATGTTGTAAAATAGGAATGTCTTACCTGCTGCTGAAGGCCAATGCTAGCTGGTCAATAAATTCAAAGAATTCCTTCAGGTCTGGATTTTCATTCTCATAGTTGTATCCTAAAATGAATTCCACATATATCAGTGATGCCAAATTATTTTTAAATGGTAATATTTATAAAAAAATAGTTCATAAATTACAATGAACAAACTTCTTTATATTTTACCAGTAGTCTTTCTCTAAAGCAGGGATATTCTGTCATTAAGGAAGGAGCACTCTGATCATGAAATTTGGAACACAATATATAAAGTTTAAACTTTGAAGCAATTTGAATGGTAGTGCTTAGAGTTATTACTGCGAATTACTGTGTTTATTATGAATTGAGAAAAAATTAATAGATCTATTTCAGAACTGTCAATTTATTAACATCTAAAGGCAATTTCCCCTATCATTGTGATTTGAGGACTATTCCCACTGTGTCAGCATGAAACTCTTAGTAGTCGTATTTATTAGGTAAGTAAACCGTAGGGATCGGAATGGTGTGGTGGCTAACATACAGGCTTCCCACCAAGAGGGCCTGGGTTCAAATCCTGGAGACAACAAATATTTTTCAGTGGTATCCTGATCCCTACTTGAGGTGCTTTGTGAAGAGCACTTTGAGTGAGTATGACGTCCATCAGATGGGACATTAACTGCAGACCCTGTGGCACCTTTTGACAAGAGTAGGCTGATGCCGATGCTGGGTTTCTCTCCACCTTTCCATTCCCATTCATCCCCTTAAAAAATACTACTGGGTAAAAGGTTTATGCAATCCTTATGCTTCAGGTGCCTACCCTTTGTGAAACTATAAGCATAATAATATCATGTTTTTTCAATAATTATCATGTTTGCTGCTCCATTATAACATTATGGATCATCATCTCTATATATTTCAGGCATTATATTTTTCATATTATCTAAAATTCCTGTAGAGTTATGTTTCACATTGTATTAAATACAATTAAAAACTATGATGAACAGGGTGCAATTACAAATGATTGGAGAATTAAGTTTGTTTCAACCGATCATAATAATCTCTCACAGTCCTCCCAATTGTGTTTATCTCACCTTGGGGACATTGGTCAGAATGACAATATCAATTGGAAGCAGAGTAAACAGCATGGCTGACACTACATTGCTATTGTGCATAGCATACAATTTTGAAGGGAAAGAATAATGAAGGATGTGTGAGTGGCCAAGAGAAGGGCTTTTGAAACTGAGAAAAACATTTTTTTAAAACATGTACCTCCTCCTTGCAAAAGGATGCACTCCTTGCATTTTGATTGACAGCACTATTAGGCAGAATTAATGCTTTGTAGATTTTGAGAAGGTATTTTACATGGTTAAATAGGCGAAATTAACAAACGCATTGCAGAAGATGATTTGATTGGAGGAAGAGAGAACTTATCTGCAAGCTGTATACATCTCAGACCATTCAGATGTGGGAGTGAATGGTGAGTCATGATGGCCAGTGCTTAACAGAGGAGGTAAAGACCAGGTTGTCCATAATCACCCATGCTCCTCAATGTTTACATGGAGAAAATGGAAAAAGAGGCAAGAGATAGCTGGAGAAAGGAATTAAGGCTGGCGGTGAGCTCATGAACAATTTGGTTTGAATTGTCGATGACCAAGCAGTAGTTAGCCAGTCACCCAAGAGATAGTAATAACTGCTGAGCACATTACCTTGTCAGTGTGACAGGTTTTGGGTGAGATCCATTGAGAGCAAAATGATGATAATGAAGTTCTTCTGAAATAGGGAAGCTAATAAACATTTAAGTTGGGGACCATAAACAAAATCATGGGGAGCAGTTCATCAATAAAGAAGTGTTTTAGAGCAAGGCATAGTAGTAATACATAAAATGAAGAGTTGAATTAGGTGATGAAACTTTTCACAATGATATAAATGAAAGAATAGAGAAAAATGAAAGAAATATTTATGAGAGTTAGATGATAGAAAAACAAATGAGGAAACACAACTCATAGTTAATGAGGAGAAAATGCTGTCCGGAAAAATTCAGAGAAGGCAGGAAAAGTGGAAACAGGATATATGGAGTTGAATATTGGACATTTGAAGACTGTGGTATATAGAGAGGGGTTTATAAGTTAATGGATAAGCAAGGTAGGTTAATTAAAAGAGAATAAGCATACAGGATGGCTAAAAGAGATGAGTATGTGAAGTTAAAGATTGACTTAATGTAATGAAGGCTTTGAGTATTTATTTAACATTTTAAAATGCAGGGTTTAGAACCACAGCAGTGCTAAGTCTCCAGATCCATCAAAAACCTGCCTTGGCCAGAATTCTGCTGAATATATGAAACTGTTTGAGCCATTACTTGGTAGAATTGTTACATTGCACAAATAAATGAAAACACTAAAATTCCACAAATTTTTTTTCCATTGTCGTGGAGATGGAAAATAAAAATTTAAAATATGGAATTCCAGTGTGTTCATTTGCATATACAGTAGACTGATCTTAATAAAAGAAGTAGTCAACCAAAAATCACGGAACAACCCTTAATTACTTAACCTGGCTCAGCATTACATTAAACTTGATGTAATGAGTGGTTGAATAACTATAATAACTGGTTGATTAACTAGAAATATTAGATGAACAGTCATCATGCAACATGAGTTATTTCTCAACTTGACTTTTTATATTGAATATGGTAATGAGTGAAACTTGGGAGAGGTTAACTCCCTTAAATATACTTATAGGCACACAATCCCATATTTAAGACTGGCATTACTTTGGGGCTGCCTTTCAATTAATAGGTATTATAAAAAGTAACAATGAATGTTTCAATGAAAAGAAGGGAAAATTTCAACATATCATCTTGCCTTTAACATGCTGGATGAGGGTGCCAGCTGCAGACAATAGCTCCTGGGACTGCAGGGGTGAATACTTGTCAAGGACACTTCGAAGCACACGTAAGACTTCACTGAGGCGCTCATGAGCAGACACACGCAGTGAGTCCAGTCTTTCTGGGATTAAAGATAATTATTAGATTGAAAAAATAAGATAAATTTATTCAGATTATTTTACATTTACAAGAAATAATAATGATATGTGATCCGCAATTTATTCAATTTGTACTCCTATTATTATTGGATAAATTTCTTACTGCATCCTAAGGTGCAATTATTTGTTAGATTATAGCATATGTAATTGCATGTGTGTAAATTTAAAGGTGGTTGATATGTATTTGCATGTGTGTATAATGATAGGATGTTTCTATTAATGTATGCACCACTGTGAATTTGGGTTTACATGTATGTGTTGGTTTTGAATGCGGCCTTTCTTTTTTCCCTTTTTTGGGTGGTGGCCTAATACCCACACCACACCCCCTTGTGGTGGCTTGCGGCGTATTATGTTGATATAGATGTAGATCATGCAAAAGATATTGTGATAAAACTCATTAATACAGTCAATGTACATTGCAGACAAGCCCAATGAAATCAGTAATATTTTTCTGTAGTATTTTTCTTATGAAGAGGGAAGAAGGTTAGTTGTTTCAAAAGAATCTGCATTAATTGCAATTATTTATAGGGATAAGACAAAGTCCCAAAGATTGTTTATTCGACAGAACATCAACTAAATTCAAAAAAACTGTCAAGGGAGCTGCTGCAACAGTTACTTTAATGGCACCATCTGCGATTGGGTATCATAATGTATGCATATTTCACATTGCATAAATGTTATTTGCCTTCACTGGAACTTAAATCCATCTGCTACCAATTTTTGGTCGATTACTTGACTATTTTAATTCAATACCAGTTACCATAGATGCACTTAATGAATTTAAGTAACATGATGACTAGAGAGAGAAATTTATGACTGAGATTTCTCAACTTTTGTGCATGCTGAACATTGAGGTTCACTGTAATTAAAATTAAATTAATTAGATAATTAATTAATTAACTAATTAAAATTAGAGATTAATTTAAAAAAGAAAAGGTAACTTAATGAAACTTTTTATTAAAGAAACCCTAACTTAAAATTGTTAGAATATTCTAAAAAGAAAGTTTCAATGAAAGGATCAATGAAAACAAATACGAGGTTGGTCCCATAGGTACCCGGCCTGACCTAGAGATGGAGGTAGTTGTTTGAAAAATATTTCTGTTTTAAAAAGTATGTAATTATAAAGCATATGTTTCAAGTTTGAAGATGCCATGGTGTTTAGTATTTGTTTGGCAGCCATCAATAGTAAATGTTTTCAGTGGATTTGTGAAAATGGAGAAAATTGATCATCGTTATGTGATAAAATACTTTTATTTGAATGGTCTCGGCCCTACCATTATAAAAGCTGAACTGGATTCTACTCTGGAAAGTACTACTATACTACTCTTTTTCCTCATGAAAAGTGTTCTACATATTCATAAGACATTTGCCCTTGAAGTGTAAAACATTTTCTTAGGCAGGAAACATATGATATCTAACAAAAAGAGCATTTCTATCATCACCAATCTATGTAAATCCTATCTTAATAAAACATTTCCAACACTTTTAATAGAGAATGTCCGGTCACATACTATGACCTGATCCTGCACATCTTCTGCCACCAACTAGTCAACGAGCCTGCTCTGGCTGTGCTCTAATATTATGTGTGCGTTAGCCATATTGATAGATTTCATACATAAGCATGAGCATGTGCACACAAGGTCGATTTGGTTTATAGGATTGAGTGATTCAGGGAGGTGTCCTAGGCCAGCAGTAGTCAGTGTATTGTCTCACAATATATGCAGTAATCAGGAGTAAAATATTGGAACTTGCAAAAAAGGAAATTAGTATACCTTGAATGATATTTTTGTGCAGAAAAATTACAACAGTAATATTCCAAAAAAAGCAAACATTAATGTTAATGTCATTGTGATTTATAATAAGCAAGTCAACTTCATTGATCATGTTTACACAGTTTGGCATAGTTACACAGTTCATTACATCTTCCACAGAGGTCAACAGAGCTGCAATTCTTCAATTTCTTATAAATATTTTTTGGTATTATGGTGGTCTTCTAACAACATTTTATATTTAATTATTTAAAAGATGAACTACCTTTACATTCTATGGCGTATTATTGTTTTTTGACCCTCACCAAGAAAACCTTTCCTTAACAAGTGCAGAACATAATTTATTATATAATTGTTAATATTTCTTCACGTAGCTCATGAGTGAATTAGAGATAAATTCTTACATCAGTCCTGGAAACCTGGGGCTTCTCTTCAGTAAGAAAAAATGTATTCATTAGTGTAGTGTAAAGCTTTTCTACTGCTAACCAGGTGTGATTTAAAACTAATTGATTACTGGTTAGAGGTGCTCTGGCTAATGTACTGGCTTCCCACTCAGAGGGTGTGGGTTTGAATCTTGGAAATGGCAGATATTTCTTTTTCAGCGGTTTCCCAAACTCTAATCGAGCTGCTTTATGGGGAACACTTTGAGTGAGTACACCATCCATCAGATGGGACGTTAAACTGCGGACCTCTTGGTGACTTCTATTAAGAGTGGACTAATGTCGCCTTTGGCATTATCATACTCTTAACAGATTCCCATCCATCTTTAATGATGCAAATGACCTTAGCTGCTGGTTGCCTCCCCTACTAAAACTCAAAATTCCAAATATCCAGGATTATACTATTACAATACACCTTGTGGTTAATCTCATTAAGGTCACTGCAACCATATTATTATTATTTGGTAATCAACCGGTTAAGGTAGGTTTTGGGATGGACACAACTATCAAATAAACAATTTGGAACTCCAAACAAAACACAATTTAGAAACCTAATCTACATCAGGTCCCTCTTCACCTCTATGTACTTCTTTCCTCCCTTCATCACGTCCAACATCCCTATCCTGTTCCTGCCCTTTCCTCGCTTGCCCAGCATTCTCCCCTCTATTACCTTCTTCAATATTTCCACTACTGCTCATTATGCCTTTCATCCATTTTTCCTGCCTCCATAGGATTTCTCTCAACAAACCCCTCTCCTCACCAACCATCTCCAGTACTTCCTCATTTGTTTTCCTTTCGGTCCATTTCACCTTCTCCATTCTTCTCCACACCCACATTTCAAAAGCCTCCAATCTACGTCTATCCTCCTGCTTCAGCGACCACGTTTCCGCTCTGTACATAGCTACACTCCATATCAGAGTTTTTACCAGTTTTTTCTTAAACTCTCTACTCAACGTCCCCATCATCAACTCCCTCCTTCTTGAGAAAGCCTCCTTGCCTAGCACAATTCTTCTCCTTACGTCCCTACTACTTTGACCACGTTGGTCCAAAAAACTTCCGAGATATGCAAACTGTTCTACCTGCTCTATTTTTTCCCTTCCTATTTTAATGTTTAGCTTAGTCTTTGTCTTTCTGGAAAATCGCATACGCTTCGTTTTACTAATATTGATTCTCATCCCATATCTATCGCACTGAACCTCCAATTCACTCAGCAATGCTTGCAATCCCTTGGCTGACTGAGCAACTAATGCTTTGTCATCAGCGAACCTAACCGATTTTACGAATTCCCCTCCAACTTTCATTCCTACCTCCAGTTCTTCCCATATCTCTTTAATCTGCAACCATATATTTAACATAATTAAAGTAAATATATAATGAACATACCTGTATTATCATAAAATAACAATTTTGTTACAATACATGGTTTCCTATTTTTAATTGTACGATTGTCGCATTAATTCATCATGATTCAGGGAAAGGATCAATTATTAAAGTAAATTGTGGGTTACAAGAGTAGCTTCATGTTCTGCCAAAGCCTTATCATTAGTTTCATTTCATCAGCTGGTTTATGTGATATTTATGGTTATTGCTTTCTAATTCTATAATGCTCTGATAGCTCAATATAATTGGTGTCATTATATGCATTAGAACATTTCTATCAAAGGTCACCCTTTTAATTTAAAATTGTTAAGGGTTTCACATTTATAAAATTACTTTTGGTGAGTGTTTTCTACATAATTTTTAACGAACATTAACACTTTGATCTCAGAACTTTATGTGTATAAGATTTTTCAATGGTGCTTTTATAATTTTTCAATCAATTCCTGAGAAACACCTCTAGATCATCTTTTGACCTTATGAATTTCTCTTCAAAGTTATATATACTGTATTTCCTGGGCCTTAAGATACACTTTTTTGCTTCAAAAGTCTCCCTAAGATCAGCGTGCATCTTATGGGCCAGAGGTATATTGGTATGATTTTGACAATAAGTGCAAGCCGATTTTCCTGGAAAATACTTACTACTAAGCATTTTTTCCCACAAGAGGCATTGAAAATGGTTTCATTATTACAAATTTGGATAAAAATCACTGTTTTGAACCAGTAGTAGCAATTGAGCTTTAACTTTCCTTGAAAGTGGTTCCCTAAAAAATCCCCAAATAAATCTCTTGAAATTAATGTCACATGATGTGATGTTGCACTTCAGCTAACATCGAGAGATGTGAGACACTTCAGCGAGAGAGATGAGGTATGCACATTAATGTTGTCCGAGTGAAATCCTCTCGGGTCTTCTACCGCGTTAGTGTCTCCATTGCTGCCGACGTTTCGATAACCGACTGGATAATCATCCCCAGGGCCTCTGAAGCCCTGAGGACGATGAACCGAGACGGTTATCGATACGTCGGCAGCAATGGAGACATTAATCCGGTGGAAGACCCTTGAGGAATTCACTTGGCAGTTATGGTAAAAAGAACAAGATATTTCATCAATGTTGTCAGCGATTTCCTTATCCCCTGCGGAAAATTTTAAAGGTGGTGGAAAAATGCGTTCTTACCGAAGAGGATGAGGATAATGTCTGTTACTAGTGAGGTTTGCAGTTCATCTACATCTACATAATACCCCGCAAACCGCCGCAAGGACGTGTGGCGGGGGGTGTTAGGTCACCACCCGTAAAAGAAAGAAAACCGCATTCAAAACCAACACATACATGCAAACCCATACCCGCAGTGGTACATACATTCATGCAAAAATCCTATCATATTACACGCATGCAAATACATATGCTATCATCTATAAAATAATTGCACCTTAGGATGCAATACGAAATTTATCCAATAACGTGCAAGCCAGATTTTGGTAAGTAGCTAGGAAAAATTCCACCACCATAAGAACGTGGAACATAAAACGCTCAAAGATAAGAACGCGACGGAAATATCATAGAAAGCGTTTGGTGTAGCAAAAAGGACTACAACGGCAGAAGACGTTTCGAGTGGTTGAGTTTTTACGTAAAGAATTTGTGCGTAATTATAATGTATTATAATATTTCTTTCTAATGGGTTTCTCCCTGGGTTTGTTAGTGTCGTGAGTATAGACGTCTTGAAAGAAGTTATTTAAAACATACGCTTTTTGTATGCGCTCAATGAGTATATTACCATTGTGGTCGTGTTTTGTTTTGCTAGTAATTATGTCTCCATAGCGTGTTTAATTGAATCTAACAAATACTTTCGTGTGGTTTCAGTTCCAGCATTGTGCGTTTTCGCAATGAATAAATGCAGGTTTTTCCTTAGATTCGTCGGGAAAATCGTCAAAGTTCCATTGCTAGAAAAGTTACTTATCCTTTCGTCTGGGTTTTACAATTTGATTTAGGGACGCTTGTATTTTGGCAACAATGGCTTCATTGTCACCTATCCCTTCGATTGCATCTATATGTGAGGTCATTTCAGTGTGATTAATCAAAGGGGAAGCAAGAATATTATTTCCCCTAGTTGGCATTATTATAATTTTATGCATTGAGTGGGTGGTGAGGATATTAATAGTTGCCTTGCATGAGTCGTGGTTTTTCGCTGCAGTTATCTAAGGCCCTTACAGCTTCTAAAGTGGAATCGGGTGACCTATAAAATGGGTATATGTCTCTATTTATTGTACACCGAATGCTTTCAATCTGGTGGTCAAATTTGTGCTTCTAGCTTTTAAAGTGCTTTATGACGGAAATGAATGCCCCCATTTCGTCACTGTTAGCCGTCTCTTCTTTACGAGCTTGTAAATGCTGAAATCTTAAGAGAAAACTTAACCTTCCTTAACATCCTCGAATAGAGAGCTCTCCGTCCTCTAAACTCTGTCAGGTTGTTACTATATTCATTACCTGCAGTTATATAATACCTAACTTATTATGATATTCATTGGAATCATTTGTCCTTAGGCTATTTCGCGATGATTGTAAAAACGACCCACTAACTGGCCAAACTTTGTTCTACACTTTATCCTAAAAAAGTCTGCAGCTGTTGAAGAGTGAGACTGACATTACGGATGTATATTATGTCCGAGAAAAATCGCCAGTGTATCTTTTAATCCTTCCACTCGGCTCCAAACCAGAAAACCACGAGGCCACCCCGGAACAAGGCTGCAAATCATTAAGGCCAGCCTGACTTCCTCGAAGCCCTGGACACGCTCCACCTCAGAACTCAGTTCCATGAGGGGGTGGAGGACATCCTCAGATCTACGGCCCAGGGGTTTTAGTAATTACGTTTAGGTAGCAGCATATCAGGTTGCTGCCACCTATTGCCAAAATCCCTTGCTCGGGCTGACGATTCCTCTTTCGGTGTAGCAGTCAAGAGTGACGAAGGTAGGGGCTGCAGATACCCCATCGTCATCATCCAATAACATCTTGAAGCTGTTGGAGACGGAGGTTGGGTTTACCTCCGCAAGTAGCAATTCACGCCGAAGGCTTAACAGACCCGCCATGCCACTCTTAGACACTCCTCCTCGATCGTCGGTTTCTGGGGTGGCATTGCCTCTTCGCGGATATACGAAAACCACGGGTAGCTCCTCGATCGCCCACCCGTTATTTGCAGCGAGCCAGAGAGCCCCTTGGAACGGCGGGTTTCCGATTTACCACCCGAAGCCCACCCTCCTTCCCTCAGGGGCAACTACCACCCCTTCCACCTTGAATCGAAGCTTCACCACCATCCCCTCCACCACGTTTCGAGTGGTCATCCTATAAACCCCCAGATTCTAGTACAGATATTCTACACAAGCTCGACGGCCAAATATCCTCTCATAGTAACAAACAAAGCAACAGTATTATTATAATCGCTGGTGACACAGATCTACAGTCAATTGGCTGGGACAAGTACTGCGTAGGAAATTCCGCCAAAAACAGAGATTCATGCCAAGAACTACTTCATATATTCACAAAACACTCTTAGGAACAAATTGTTAAATCGCCCACACGGGGCCAAAGCATACTTGGTGTCTTCGCGATTTCTACGTCCGAAATGTTAACAAACATTGAAATAATGGACGGAATCAGTGACCATAAGGCTATTTTTGTAGAGTTAAAAACGAAGTTCGTGAAAATTAACTAAGAAAAGCGTAAAATATACCTATTCAGCATGGCGAATTTTAATGGACTACGAGAACATGTGAAAAAAGAATTGCCAGAATACAAGACAAAAACACTGACAAACGATACAGAGAACAGCTGGAAATATTTCTTAAATATTTCACGCGAAGGAATGAAGACAGACATCGCATCCAAACTTAAATGCGAAATATGAAACCTAGATGATACAACGTGGAAGTAAGATCGGCATCAAGAGGGCAAAGAAGGCTACAGTTAAATTTGAAAAAAGAGTTTAAGAAGTGACGATATCGTTTATGTGAATAATTACCAAAAAGAACACTTTGAAACTTTTCTGCTCTGCTTTTGGTACCCTAAATTTCCCCTTCTATCCCTTGTCCCTCTCCGTGGGGAAGCCCTCCTCCTACCTGCAGCATTGGGTCGAATTCCTTACATCTACATATACTCAATGCCCCGCAAGCCGCCGCTAGGGCGTGTGGCGGGGGCGTTAGGGCACCACCCGTAATTTAGGAAGAAAAAAACCGCATGCAGAATCCACAAATTTATAGTTCACGAACCAAACATGGTAAACTTTCATGCAAGAACCCTTTCATCCCAACCCTGTCATACACATGCAAACCCACAAACTAACAGAAGAGAGTTATTGATGCGTATTATGGGAGCTGTTTTACATCCCCCCACATAAAACCCGGACATGTCTATGGATACGGCACATGAAGCTCATTCAATAATGAGTTTAACTTTAGGATGATACGGAAAAATTTAGTGACAGGTTGTGTGTGTTAGGTTCAGAAAGCCAGGCTAAATGTGATTTGTTTTCTGCCCATCGAATCCGCATTCTAGGTCAGTTCACTCAGCCATAGAAGAAAAGATGAAGATAATTCATGATCCTAAGCAAAATATATATCATATCATTGAATAAGTCTCATAAAAAATTAATTTTTTCGGCATGGAACGATTTTTTGGATTTTACGATACAATAGTTTGCATGAGAAAAATTGTTTCGCTTTCCAATTGTCTCACATTACCTGTCAGATTCTTGACCGAATAATGCTCGTTAAACGAGGATCCACTTCGCCAAATTTAATTATTTAACATATAGTATTTATTTGTACCTAAAATTAAGATACCCTTAATTTTTACAGTTTATGGCTGGCGTTGGATCACTTCCTGCCACAAGGCACAGAAACGTCTGGTAGGGTACTATGCAGCTCATGTAGCAGTAACGTCAACGAGGGTTTTATATTACTTAGAGGAATGAGTGGCCTGAAATGTTTTAGGCGTCATAATGTTCTTGCTGCATATTTTATCCTACAATGTTACAAAATTGATAATCATGTTGAGTCAGTTTCATTAATTTTTACACCAAAAATTACTAGTTAGTAGGAGTAGTTTATATGCTTTTTTAATAATGATCTCAGGTACTTTAGTGAAATATTATCAGTTACTACGTCAATTTTATAGGAGTTTTCAATATGAATTCCATACGTGAATATTTAGTTTTATAGATATACTAATAGCTCACCATTTTCTTGGCTGAACACTCTCTTCAGCCTTCCAAGGGCTTCTTTGAACATCCTCACATCATGAGTCAATGCAGCTATTTCTTCTTGTTCCACAATTGGACTCTCCGTGCTCCCCTCGGAGCTTATACTTGCCATGGAAATGGATGGCGATTCACAGCAGGGTATTCCTACTCCTTGCGATATCCCACGTGGAGTCTCAACTCTGTCTTTGGCTGGTGACTTCTGCATTGGCCCCCCATCCATTGCATTTCCATATATTCATGTGCAGTACCACCTCTCCATCTGGAACATAGAGAAAGAAAGGTCATGCGATGAATATAACTTATAAGGCTTGGGGCACATCTACAGAAAGACTTGCTGATATCCCTGCAATCTAGTGGAAAACTTATGACACTAATAAACCATGAATATCAGTGCATATAAATCATCAGTATACGAAATGTGACAAACGAGATAGGGGGATGAAGTAAACATTAGTTTTCGAGCAGCACTGCCAATTACTTTCAGCGCCAAACTCATTTACTCCAGAGGATCTGGATTGTGCGGCGGCTAACGTACTGGCTTCTCACCCAAGGACCCGGGTTCGAGAGTGGGCAGCGAGCGGAAGAGGACCGAGATAGGGGTGTCCATTATCATCCATTTCAATGTTAACATGAAGTATATGGTTAAAGAGGCGTGGGAAGAACTGGAGGCAGGAATGAAAATCGACGGGGAATTCATAAAATTAGGTTTGCGGATGACCACGCTTTAGGTTATCAGTCAGCCAAGGTGTTGCAAGCATTTTTGAGCGTATCGGAAAATCAATGCAATAAGTATGGGATGGGGATACGAATAGATGTAAATCAAGTAAATTATTTGCAGTTTTCGAGAATGAGAAAGGATAAATAAAACGTTAAAATAGGAGGACAAAAACTAGACCAGGTGAACCAATTTACCGATCTCGGAAATGTTTTGGACCAAAATGGTCAAAGTAAATAGATAGATTGATAATCGTCTTTATTTTGGGGTGAGATTGAGACTATGAAGACTATGGTCTCTTCTATCAACTAACCCCTAAAGTAGTGGATACATAAGGAGAAGAATTATATTAGGCAGAGAAGCTTTCATAAGGAGAAAGAAATTGATAACAAGGACTTAAAGTAAGGATGTTATGAAAAGGCTCGTTAAAACTTTTATGTGTAGCGTAGTTTTGCACGGCAGGGAAACATGGGCATTGAAACGGGGTATGGATTGGAGGTTTTTGAAATGTGGGTTTGGAGACGGATAGAGCCGGCAAAGTGGGCAGGAAGGAAAACAAATGAGGAAATAACCAGCTCAAAACTGCACAGAATCCACTGATTAAATGAATCTCACCCGCTCACCCTCCCCCAAGCTCATCCCTCCACTACCGTTCCCTTTAATTACCCTCCGCCCACGATATTAAACCTTATTGAAACTTCCTCCCAAGTCATCCCAACCTTACCCTTATTCCTGAACAATAAAGGAGATTAAACAAAGTGCCATCATTTTAAAAAAACTTCCCACCTCACTAAAACTGTAGCTCCTCTCTTCGCTGCTCTTTGCCCAACTCCGCGTCCTTTACGTAACCCCAATCCTATTGAACTGTTTCCTGCATTAATTACTTCCTTTCAATACCGATCGCGCTTTCAGAGGAACAAAGTTCCGGTGGAAGATGCAATTAATTCAATCAATTTCACTACCTGGCTTACTACCATCACCTTGGACCCAATGCAATCTTAAACTCAATCCAAAGAAGGTTAGCAGGCAGCTAAAAGCTTAACGTTCGTAAGTATTGAAAATGCCTCTTTTTTAAAGGGAATTGTTCGATACTTGTTCAGATATGTTTTCAAAATTGGCCCGTTTCGGAATGCTTGTGTGGACGTGGACCGAGATAGAGAATACGCATACGTTTGAAACACGAAACGGCATCACATGCAGAACAGTGTCTTAAATAATAACAGTGGGTTTATACCGACTCTTAT